>PYUH01000303.1:550168-691553 GCA_016808085.1 Suaeda aralocaspica | reverse complement strand
ATTAAAAATCCAATTTTTGACATAAACTAATCTATTAAATAAAAATTACCAAACTAATTTTTAAAAATAATTTGAAAACATCAAAACACTTTTTATTTACTGAAAAACATTAGGGAAACACTTTTTCGATTTTTTAAAAATAATTTGGAAGGAAAAATAATTTTTTTCTCTCTTTTTCTTATTTTCGAAAACCATGGTGAGTGGGCTACTTTGAGGTGGTTTTTGGCCACCTTGGTGGCTGCATGGGTGGCGGATCTTGGTACCTGGTGGTAGAGTGCAGCAAGGGCTGTCACGTGGTGGTGGTTGTGGCGGCAGATGTGAAGTGTGGTGGTTGTGGTGGTGGCTCAAAGTTGGTTCCACGAAGAGGAAAACTGCAGTTTTATTTTTTTCTGTTTGTGTACTTTGCTGCGGTTTTTGGGCTGCGGTTTTTTTTTTTTTTTTTTCTGATTTTTGGAAAGGGTTTTAAAGAGTAAAATTTGATGAACCAGAGAGCTATATATAGGGTATATGGCCTTAAGGAATTTCGGCCAAATCAAAGTGAAAAGATAAAGTTTTGATTTTTTTTTTTTTTTTTGAATAAGATCTAAATTGTGTAGGATAATTTTGGATATGTTTATCTTTTGTAAAATCTGAAATTTATCCTAACTAAAAGATACAAAATATCTAGGTAATTAAAATAAATAATTTAGAAAATAATTTTGGCCATAAAAATATTTATGGGCCTTGGAAAACCGAAAATACCCCATTTTGGGCCTAATATGGTCCGAAAATAATTAAAATAAAACCCATAATTATTTTTGGTATTTTTGAAAATTAAATTTAAATACTCAAAACCTCCTTTAAAAATAATTACTATTTCTAATAAAACCTTTTGTAAAATAAATTATTTTAAGCCATAAAATATAGATAGACTTTATTTTCCGAAATTCATAAAACTATATATTATAATCGTATAAAAATCTAATATAAAGTCATAAAAATGCGGGGGATTACAGGAAAAATTTCACAACACTTGATCAAATCTCATGACAAAAACACCAAACAAAAGATGGAATTCAAGGCTAATGAGCCTAAGGATGGTGCTGAGACCGAAGAGGATGTGGTGTACGTCATCTCCGGTGGGAACAAAGAGTACTTACGGAGTCTCTCCCGAGAAGGATCACCGGAGATGGGGCATGATGCCAAGGTCAAGTTTCCAGAAGTAATGATTAGCGATAAAGACCGAGGCAATGTTCGTACACCACATGATGATCCCTTGGTGGTGGAACTGAAAGTGGCCAACATGAGGGTCAAACGAATACTGGTAGATACTGGCAGCTCCTCTGACATCATTAGTTATGCTTGCCTCAAGAAATTGAAGTATGATGTGTCTACCTTGGAACCCATCCATCACCTTATTATTTGTTTTGGGGGAGGAGTAATCAATCCTTTGGGGACTGTCTCCCTACCAGTGAGGATAGGGGAAAAGGAATGCGCAAGAAACATGGTCGTCAAGTTCCTGGTGGTCAAGGAACTATCGGCATACAATATTATATTGGGACGGCCAACCTTGAATGCATCCAGAGCAGTAATTGTTACACATCTCATGCTCATGAAGTATGAGTGTAACAATGGAACTGTAGGAACTCTTCGTGGGGATCAACAAATGGCTCGAGAATGTNGAATGTTATATCACCACTCTTAAACCTACTGCTTGGGTTGAAGAGGTGGAAGAGCCAACAAAGAAGAGGAAGACCGAGGGTATGGCTAAAAATGAACTAATGGCCATTCATAATTTAAGCCAAGTAACTCGGCCTCAGGCAGTTGGTGAACACGAAGACTTTGTTCTTGACGAATTCAAGCCTGACCGAACGGANTTCAAGCCTGACCAAACGGTCAAGGTAGGCCGGGCCCCAGACGACCTTGTTGGGGCAGAAATGAGGAAGCTGCTGAGAGAGTTCGGGGATGTCTTTGCATATGAGGTAGAGGAGATGCCAGGCATTGACCCAATTATAGCTGTACATAAATTAAATGTGAAGCCGGATGCTAAGCCAATTCGCCAAAAGAAGAGAAATTTGGGCGAACTTCGCAATAAAGCAGCAGAGGAAGAAGTGAATAAGCTTTTGGAAGCAGGATTCATCAGACCATGCCAGTATCCTGACTGGGTGGCTAATGTGGTTTTGGTTCCAAAGCCAAACGGCACCATGAAAATGTGTGTCGATTATATTGATCTTAACAAAGCTTGTCCAAAGGATAGCTTTCCTTTGCCAAAGATTGACAGATTGGTTGATTCAACGACAGGACATGCATTATTGAGCTTTATGGATGCCTACTCAGGATTTCATCAAATTCCTCTATGGGAGGAAGATGAGGAAAAAACAGCTTTTGTAACTGAGAAGGGTCTATACTGCTATACAAGGATGCCATTCGGTCTTAAAAATGCTCCAGCAACCTTCCAACGTCTTGTAAATAATGTTTTCAAACAGCAGTTGGGACGGAACATGGAAGCATATATTGATGACATGATTGTCAAAAGTAAAGAAATGAAAGATCATGTGGCAGACTTAAGAGAGACCTTCGAAACATTAAGGAGGTATAAGATGAAGTTAAACCCAAAGAAGTGTGTTTTTGGGGTAACTTCTGGAAAATTTTTGGGCTTCCTTGTGGATGAACGAGGGATTGAGGTTAATCCAGACAAAGTCAAGGCTGTGCTAGATATGACCTCACCTCGAAACGTTAAAGAGGTGCAAAAACTAACCGGATGCCTAGCGGCTCTTGGTAGATTTCTATCAAGGGCAGGTGATAAATGCCATTATTTCTTTGATACGATCAAATGAAAGGCAAAGACAAGCAAGGGCAGTCCGGTGTTCGAATGGACGGAGGAAGCCGAATCAGCTTTCATTCATTTAAAAGAGCAGCTACATACTCTCCCAAGATTAATCAGTCCCATTGGNCAAGATTAATCAGTCCCATTGAAAAAGAAACTTTATTTATTTATTTGGCGGTATCAGACCATGCACTCTCAGCTGTCCTGTTAGCTGAGAGAAGTGGAGTCCAATATCCGGTATACTTTGTGAGTCACGTACTCCAAAATGCTGAGATCAGATACGCTCTGATTGAAAAGTTTGGACTTGCATTATTCATGGCCAGCCGGAAGTTGAGGCCCTATTTTCTTTCTCATAAAATCATTGTGTACACTGATCAACCGCTCAAAAAGGCCCTGTCCAAGGAAAATTCTGGGAGAATGCTCAAGTGGGCTCTAGAAATGGACTCATTTGACATCACCTTCGAACCAAGGAAGGCTATTAAGGGCCAAGCATTTGCTGATTTTATAGTTGAAATGACAAGGCCGCCCATGGAAAAACCAAGTATTGATCACTAGACCTTATATGTTGATGGCTCATCCACTCAGAATGGATGTGGGGCAGGCATTATTTGGAAGTCACCTGAGGGTGACATCTATGAGTATGCCATGAGATTCAAATTTCAGACATCAAATAATATGGCCGAGTACCAGGCATTGATTGCCGGAGTCAAATTATGCAGAGCTGCTGGGGCAAAAAAGATAGAAGCAAAATCAGACTCTCAGCTTATTGTGAGCCAATACTTGGGCGACTATGAGGCAAGAGATGCAAGTATGGCCAAATACCTGAATATACTTCAAGAGGAGGTCAAAGGATTAGACAAGTTTGAAATCATGCAGATCCCAAGGTCTGAAAATAATCAAGCTGATGCTCTTTCCAAGTTAGCAAGCTCTGCAGTGGGTGAGAATCCTCGAACAGTTTTCTGGGAGGTTAAAGAGAAAAGAAGCATAGAAGAGATGGAGATTAACTTCATCAACCGAGGAAGCTCCTGGATGGATGAGATTATTGACTATAAAAACAATGGAACCTTGCCGAACGACCCACAACAAGCAAAATATGTGAAAGCTAGAGACGCATGGTTTGTTTTATGGCAGGGGCAACTATACAAGAAGTCTTTCACTCATCCACTACTAAAGTGCATCACCCCAGAAAAAGGAAAAGAGGTTCTTGAAGATATCCATGAGGGATTTTGTGGCTCTCATATAGGGGGAAGAGCGCTGGCAGAAAAGGCACTAAGAATTGGGTATTACTGGCCTAGTCTGAGACATGACGCAATGACCTATGTCAAAAAATGTAACAAGTGTCAGCTGTTCAGTAATTTACCACAAAAGCCAGCCAATAACTTGAATCCAGTTTTGAGCCCAATACCTTTTGCTAAGTGGGGAATGGACATTCTTGGTCCATTTCCACAAGCATCAGGACAAAGGAAGTATGTCTTGGTGGAGGTGGACTACTTTACCAAATGGGTAGAAGCAGAGCCAATGCGAAGCATCAAACATGGGGATGTCAAATGGTTTATTTGGAAAAATATAGTAACAAGGTTCTGGGTGCCTCAGTCAATGGTGTTCGATAATGGTCCTCAGTTTGAGACTCCGCAATTAAGAGTATGGCTACAAGATCAAGGCATCTCAGCTCATTTTGCCTCAGTTGGCTATCCACAAGCTAATGGACAAGTGGAAGCCTTCAACAAGATCATTAGCACAGGAATGAAAAAAAAGCTGAATGCTGCCAAAGGTTTGTGGGTGGACGAATTGTACAATGTTCTCTGGTCTATCAGGACAACAACGAAGAACTCCACCGGGGAAACCCCATTTATGCTTGTGTATGGATCAGAAGCTGTTCTCCCTATTGAAATGTGTGAGCCTACCCTAAGAGTTATGTTATATGATGAAGGGGATAACTGGGAAATGATGAAGGGTACCTTAGACATGTTACCTGAGGTTAGAGGCAATGCTCTACTTAGGCAAGAAGTGTACAAGTTGAAAATTGCAAGAGAACATAACAAGAGGGTAAACCATAGGCCAATGAAGTTAGGGGATCTTGTGCTGAGGAAGATGAAGTCAATTGGGAGAGCTGATGAGCAGGGCAAGTTTACTCCTAATTGGGAAGGTCCATACAAGATAATAGAAGTATTGAGGGATGGAACTTACTGATTACAAACTATGGATGGATATGAGGTACCCAGAACTTGGAATGCAAATAATTTGAAAAAATATTATTTATGAACTTGGGTTCAAGAAGCCCTAGTGTAAGGCCATGTGCTCACCTCTTTGATCCAGATTGATCAATGGGGAAGAAATTTCATCTTGTATTAAATCGGCTACGGGCCGCAATTAATGAAATTTCTTCTTTCTCTAATGTTAGCCTCTATATACACGTGTTTAAATAAGATGCTGACTTTAGCATTCGAGGGCACAGCCCCACACTTAACTATGAGTTAAAACTTGCTTAACAATTGTGAAAGCAATAAGGGCAGGATCCCTTAAGTGATTACGGATCACCAAATCAACTTTGCAGGCCCAAGATTCGGTCTTAAGATATAAATTCTTACTTTAAAACTAATAACAATTTCGATCCCTATGTTTAGGGGCAATCAATATATTTTATTGATTGATTTAGAAGTAAATCAATCAAAGTATAAAGTTTGTAAACACAGGGATCTTATTGTTACCGGATGTGCCAAAAATGGATTTAAGCACATTCAATTAGGTCACCCATAAAGGGGACCAAACACCGAATGTGCCAAATATGGGTTTACANATGTGCCAAATATGGGTTTGCACACATTCGATTAGGTCACCAAAAGGGGACCGAGTTTAATGTTAAAAACACTAAGTTTGGCACATTCGGCCTCATTTAGTAGGATACACTCGGTGACAGCTCATTAAAAAGGAGCCGAGTCAAATAATAAGAACACCAAATTTGACAGCTCCGGCGTCGTCAAGTATGAATCCAATGTCAATAAAATACATTGCGTCCGGCGCCCGGGCACCTAAAAAGATTAAGTCTAGCAGCAAATATCACTAACTATGATACATCCAGCGTCATGCGACCATGCCGGATATATCGAATTAAACTACAAACACTTGACAAGTGTTTAGTTTATCCAAAATTTACTAAGTCAAAGTTGACACTCAATGTATATTTATAGGGANCCTCAATGTATATTTATAGGGGTTATGACTGGTGGATGAAACCTTCCAAAGGGATTGTTAAAAATTTCTAAGTCCCCTAAAATCTCTAAGTTAAAACACTTAGAACACCAAATTTCTCTAAGTAAAAACACTTAAAAATATCTTCTAAGTAAAAACACTTAAAAATATCTTCTAAGTAAAAACACTTAGAAATATATGAGTTGATTTGAAATTTTTAAGAAAAAACTCTTAGAAGTTTCTAAGTTAAGGTTGAATCTCATTGTATACTTCGATGTCAAATCAAGAACAACTTATACTATAAATCTTTAACCAATGTTCAATGGTTCATGAAGAAGTGTTTTGAACAAAGTTATGTCTTATAAAGTTTAAGGGTTATGAGTGTTAAACTCTACAAATATCTCTAAGTAAAGGCACTTAGAAATATTTCTAAGTATAAACACTTACAAATATTTCTNTTCTAAGTATAAACACTTAGAAATATTTCAAAGTAAAAATGTCTACAAATACTTCTAAGTAAAAAGACTTAGAAATATGAAACCTGCTTTGCAAATGGAGTATACCCAGACCTGTGAAATTTCTAAGTAAAAACACTTAGAAATATAAAGATGCTATGAAATTTCTAAGTAAAACAACTTGGAAACATATAAAGGATTTAATAAATAAATTATAAACGCCATTGATTAAAAAGATGGATTGATTAAAAAGTATGCTTAAAGCATAAATGTATAATACACTTGGTTTGAAAAACCAATATTGAATAAAAAAGCAAAAAATACAACAAGTGGTAAATTGAAAAAGAAAAATCAAGGGGCTGTTGGTGCAGGATGATCAATAGTAGTCGAAGCAGTGGTGTCTGCTCCTGCTCCTTCCTTTTCCTTGTCTTCCTCTTCATCTTCCGCTTCATCCTCTTCGGCATCAAAGGGGCAGAAGGGGCTAGGAGGAGCGTCCCCACAAAGTTTGGCTAAATGAGCCCTTGTGGCATAATCCAGTCTTCTTTCAAAGTACTGGTAGGGGACGTATTCCTCGAGGCTGAGAGTGCAGGCCTCCGCAATCCTTTGTCTGGTAGATTCTTCACCTTCCCGATATTTTTGGACTGCAAATTGTCCGGCTTGGTTAAGTTCTTCGTTTTTCTTTTTCTCAACCTCTTCAAGCCGGACGTTAGCTTCTTTTAGTTGCTCTGTTAAAGCAGCAACCTTCTTTTCAGCCTCTTCCGCCCTCAATTCGGCGTCCCTCTTGTCAGAGGCCATTTGCTCACAGTCCTCCTCTTTCTTTTTCTTCAGCTCCTCCAACTCGGTCCATAGCTCCATGTTTCTCTTTGCCATGACCATNTGTTTCTCTTAGCCATGACCAAGTTCTGCTCTTTGGCCTGACCCAAAGAGGCAGAAAGCTCATTCACAGCATGTGAATTTTGAGCTTGGATTCTGCGGACTTGTTCACTGAGGTAAGACTCGCAGATGGTTTGCTTTCGGGCCGCCTTTGCCCTATCCTGTTTGGTTTGAGCAACCAATTTTTGTAGGTATTGAAGCTGAAAGATGATCTGTCAAAAGAAAAATTCACAAGTTAGTCAAAATCCCACTAAGTAATAAAGAAGTCATTGAAAGTTAGCAACAAAAGAAAACATGTTAAATAACTTACTTCAATACAACTGTTGAAACATGGACCCAGCTGTCCATCTAGGATGCGTCTTAAAGACTCCTTGTACTCTTTGTCTCCGCAGCGGAGAACCTCTCTGACCAACTCCTTCTTGTAGTTGGAGTCAAAGGTCTTAGAGGTAGAAGGGATGTCACCTTCCTCGTCTAGGAAGTCCTTCTCCGAGTCAGCCACATCTGTAGTGGGAAAGGGAATAATTATAGCCCGAGGGTCTCTAGGAGATGTAATAGAGTCTCCAGAACGAGTACTCGAAACGGATGTAACAATATTACGAGCAAACTTAATACTTGTGGCCATAGCACAGTCTAGAAACTCCAGGGGCATGTTCTCCCTGATAGCCTCCTGCATACCGGCCGCAGGATCCTTGTCGGGAGGAGGAAGATCATTAGGGTCCTGGAGGGAAGGATCCTGATCTATTCCTCCAATGGTTTGGCCAGCACGCCTGGCCTAATCCTGTTCGACCGGATCCATGAGGCCGGTCTCAGTTTCATAGGGATTGTCAAAGACAGGGTCCCTTTGAAGGCTGCCAGACGTCCGACCAGCCTTCTCCTTTCTTTTATAGGGAACTTCCTTCGATGAAGGACTTTTCCCAACCGGCTTGCTTGGGGTTGAAGCCGGAGAAGATTCAATACTGGCCAGCGACGCCGGCCTCTTCTTCTTTGGTTGTGGGTTGATGGAGAGTGGAGTCGAACTCTCCTTTCTCTTTACTTTGGTAGGGAGAGCTTTAAGCCTCTCCTTACCCTTGTCCTTCTTCTCTTTACCCAGCACAGATGGCCGGGTATCTCTGGTCGACTGCAAAATAACAAAGACAATTCAGTAATTACATTCCACACAAAGTTTATTAACCACAAAAATAAAATGAAAGAAAGATAAGTTATGAAACTACAAAAAACATTTCATGACCGAGCATGCCAAACTTGCATAAGCACACCCTCAACTCGGTGACATAAGTCTTCAGCCATATCTACACATTCGGTGAAACAAGTCATGACCGAATGTTCCAAAACAGCATTTGCATGTGTTTAACTCGGTCATAGTTCGAAAAGACCGAGTGACGTCCACGTGGAAGCAGATTCGACACATTCGGCCTCAATTATAGATACCGAATGTGTCAAAGTCACCACGTTAACACACTAGACTCGGCCTATCGTCACTTAACCAAGTATACCGAATGTGCCAAAAGTGCATTCTCATACCTTCAACTCGGCCTCATAGTTGCTGACCGAGTTTAATGACATGGAGGACTAGTTACACTAATTGGACACCTCGTTACTACAAAAAAAAAAAAAAAACATATACACAAAGATAATCAATAAGAAACATGTAAAATATTGGATTTTGTACATTTTTTTTTAAAAAAAGAAACACATATGATTTTAAAATTTTATAAAAAGCTTAAGGGCAAATAAAGGTTACATGATACCGAATGTGCCAAAACCAGGTTCACCTGATTTACATTCTCCCTTCCTTAAGGAGACCGAATGCAATCCTGGTTTACTCTAGTTATATCCGGCCTCATTGGAAGAGACCGAATGTAATCAGAGGGTTATATGTTTTGGCACATCCGGTGTCAAAGCAATGACACCGGATGTATTTATGACTTATTGTCACCAAAGGTTAATGAGAATATGAGGACAACATAATTATAAGTGAATGAAAGCCGAATCAAATGCAAAAGCAATATAATTCGACACACCCGGTGTCTGATAAGAACACCGGATGTGTCACATAGTTTTTCAAAAACAAAAAGAAAAAATAGAAATTCTAAGTATAAAGAATCCGGTCTCAATAGAAAGGTTATGATTACAAGTTAAATTGTTACAAAGTATAATAACTTTAAGTTACATTGTTAAAAATAATAAATTAAATAAAAATAAATTAAATAATTAATAAAAGGGAAGCCGAATGAAATGAAAGTGACAGGACTTTTGGCAAGTCCGGTGTCTATACCTCTGTAGTTTGCCTCTTCTGGAGAGGCGTCTTCTCTTTTGATTGGGCTAGACGACGAAGGAATTCGGCTTGATCCATTTTGCCTTTTTTCTCGTCGGGTAGCTCGTTTAATGCTTTTTCTGCAAAATAAGACCGAATTACTTACACTTAACAAATTCAAATAAAAAAAATAATACAAAAGAAGGGAAAAAGTAACCTACCAGCATTACCACCATACACTAACCCACAAGATTCAAGAAGCTTGTGGTCAGTAAAAAGAAATTTGAAAGGTATCCATTTGGAGGGAATCTCATAAGTCATCCCTTTCCATTTAGCTGTTGTTTTCCTAAATAAATCTAAAATGGCTAAGTCATTTGTATTTAGTTTGGGTGGGTTGGACACTTTGCCTCTGAATTTAGGGCTTAAGTTTCACTTACTCATCCTAGCTACAAAATCAGGGTCCTCATACTTAATGAAGACAAAGTCACCACGCCAAGAGGTAGCCTTATTTGACTTCTCAATGGCAGTTATATAATCATCATCATTAGCCAAAGTAAACCAGCCATGTTTACATCCGGCAGCCTTAGTTAACTTATGCATATGTACAAAGGCTGCCGAAGAGGGTCTAAGATTGTTTAATTTACAAGTGGCAGCATAAGTCACAATATGATGCCATGAATTTGGAGTTAACTGACATAAACCTAGGTCATAACGGTTAAGAAGATTTAAAAAGAAAGGAAGAAAAGGAATTGAAACGCCCATGTGTATCATAGACATATAGATGCCGAAGCATCCCTCTGGGGCACTAAGAAGGGAATCGCCCTTCTTAGGAAGAATAAGCTGAAAGCTTTTGTGGTTAATAAAAGAATTACCATAAAGGACAATGTTAATGTCCTTTATGGCCTCCCATCTCACCAAAGCAGTCTCTGGTGTGGGATAGGTGGTAGGTTTACGTGGAGGTGCAGTGACCTCGTTGTCAGAGTCAGAAGCCGAGTGTCCTGATTCAGCTTTGTCTGCAGATCTCTCCATTTCTTAAATGGAGTCTGCTGGATCCTTGCTTGTGAATATTGTTGAAACAGTTTGTTTTATTCTTGCCATGTCCTCCTGCACAGGAAGGAATGGAAGATTCGGTGACCCCAATGAAGAAAGAATATTTGGGGCTATAGAATATTGGGAGCCAGGTGATGAACCCTGACCCACTTCTACTTGTTTATTACTAGGAACAACTAACAATTGAGTACAAGCATTAAGAGGAGAAGACGAACTAGAAGACATGATAGAATAAGTAAAGAAAAACAAAATGAAACCGGATCAGGTAAAAAGTTACTTGAGTAAAGGGTTGGTAGGTTAAAGATCTGAATCACTATTCACTGACTGAAGTTTCGCTGGAAATCGCCTTTGGGAAATTCTTAGAAATTCTCTTACTACTTTCTCTCTCTAAGAAAATTCACAAGTATTGTAGTGTGAAAAAATAAATTTACCTCACACCTCTATTTAAAGAAAAGGGGTGAGGGTAAAAAGGGGGGAAAAATTTGAAACCCCCATTTCCCCCCAAAAACGTAAATGGGCCTGCACAGTAAGCCCAAAACTGATTAAATCAGATGGGTAATGAATTATGGATTCATCAGCCCATCTGAGGGGCAATTGATGTGGCATGACAAGTTAGCTGCCACGTGTCAGCCTCTGAATGGAACACATGTCCCTATTTTTCTTATAAAGTGATGACATGGGATTGCCACGTGGCAATGTTGAGTCTACCATGAGTGGACCCTACATGGCCATGTGTCATATCACAATTGGACCACGAGTCCTTAAAATGCCAGCATGGAATTGCCACGTGGCAATGATAAGTCTGCCATGAGTGGGCCCACACTACCACGTGTCACCTTGTAACTGGTCCATTTGTAATTGTGTAGTTGTCACATGTCAAGTTCTTATTCGCCAATGCTAAAAAGAGCTAAAACAAACCATGGGGCCTTAAAAGTTCTCTTCTAAAAAGCCCATTAGGCAAATGAAGGAAGATAATCAAAGAGATGATGACAAGTGTCGCAATCTCAGTGGGTAAGAAATTGTACTTGAGGCTATAAATAGTCCAAAAATTCTGATAACAGGTACACTGAAAATTAAGCAAAAAAACACTTACTAAAAAGGGAAAACTTCTCTCTAAAATTTCTCTCTAGAATTGTTTACTTGTTGATTATTGTTCACTTACTCTCCTTCAAATACTTACTTAAGCATCGGAGGGGGAAATAATCCTACGAGGATTATTGTCCCTTTTTTGCAGGTACTTGGAGGGTACGTCAACAGGCAACCAATCCATTCACGCGTCCAGTCTACGTCAGCGAAATCCTCATAGTCCCTACCCCACCTCATTGCTTTAGCAACAACACTCAGCAATCTTCTCCACTTATCTTTCCCATCCAAGATATTCATATGGGGAACCTTGGCCAGGGAAATCATTAAGTTTAATTCCACGATTATCAAACTTAGGTGATGTGAATTTGAATATCTGTGATGAAACACCAACAGTGGATGAGCCAATTAGCCTAATGATAAATCCCATTGGTTTCATTACAGATAAATCACAGGTTTGGGTGACGATGGTAAATAATGTGGTAAGCACTGAAAACGGTGATGGCTCCCTAGCCAACACATTTGGATGATGATCATTAATATTGTTGTCACTGATGGAGTGAGTCATTAGTTAAGTTAAGTGATAAATAACTATAACTACTGAAATCACAGGATGGAATCATAGTGGTGGTAACAGGGAACAATATGGTTTGGTCTATGAGTTTTTTCCATTTCACTTGATATGGTTTTCTCATTTTGCACATTATTATTATTGGTTATTGTGGAGTTTTGATCATCATAAATATGCTAAAAGACATGAAGAATGGTTTCTTGAAGGTTTCTTGACTAAAAGATTGAATATTGAAGCATTTCTTGAAGTTTCTTGAACTTCTTGAAAGTTACGCCAAAATTGACGAAGCATTGTGGCGGAAATTTTTGACGATTTTAACTATCTTGAGCGTCAAGCAATTTTCGTGATTTTTACGATAATTTCTGATGATTATCTTGTTTATTAAATATCTAGTTAGGTTGTTAGGATATTTCTTGATCAGTTAGTTAGTTAGAGTTTGTTAGGAAAGATAAGATCAAAGTGCAAGTTGCATGATGATGTGGCAATCTTATCTTTAGTTTGTCGAGCAAGATTAGGATTTATTTTCCTAGTTTATGCGTGATTCTTTTGTAGATTCTAGTTAGGATTTTGTTGTTGATTATACTTATAAATAATCTCAACAATAGGATGTAATTAATTAAGTTTTACACATTGAAAATTCCATACATTGAATTCCGAAATTTGCGCAAGTTTGTGAGTAAACTTTGTTCAAATTTTTCTTCATAAATTTGAGACTCAGGAGTGATAAACAAATTTAGATCGTAATTATTAAATAACAGTTACAAATTATTATAAAGATATTAATATTACAGCAAAACAATAAATTTACCATATACAAAATAATAGTAGAATCACTTCTAATAAAAAGTAGCAGAAACACAACATATAAACAAAACAGGTTAACAGCTACAGCTCAACAACAATAACATTAGCGAAAACGTAGGAGAAAATGGTTAGAGTAAAGGCAACTGAAACCAGGTGATGTGGCATGACAAGTCAGCTGCCACGTGTCAGCCTTTGAGTGGACCACGTGTTCCTATTTCTGTTACAAAATGATGACATGGGATTGCCACGTGGCAGTGATGAGTCACGTGTCATCCTACAATTAGACCACGAGTCCTTAAATGCCAGCATGGGATTGCCACGTGGCAGTGATGAGTTCACCTTGAGTGGGCCCCACACTACCACGTGTCATCTTCTGACTGGTCCATATGTAATCCTACATTTGCCACATGTCAAGCCCTTATTCGCCGATGGAAAAAGAGCTAAAACAAACCATGGGGCCTTAAAAAGTTGGTGCTAAAAGCCCATAAGGCAAATGAAGGAAGGTAATTAAAGAGATGATGACAAGTGTCGTGATCTCATTGGATAAGAAATTGTACTTGAGGCTATAAATAGTCCACAAAAATCTGATAAAAAGTACACTCAAGATTAAGACAAAAACACTTACTAAAAAGGGAAAACTTCTCTCTAGAACTTCTCTCTAGAATTGTTTACTTGTTGATTATTGTTCACTTACTCTCCTTCAAATACTTACTTAAGCATCGGAGGGGGAAATAATCCTACGAGGATTATTGTCCCTTTTTTGCAGGTACTTGGAGGGTACGTCAACAGGAAACCAGTCCATTCACGCATCCAGTCTACGTCAGCGAAATCCTCACAGTCCCTACCCCACCTCATTGCATTAGCAACAACATTTGGCGTCGTCTGTGGGGAGGATTCCTAACAATGACTGGAAGCGAAATTCCTACTGAGGATGAGACCATATTCCTAGACCAGACTGGAAATTACCAAACTAGGGATGGTACTGGCTCACCAAGAAGAACACAAGAACAAGCTGATTTTGGAAACCAACATGTGACCATGAGTCAGCTCAAGAGTATCTTGGCTGGGTTCCAATAGAACCTGGCGGAAAGTCTACGGGAGTATTCCACCAAGAAAACTCAAGAGAAGGTTGAGACACAGCACCCTTCATCTTCAAAGATGAAAGGTGTGATGATTGAGGAAGGCCAAGGCCAGGAGAGATTAACTTTCCATGAAAAAGTTGAGAAATTGAGAAAGGACCGAACTCCACTGAAAACCCAATGGGGTGCAGTGAGGAGGTACCCTGTCATTCCCAGATTTAAGCCTAAACGGGAGTTGGCAGGTAAGGAAGTTGGATCTAGCAAGACGCAAACTGATGCTAGAGAACTCATTGAGTTCAAGAAAGCCATTGCAAGTGATGCTCGGGAGTATTTGGAGCAAAAGAAATCATCCAGTCGAGATGCAAGAGAATATCTTGATGCCAAGAAAGTCTCTAGTATGGATACAAGAGAGTATCTGAAGGCTAAGAGGGCCTAGAAAGAAGGAGGTCAACCTGGTTCATCTAAAGAATCATCGATTAGGGAGATGACTAACTCCCATCATGTTTCCTTGGATTCAGGAGAACATGCAAGCCTATGAGACTTAATTGAAAAGAAGAAAGCTTATAAGGCCGATCAATGGAGAAAAGAACAGATGATCAAGTATTGGGAGGATGTAGGCAACTCAAATAATCCTTGCCGAGAGTCAACAAAGGCTGTCCATAACCCTAAGGGGGCTATTGGACAAACGCCTAATAACACAACGATGGAATGGAAGACACCGTTCTCCATGTCCATCATGATGGCTCTCCGTCCCAATAAGTTTAAAATGCCTCAAATTGAGCCATTTGACGGGACAACTGATCCGAAGGAGCATCTGGCTACCTACAAACATTTGATGTACTTTCAGGGTCCAGATGATGTAACCTGGTGCCGATACTTTCCGGCAACTCTGAAAGGAATTGCCCATAAATGGTTCAATAGCCTCCCAGATCAATCAATCAACAATTTTCATGAATTGAGTACGATCTTTGTACATCATTTCATGGCTAACAAAAGGGAGAGAAAGACCAGCATGCATCTGGCCAAAATAGTTCAAGGAGAAAAGGAGTCTCTAAGAAGTTATATGCAAAGATTCAATCTGGAATCTTTGCAAATCCCTAATTTATCTGAGGGTGTGGCCTTTGATAACTTCATTAGAGGTCTCCGAGACAGAACCTTTAAATTTGATATTGTAAGAAGAAATTGCAAAAAGCTGAAAGGAATTCTGGAAGAAGCCGAATGTTTCATTCATGCTCAAGAGCTATGTGCTTCCACCAGGAAGGACTGAAGGGATGATAGAAAGAGTAAACCACCATCTAACACTCTAAACACAAGGACCAAAAGAAACATGCCACCTGGGCAACTAGGACATCAGGCAAGGGAGGAAACTTCCAAAATAAGAAAAGAAAGTCTAATGATGGTCCTAAGATAGAGTTCACCAAAGATCTCTATTCAGCTTTCAGAGAAATGCGTAATAAAGTTGAGATTGATGATCCACCACCTCTAAGAACTGCCAAGAAAGATAGGGACTCAAGTAAATATTGTCACTTTCACAAAGATACGGGACATCTTACTAATGATTGCTTCAATCTTAAGAGAAACCTTGAATCTCTCGCCATCAAGGGAAAAATTTCACAACACTTGATCAAATCCCAGGACAAGAACTCCAAACAGAAAATGGAATTCAAGGCTAGTGAGCCTAAAGATGGTGCGGAGACCGAAGAGGATGTGGTGTATGTCATCTCCGGTGGGTTTGCAACTGGCAGTCCAACCCTTCGAGGGAATAAAGAGTACTTACGGAGTCTCTCCCGAGAAGGGTCACCGAAGATGGGGCATGATGCTAAGGTCAAATTCCCAGAAGTTATGATCAGTGATAAAGACCGAGGCAATGTCCGTACACCACATGATGATCCCTTGGTGGTGGAACTTAAAGTAGCCAACATGAGGGTCAAACGAATATTGATAGACACTGGCAGCTCATTTGAAATCATTAGTTATGCTTGCCTCAAAATGTTGAAGTATGATGTGTCTACCTTGCAACCTATCCATCACCCGATTATTGGTTTCGAGGGAGGAGTAATCAACCCTTTGGGTACTGTCTCCCTACCAGTAAGGATAGGGGAAAAGGAATGTGCAAGGAACATGGTCGTCAAGTTCCTGGTGGTCAAAGAACTGTCAGCTTACAATGTAATTTTGGGACGGCCAACCTTGAACGCCTCCAGGGCAGTAATTGTTACACATCTCATGCTCATGAAGTATGAGTGTAACAATGGAACTGTAGGAACTCTTCGTGAGGATCAACAAATGGCCCGAGAATGTTATATCACCACTCTTAAACCTACTGCTTGGGTTGAAGAGGTGGAAGAGCCAACGAAGAAAAGGAAGACCGAGGGTATGGCTAAAAATGAACTAATGGCTATTCATAATTTGAGCCAAGTAACTCGGCCTCAGCTAGTTGGTGAACACGAACATTTCGTTCTTGACGAAGTCAAAAATGACAGAACAGTCAAGGTTGGCCAGGCCCCAGACGACCATGTTGGGGCAGAAATGAGGAAGCTGCTCAGAGAGTTCATGGATGTCTTTGCATATGAGACGGAGGAGATGCCAGGCATTGACCCAAGTATAGTTGTACATAAGCTAAATGTAAAGCCCGATGCTAAGCCAATCCGCCAAAAGAAGAGAAATTTGGGCGAACTTCGCAATAAGGCAGCAGAGGAAGAAGTGAATAAGCTTTTGGAAGCAGGATTCATCAAACCATGCCAGTATCCTGACTGGGTGGCTAATGTAGTCTTGGTTCCAATGCCAAATTGTACCATGAGAATGTGCGTCGATTACACTGACCTCAACAAATCTTGTCCAAAGGATAGCTTTCCTTTGCCAAATATCGACCGATTGGTTGATTCGACGACAGGGCATGCATTGTTGAGTTTTATGGACGCCTACNCAGGACATGCATTGTTGAGTTTTATGGACGCCTACTCAGGATTTCATCAAATTCCTCTATGGGAGGAAGATGAAGAAAAAACAGCTTTTGTAACTGAAAAGGGTCTATATTGCTATACAAGGATGCCATTCGGTCTTAAAAATGCTCCGGCAACCTTCCAACGTCTTGTAAATAATGTTTTCAAATAGCAGTTGGGACGGAACATGGAAGCATAGATTGATGACATGATTGTCAAAAGTAAAGAAATGAAAGATCATGTGGCAGACTTAAGAGAGACCTTCGAAACATTAAGGAGGTATAAGATGAAGTTAAACCCAAAGAAGTGTGTTTTTGGGGTAACTTCTGGAAAATTTTTGGGCTTCCTTGTGGATGAACGAGGGATTGAGGTTAATCCAGACAAAGTCAAGGCTGTGCTAGATATGACCTCACCTCGAAACGTTAAAGAGGTGCAAAAACTAATCGGATGCCTAGCGGCTCTTGGTAGATTCCTATTAAGGGAAGGTGATAAATGCCATTATTTCTTTGATACGATCAAGAGAAAGGCAAAGATAAGCAAGGGCAGTCCTGTGTTCGAATGGACAGAGGAAGCCGAGTCAGCTTTCATTCAATTGAAAGAGCACCTACATACTCTCCCAAGATTAATCAGACCCATTGAAAGAGAAACTTTATTTATTTATTTAGTGGTATCAGACCATGCACTCTCAGTCGTTCTGTTAGCTGAGAGAAATAGGGTCCAATATCCGGTATATATTGTGAGTCACGTACTCCAAAATGCTGAGTTCAGATACGCTCTGATTGAAAAGTTTAGACTTGCATTGTTCATGGCAAGCCGGAAGTTGAGACCCTATTTCATTTCTCATAAAATCGTTGTATACACTGATCAACCGCTCAAAAAAGCTCTGTCTATGGAAACTTCCGGGAGAATGCTCAAGTGGGCTCTAGAAATGGATTCATTTGACATCACCTTCGAACCAAGGAAAGATATTAAGGGCCAAGCTTTCGCCGATTTTATAGTTGAAATGACAAGGCCGCCTATGGAAAAACCAAGTATTGATCACTGGACCTTATATGTTGATGGCTCATCCACTCATAATGGATGTGGGGCGGGTATTATTTGTAAGTCACCTGAGGGTGACATCTACGAATATGCCATGAGATTCAAATTTCAAACATCAAATAATGAGGCTGAGTACGAGGCATTGATTGCCAGAGTCAAACTGTGCAGAGCTGCGGGGGCAAAAAAGATAGAAGCAAGATCAGACTCTCAGCTTATTGTGAGCAAATACTTGGGCGACTATGAGGCTAGTGATGCTAGCATGGCCAAATATTTGAATATACTTCAAGAGGAAGTGAAAGGACAAGACAAGTTTGAAATCATGCAGATTCCAAGGTCTGAGAATAATCAAGCTAATGCCCTTTCCAAGTTAGCAAGCTCTGCAGTTGGTGAGAATCCCCGAACAATTTTTTGGGAAGTTAAACAAAAAAGAAGCATAGAGGAGATGGAGGTAAACTTCATCAGTCGAGAAAGTTCTTGGATGGATGAGATTATGGACTCAAAACCAATGGAACCTTGCCAGACGATCCACAACAAGCAAAATATGTGAAAGCTAGAGATGCATGGTTTGTTTTATGCAAGGGCAATTATACAAGAAGTCTTTTACTCATCCACTACTAAAGTGCATTACCCCAGAAAAAGGAAAGGAGGGGGTTTTGTTGGCTCTCATATAGGGGGTAGGGCGCTGGTAGAAAAGACATTAAGGACTGGGTATTACTGGCCTAGTCTGAGACATGATGCAATGACCTATGTCAAAAGATGTAAGAAGTGTCAGTTGTTCAGTAATTTACCACAAAAGCCAGCCAATAACTTGAACCCAATTTTGAGCCCAATACCTTTTGCTAACTGGGGAATGGACATTCTTGGTCCATATCCACAAGCATCAGGACAAAGGAAGTATGTCTTGGTTGCAGTGGACTACTTTACGAAATGGGTAGAAGCAGAGCCAATGAGAAGTATTAAACATGGGGATGCCAAATGGTTTATTTGGAAAAATGTAATAACAAGGTTTGGGGTACCTCAGTCAATAGTGTTCGATAATGGTCCCCAGTTTGAGACTCCGCAGTTAAGAGTATGGCTAGAAGACCAAGGCATCTTAGCTCATTTTGCCTCAGTTGGCTATCCACAAACCAATGGACAAGTGGAGGCCTTCAACAAGATCATTAGCACGGGAATGAAGAAAAAGTTGAATGCTGCCAAAGGTTTATGGGTGGACGAATTGTACAATGTCCTCTGGTCTATCAGGACAACAACAAAGAATTCCACAGGGGAAACCCCATTTATGCTTGTATATGGATCAGAAGCAGTTCTCCCCATCGAAATATGTGAGCCTACTCTAAGAATTATGTTACATAATGAAGGGGCTAACTGGGAAATGATGAAGGCCACCTTGGACATGTTACCTGAAGTTAGAGGCAATGCTTTACTTAGGCAAGAAGTGTACAAGCTGAAAATGGCAAGAGAACATAACAAGAGGGTAAACCATAGGCCAATGAAGTTAGGGGATCTTGTGCTGAGGAAGATGAAGTCAATTGGGAGAGCTGATGAGCAGGGCAAACTTACTCCTAATTGGGAAGGTCCACACAAGATAATTGAAGTATTAAGAGATGGAACCTATCGCTAACAAACTCTGGATGGGTATGAAGTACCCAGAACCTGGAATGCAAATAATCTGAAAAAATACTATTTCTAAACTTGGTTTCAAGAAGCCGTAGTTTAAGGCCATGTGCCCACCTATTTGATTCACGTTGATCAATGGGGAAAGAAATTTCATGTTGTACTAAATTGGCTATGGGCCGCAATTAATGAAATTTCTTCTTCCTCTAATGTTCGCCTCTATATATCAAGTTTATACCTGTTTAAATAGATGCTGACCTCAGCACTCAAGGGCACAGCCTCACACTTAACTATGAGTTAATACTTGTTTAACAGTTTTGAAAGCAATGAGGGCATGATCCCGAAAAATTAACCGCCGGTTAATACTTGGAGGAAAAAGCAATACGAGACTTTTATCTCCCTTAGGTGATTACGGATCACCAAATCGACTTTAAAGGTCCAAGATGAAAATTCTTACTATAAACAAACTAATAACAATCTCGATCCCTATGTTTAGGGGCAATCAATATGGTTGATTGATTCATCACCTCATCACCTCTAAAGAGAAATAAATCAATCAAAGTATAATGTTTGTAAACACAGGGATCTTATTGATTGAAAGAATAATATAACGGTTAAAGTTACCGAATGTGCCAAAAATAGGTTTAAGCACATTCAATTAGGTCACCCAAAAGGGGACCAAACACCGGATGTGCCAAATATGGGTTTGAACACATTCGATTTAGTCACAAAAAGGGGACCGAGTTTAATGTAAAAAACACTAAGTTTGGCACATCCGGTGTCATTAAGTAAGATACATTCGGTGTCAGGTCATCAAAAAGGGACCGAGTCAAATAATAGAAACACCAAGTTTGGCACATCCAGCGTCATTAAGTATGACACATCCGGTGACAATAAAGTACAACGCATCTGGTGTCAAGACACCTAAAAAGTTAAGCTTACCAACAAAATCACTAACTCCGACACATCCGATGTCATGTGATTATGCCGGATATGTCGAAATATACTGTAAACACTCAACAAATATTTGGTTCATGTAAATTTTCGTAAGTCAAAGTTGAATCTCAATGTTTATTTATAGGGGTTATGACTGATGGGTGAAATCTTTAAAAGGGATTTCTAAAAATTCCTAAGTCATCTAACATCTCTAAGTTAAAATTATTTTTTGGTTCATCCTTTCAATGCCAAATCAGAACAACTTATACTTTAAATCTCTAAGTGATTTATAGTCTACAATTCAATGACCAATGTTTAATGGTTTATGATTTGTGTTTTTAAGAAAATTATGTCTTTATGAAGGCTAAGGGTTATGAATAATAAAACCTGCAAATATTTCTAAGTAAAAACACTTAGCAATATTTCTAAGTAAAAACACTTACAAATATTTCTAAGTAAAAACACTTACAAATGTAAAACATGCTTTGCAAATGGATTGTATCCAGACCTGTGAAATTTCTAAGTAAAAACACTTAAAAATATATAAGATGCTTTATAAATAAATTGTAACCACCATTGGAAAATTGCAACAAAAGTAAACAAAGTAAAGGATGGATTGATAAAAGTATGCTTAAAAGCATAAATGTATAATACAATTAGTTTAATAAACCAATGATGAATAAATTGTTAAAAGATTGTACAATACAACAAGTTACAAATTGAAAAAGAAAAAATCAAGGAGCAGTTGGTGCAGGATGCTCTATGGTAGTGGATGCAGTAGTGTCTGCTCATGCTCCATCTTTCTCCTTGTCCTCTTCTTCGTCTCCGGCTTCCTCCTCTTCGTCTTCGGCATCAGAGGGGCAGAAAGGGCTGGGAGGAGCGTCCCCACATAGTTTGGCTAGGTGAGCCCTTGTTGCATAATCCAGTCTTTTTTCAAAGTACTAGAATGGGACATACTCCTCGAGGTCGAGCATCCAGGCCTCTGCAATCCTTTGTCTGGTAGATTCTTCACCTTCCAGATATTTTTGGACTGCAAATTGTCCGGCTTGGTTAAGTTCTTCCTCTTTCTTTTTCTCAACCTCTTCAAGCCGGACGTTAGCTTCTCTTAGTTGCTCTATTAAGGCAGCAACCTTCTTCTCAGCCTCTTCCGCCCATAACTCGGCGTCCCTCTTGTCAGAGGCCATCTGCTCAAAGTCCGATTCTTTCATTTTGAGCTCCTCCAACTCGGTCCATAGCTCCATGTACCCTTTAGCCATGACCAAGTTCTTCTCTTTGGCCTGTCCCAAAGAAGCAGACAGCTCATTCACAGCATGTGAATTTTGAGCTTGGATTTTGCGGACTTGTTCACTTAAGTATGACTCTCAGATGGTTTGCATTCGGGCCGCCTTAGCCCTCTCTTTCTTGGTTTGAGCAACCAATTTTTGTAAGTATTGAAGCCGAAAGATGATCTGTCAAAAGAAAAATCCACAAGTTAGCAAAAGTCCACTAAGTAATAAAGTGACAGAATTAAAGAAGTAGTTGAAAGTTAGTAAATAAAGCATAATAAATAATTTACCTCAATACAACTGTTGAAACATGGACCTAGCTGTTCATCAAGGATGCCCCTCAACGACTCCTTGTACTCTTTGTCTCTGCAGCGAAGAACCTCTCTAACCAACTCCTTCTTATATTTGGAGTAGAAGGTTTTAGAGGTAGAAGGGATGTCACCTTCCTCGTCTAGGAAGTCCTTCTCCGAGTCAGCCACATCTATAGTGGGAAATGGAATAATTATAGCCCGAGGGTCTGTAGGAGATGTAATAGAGTCTTCAGAACGAGTACTCAAGACGGATGTAACAACGTTACGACCAAACTTAATACCTGTGGCCATAGCTGAGTCAAGGAACTCCAAGGGCATGTTCAACCTGATGGCCTCCTGCATCCCGGCCGCCGGATCCTTGTCTGGAGGAGGAAGATCATTTGGATCCTGGAGGGAGGGATCCTGATCAATTCCTCCAATGGTTCAGTTAGCACGTCTGGCCTCATCTTGTTCGACCGGATCCATTAGGCCGGTCTCAGTTTCGTAGGGATTGTCAAAGACAGGGTCCCTTTGAAGGCTGCTGGTTGTCCTGCCAGCCTTCTCCGTCCTCTTGTAGGGGACTTCCTTCGATGAAGGACTCTCCCCAACCGGCTTACTTGGAGTTGAAGCCGGGGAGGACTCGGTGCTGGCCAGCGACGCTGGCCTTTTCTTTTTGGGTTGGGAGAGCTTTAAGCTTCTCCTTACCCTTATCTTTTTTCAATTTACCCAGCACTGAATGCCGGGTATCTCTGGTTGACTGCAGAACCACAAAGATAATTCAGTAAATTATTACCCACACAAAGCCATTAACATTCCAAATAAGTAAAACTTGTAAGAAAAATAAGTTGTGGAAATTTCTAAGAACAGTTTATGGCGAGTGTGCCAAATTTGCATTAACACACCCTCAACTCGGTGACACAAGTCCTTAGCCTCATCTACACATTCGGTGACATCAGTCAAGAACGAATGTGCCAAAACAGCATTAACATATGTTTAACTCGGTCAAGTTCTAAAAGTCCGGGTGGTGTCCACGTGGAAGCAGATTCGACACATTCGGCCTCAATAAAAGATACCAAATGTGCCAAATCTCCAGGTTAACACACAAAACTCGGCCTACTATCACTTAACCAAGTGCACCCATATGAGGGAATATTTGACACATTCGGTGTCAAAATGACACCGAATGTGCCAAAACTGCACTTACACACGTTCAACTCGGCCTCATAATTGAGGACCGAGTTGGATGACACACAAGCATAATTTGACACATTCGGTGTCATTAGTTGACACCAAATGTGCCGAACTGTTTTAAAATCAAATCTTATTCGGCCTCTGAAACAAGGCCGAGTTACTATTTTCAAAAAAAAATAAAATAATAATAATAATAATAATAACAAAGAAGAAAATATGAATAAAAGTAATAACAAAAATTAACAGTAACAAATACATAATGACAAGCAATAAGAAATATGTAAAATATTGGGCTTTGTACATTTATAAAAGGAAACACTTATGTTTTTTAAATTTGTAAAAACTTAAAACCATGAGATGATACCGAATGTGCCAAAACCAGGTTCACTTGTTTTACATTCGGTCTGCCCGAGGGAGACCGAATGCAATCGTAGTGAAATGATATTTGGCACACCCGGATCAGACGATGACGCCGAATGTGCCAAATCCTGGTTTACCCTTGTTATATCCGGCCTTGTTTGAGGAGACCGAATATAATCTTGGGGTTATAAATTTTGGCACATCCGGTGTCAAAACAAAGACAACGGATGTATCCAATACTTATTGTCAGTAAAGAATAATAATAATACAAACACAGAAAACAACAAAAAATTTTAAGTAAATGAAGGCCGAATCTAATTCATAAGCAATAAAATTTGACACACCCGGCATCTGATAGGAACACCGGATATGTGTTACATAGACTTTCAAAAGAATAAAATAATTTTCAAGCATAATGTATCCGTCATCAATAAGAATACTTCTTAATTAAATGATTACAAGTTAATTATTACAATGTATCATAACTGCAATTTACATTTTAAAAAAAAATATAATAAAAAAAATAATTAAATGAAAACAAAGAGAAGCCGAATGAAATGAAGGTGACAGGACTTTTGGCAAGTCCGGTATCTATACCTCTGTAGTCTGCCTCTTCTGAGGAGGCGTCTTCTCTTTTGACTGTGCAAGACGACGAAGGAATTCAGCCTGGTCCATCTTGCCTTTTTGTCGTCGGGTAGTTCGTTTAACGCTTTTTCTGCAAAATAAGACCGAATTACTTACACTTAACAAATTCAATCATAAAAACAATCCAAAAAAAAAAGGTAACCTACCAGCATTACCACCATACACTAACCCACAAGCTTCAAGAAACTTGTGGTCAGTGAAAAGAAATTTGAAAGGAATCCATTTGGAGGGAATCTCATAAGTCATCCCTTTCCATTTAGCTGTTGTTTTTCTAAGTAAATCTAAAATGGCTAAGTCATTTGTATTTAGTTTGGGTGGGTTGGTCACTTTGCCTTTGAATTTAGGACTTAAGTTCCACTTACTCATCCTAGCTACAAAATCAGGGTCCTCATACTTAATGAAGACAAAATCACCTCGCCAAGAGGTAGCCTTATTAGACTTCTCAATGGCAGTAATATAATCGTCATCATTAGCCAAAGTAAACCAGCCTTGTTTACATCTGGCAGCCTTAGTTAATTTATGCATATGTACAAAGGCTGCCGAAGAGGGTCTAAGATTATTTAATTTACAAGTGGCAGCATAAGTCACAATATGATGCCATGAATTTGGAGTTAACTGACATAAACCTAAGTCATAATGATTAAGAAGATTTAAAAAGAAAGGAAGAAATGGAATTGAAACGCCCATGTCTATCATAGACATATAGATGCCGAAGCATCCCTCTGGGGCACTAAGAAGGGAATCCCCCTTCTTAGTAAGAATAAGTTGAAAGCTTTTGTGATTAATAAAAGAATTACCATAAAGGACAATGTTAATGTCCTTTATGGCCTCCCATCTCACCAAAGTAGTCTCTGGTGTGGGATAGGTGGTGGGTTTACGGGGAGGTGCAGTGACCTCGGTCTCAGAGTCAGTAGCCGGGTGTCCTGATTCGGCTTTATCTCTCCATCTCTTTAATGGAGTCTGCTGGGTCCTTGCTTGTAAATATTGTCGAAGCAGTTTGTTTGGTTCTTGCCATGTCCTCCTGCACAGGTAGGAATGGAAGATTCGGTGACCCCAATGAAGAAAGAATATTTGGGGCATTAGAATATTAGGAGCCAGGTGATGAACCCTAACCCACTCCTACTTGCTTATAACTAGGAACAATCAAAAACTGAGTACAAGCATTAAGAGGAGAAGATGAACTAGAAGACATGATAGAATAATTAAAGAAAAATAAAATGAAACTGGATCAGGTAATAGTTAGCTGAGTAAAGAAGTTGCTAGTTTAAAGATCTGAATACACTATTCACTGACTGAAGCTTCGCATGAAATCGCCTAAACTCACCAGAAATCGCCTTTGGGAGATTCTTAAAAATTCTAATGCTTTTTCTTACTATTTTCTCTCTCTAGAAAAATTCACAAATGTTAAAATGTGAAAAATAAATTTACCTCTCACCTCTATTTAAAGAAGAGTGGTGAGGGTAAAAAGGGGGGGAAATTTTGAAACCCTCCAATTTTCCCCCAAATGTAAATGGGCCTGCACAGTAAGGCCCAATCTGATTAAATCAGATGGGTAATGAATTATGGATTCATCAACCCATCTGAGGGGCAATTGATGTGGCATGACAAGTCAGCTGCCACGTGTCAGCCTCTGAGTGGACCACGTGTCCCTATTTCTGTTACAAAATGATGACATAGGATTGCCACGTGGTAGTGATGAGTCTGCCATGAGTGGACCCTACACGGCCACGTGTCATCCTACAATTGGACCACGAGTCCTTAAATGCCAGCATGGGATTGCCACGTGGCAGTGATGAGTTCACCTTGAGTGGGCCCCACACTGCCACGTGTCATCTTCTGACTGGTCCATATGTAATCCTACATTTGCCACATGTCAAGCCCTTATTCGCCGATGGAAAAAGAGCTAAAACAAACCATGGGGCCTTAAAAGGTTGGTGCTAAAAGCCCATAAGGCAAATGAAGGAAGGTAATTAAAGAGATGATGACAAGTGTCGCGATCTCATTGGATAAGAAATTGTACTTGAGGCTATAAATAGTCCACAAAAATCTGATAAAAAGTACACTCAAGATTAAGACAAAAACACTTACTAAAAAGGGAAAACTTCTCTCTAGAATTGTTTACTTGTTGATTATTGTTCACTTACTCTCCTTCAAATACTTACTTAAGCATCGGAGGGGGAAATAATCCTACGAGGATTATTGTCCCTTTTTTGCAGGTAATTGGAGGGTATGTCAACAGGCAACCAGTTCATTCACGCATCCAGTCTACGTCAGCGAAATCCTCACAGTCCCTACCCCACCTCATTGCATTAGCAACAACACCAGGTACGAAGCGGTCTTGCTATTGGCCCTTAGCAGATCTTCTTAGCCTTCTTGTGCCCTATATATTTCATAAAAAATGATAGTTAGAGCAAAGCCAAGTGTATATGAAGTATTTATCTATATCATCGTATAGAGTAGTACAACATACTCAACAAAAGACCTAAAATAAAGCACAACATTCCCAAACTTGTTGTATAACGGTAGCAAAACAACAACAAAAACAGAAAGAGATAAATAGCTTTAAAACAACCCTTTGGGAGATAAATAGCTGTGAAAAATAATGAATAAATAAAATAAATTCCACAATATGCCTCAAAATTCTTGCTCAAAATTCTTGGAGTGGTGTCAATGCCATTGTCCTTTTTCCCCATCATACCTCAACTATAATGATCATATATTCATTAAAGCATCCCCAAACTTAATATATGTGAATACATATAAAAAAAAGGATATAGTATTACATATCATTGATCTATATCTTAGGTCTAAACTAAGTGCTTGGACTCAAGATAGATTGATAGGGTAGAAAAACGTAGCAAAGGAACACTCACAATGCTTCGTAATTCCGGAAATCCTAGCTTTAGATAGGAACACTCACAATCTAAACTCTAGGATTTCCGGAATTACGAAGCATTGTGAGTGTTCCTTTGCTACGTTTTTCTACCCTATCAATCTATCTTGAGTCCAAGCACTTAGTTTAGACCTAAGATATAGATCAAGTGGTATCAGAGCTACAATTTTAGCCCATGGCTAGTGAAGGGAATTCGTCAAAAGAGACGGTGAACGTCGAACTCTTCAATCAACTTGCAGAACAAATGAACAAACTTCAAGAGTTGTTCCTAGGATTATCTATGGAAGTGATTCGTATGAAGGGTATTCTTAAGCCCCTAGATGATGATCGCGGTTTGAAGTTTGAAGTTGGGGAATTTGATGGCCAAGGTGACGTTGAGGCCTACCTTGAATGGGAGCTTGCATTAGAACGTTACTTTGAGTTCAAAGGCACCAACGAGGAGAAGAAGTACAAAATTGTCGTGGCTAAGTTGTCTAAGTATGCGTCCATGTGGTTTAATGGAGTTAAGAAGAATAGGCAACGTGAAGGCAAGAGCAAGATTGAAACTTGGGAGAAGCTTAAGAAGATCCTAAGGAAAAGGTTCGTTCCTTCAAACTATCAACAAGATCTATACATTAAGTTGGCTACATTGAAGCAAGGTACGAAGGCAATGGAGGATTATATTTCCGACTTTGAAAAGCTAACTATGCAATGTGAGATTGAAGAAAGGGAGGAACAAAGGATTGCTCGTTTCATTGGAGGTTTGAACCTAGATATTCGTGACAAGATAGAATTGCAACCAAACCTATCTTTTGTTGAAGTGAGTAAAACGGCGGTGATCTTAGAAAAACAAAAGAAGCATGGAGTGTCTAAGCCAACCACGAGGCCATATCAAGCCTTCAAGGCTTCTAGTGCTTCATCAACCAATGAATCTAAGGTTGAGCCTAAGAAGAACTTGACTCCTAGTGTGGATAAGGGCAAAAAGACCGAAACTTTGGAAGATGGTGTTCCTAAGGTGACTTGTTTCAAGTGCAAGGGCTATGGTCACTACAAAAAGGATTGTCCAACTTTGAGAACTTTGACAATTCGTGAAATCCAAGAGATTGATGCCTTTGAGGACAACAATCATGAGGAAGAAGGGAGTGACATGGAAGCATGCCACCCAGAAAGTGACGAGGAACAAGAGGGGGAGCCTTATGAGAACAATTTGGTCCTTAGAAGGGTATTGCACTCAAAATCCGTAGATGAGGATCAACGTGAAAACATCTTTCACACTCGTTGCAAGGTAAACGATACTAAATGCAACCTCATTATAGATGGTGGTAGTTGTGCTAATGTTATATCATCAAAGTTGACGGACAAGTTGCAATTAAAAACAACGAGGCACCCTAAGCCATACAAACTTAAGTGGTTAGATGATGTCAATGAAGTTAGGGTCCGTAAGCAAGCCTTGATTAATTTTGCAATTGGTAGCTATCATGATGAAGTATTGTGTGATGTTGTGCCTATGGATGCGTGTGATATATTGTTGGGTAGATCTTGGCAATTTGATCGAAAAATTGTGCATGATGGTAAGACTAATGTATACAAGGTCGTCAAGGATGGCAAGACTAAGGCCTTGTTTCCACTTACGCCTAGTGAACTTGGAAAATGGCACAAAGAGGCAACCAAGGTTGACAACAAGGTGTTATTTGCTACTAGAAAACAATTTGAAAGGGTTATGGTTGATCAAGACATGGCGTATCTACTTCTAGCTAAGGAAGTGAAGACTTTTGACAAAGTTGAACACCAAAAATTACGAGCCTTACTTCGTGATTTTGAGGATGTGTTTCCGGCTTTGCCTCAAGGATTACCCCCAACNGCCTCAAGGATTACCCCCAATAAGAGGTATTGAACATCAAATTGATTTGATCCCTGGAGCTCCTATCCCAAATAAGCCTCCTTATAGATGCAACCCAGAGGAGACAAAAGAGTTACAGAGACAAATTGACGAGTTGATGGAACGAGGATATGTGAGGGAAAGCATGAGCCCTTGCGCAGTTCCCACGTTGTTGGTTCCAAAGAAGGATGGAACATGGCGTATGTGCATTGATAGTAGAGTTGTGAATCACATCACAGTGAAGTATAGGTTTCCTATCCCTATATTGGATGATCTCTTAGACGAATTGAGTGGTTCCAAACTATTTTCAAAGACTGATTTGCGTAGTGGTTATCACCAAATACGTATGAGGGAAGGAGATGAATGGAAGACTGCTTTCAAGACCAAACATGGGTTGTATGAATGGATGGTCATGCCTTTTGGATTGACGAGTGCACCTAGAACTTTCATGAGACTTATGAATGAGGTATTGCGTCCTTTCATTGGTAAATTTGTTGTAGTTTACCTTGATGACATATTGGTGTATAGCAAAGACGAAGATGAACACATGGGTCACTTGCGCCAAGTGTTTGAGACTTTAAGGAAACAAAAGCTCTATGGGAAGCTAGAGAAGTGTGATTTCATGCAAAAGGATATTAGCTTTCTAGGCTACATTATTTCACATGAGGGTATCAAGGTGGATCCACAGAAAGTTGAAGCTATAGCATCATGGCCAGTTCCAACAACAGTTACTCAAGTACGATCTTTCCATGGCTTAGCATCATTCTATAGGAGATTCATTCGAGATTTTAGCACTATTATGAGTCCTATAACTGAATGCACAAAATAAGGGAAGTTTGAGTGGACTAGACAAGCGCAACAAGCCTTTGAATTGGTGAAGGAAAAGATGTGTAACACACCTATTCTAGCATTGCCTGATTTCACTAATCCTTTTGAGGTTGAGTGTGATGCAAGTGGTACAGGGATTGGCGCAGTTCTCATACAAGGAGGAAGGCCAGTATCTTATTTTAGTGAAAAGTTGAGTGGAGGAAAGTTGAACTATTCCACATATGACAAGGAGTTCTATGCCATGATCAGGGCATTGGATCATTGGAGTCACTATTTGCGTCCACAACCTTTTGTTCTTCATTCTGATCATGACTCATTGAGACATATCAATAGCCAACAGAAGTTGAATGCAAGGCACGCAAAGTGGGTTGAGTTCTTACAATCTTTTACTTTTTCTGCAAAATATAAGGCAGGCAAGGCTAATGTTGTGGCGGATGCTCTTTCAAGGAGACATAATTTGATTGCAATGGTGGATTCTAGAGTTTTAGGGTTCGAAATCATCAAGGAACATTATATGGAGGATTCGGACTTTGGAGACATTTTTCACCAATGTGCGCAAAACCCAAGTAGCCATTACAATATTGTGGAAAGTTTCTTATTCAAGGGGAACAAGCTTTGCGTACCTAAGTGTGCAATTCGTGAACTATTGGTAAGAGAAGCTCATGGGGGAGGACTAGCTGGACACTTTGGCATAAACAAGACTGTTGAATTGTTGCAAGAACACTTTTATTGGCCAAAGATGGTTGGTGATGTACATGCTATTCTTGCTCGTTGTGGTACTTGTCAAAGAGCCAAGAGCACGTTTCACAAGGGTTTGTATACTCCACTTCCAGTTCCACAGAGACCTTGGGAAGACGTGAGCATGGATTTCATTGTGGCCTTACCTAGAACACAGAGAGGCAAGGATTCAATCATGGTAGTGGTTGATAGGTTTTCCAAGATGGCGCACTTCATAGCTTGTCATAAAACTGAAGATGTAATTGGCGTGGCTTCTCTATACTTCAAGGAGATTGTTAGGCTACATGGCATACCAAAAACGATCGCTTCTGATAGAGATAGTAAGTTTTTGAGCTACTTTTGGAAAGGTTTATGGAAATTGATAGGTACTAATCTCTTATTTAGCACCTCTCATCACCCACAAACTGACGGACAAACAGTGGTTACAAATAGAACAATTGGATCATTGTTGACAGGATTGGTAAGCAAGACTGGTAAAGATTGGGATGTGAGTTTGCGTACAATAGGAATCCAACTTATGCTACTCAAAACTCACCATTTTAGGTAGTATATGGGGTGAATCCACACTTTCCTATAGACCTAATTGATATCCCAAAGAGTTAGTATATGCATGAGGATGCAAAGAAGCAAGCTGAGAACATGATGAAGATACATGCGCAAATCAAAGCAAGGATTGAGAAGGTCAATGAAATGTACAAGAGGAATGCTAATAAACAACGCAAGCCTAGTTCCTTCAATCCAGGTGATTTGGTTTGGTTGCACCTCAGAAAAGAAAGGTTCCCTGGCAAACGCAAGCACAAGCTCATGCCTAGGGCAGAGGGTCCTTTCAAGGTTCTAGAGAAGTATGGTGACAATGCTTACAAGCTAGACATTGGAGATGAATATGGCGTGGCTAGCACCTTCAACATTGGGGATTTGAGTCCTTAATTAGATGATAAGCAGATTCAAGAATTGAGAACAATTCCTTTTGAAGAAAGGGAGGATGATCAGGAAGCAGATTCAAGCATTGAAGACAAAGAGCTAATGTTGAGTCGTTTTGAGATTCATGGTATGCGTGGATTAGGGTTCCATGGCCTTGGCTTGGCTCATGGTCATTGTTGCTTAAATCTAATAATGCTTGGATAATGGTCTAAGGCCATTAGGGACGTTGGTTTAGCTAAGGGTTAGATTTGTTGTTGAGCCTATGGGTTTTCTTCCCACTCCACTTGGTAGGGTTTTCCCATATGGTGTTTTGTTATGTTTTGTGAATTTCTTAGTGAGTCTTTATGATCATGGTTGATGGAATCAAGCATGAGAAACACAAAAATGGAGGTTTCTTGAAAAAAAGATTGAAGCTTCAAAGGTTTCTTGAAGTTCTTGAAAACAGAAATCCTTCAAAATTGCGCAAAAACACCTTATTCAGTATGGCGGTGATTTGACGTGTAAACAAGTGTGTTGGGCAACTTGGTTGTCTGTGTTTTCTTTGTTGTTTGACCAAGTCAACTTTGTTTAGTTAAATTGTGGTTCATTCCTTAGAATGGTTTTCGGAATTTGGTCGGAAAAGGAAGAAAATTCCGGCATTTCCTTTAGGTGTCCTAAACTAGGTCGGTTTAGCATGTCCCGTGTTTGTTTAGGTGTTTTTCCTTGTTTTCCTAGATTAACTTGGCTTGGGGATAAAGTCTAGGATTAGTTGGTTAATTTAAGATATCTAGTAGTAATATTGTTATAGATACTCGTTTGTTTCAATAATAAAAATTCAGATTACAAGTTTACAAAAAAATGCACATTGTGTTTTACGAGTGATTTTGTGTGAGGTTTTTGCACGAAATTCTTCAAGGTTTTCTGAATAATTTTGAGAGTTAAAAGCTTCAATTATTCACCATTGTTTTAGTGTTTGTGTTGAGTGTTCACATAAGCAATAAAACGCCCTAGAGTTTAGATTATGAGTGTTCCTATCTAAAGCTAGGATTTCCGGAATTGCGAAGCATTGTGAGTGTTCCTTTGCTACGTTTTTCTACCCTATCAATCTATCTTGAGTCCAAGCACTTAGTTTAGATCTAAGATATAGATCAATCATAGAGCCACATCAAGATAATAAGCAATGCAATATGACTACGTGTCTACATTAAAGAGATATTTGGCAAGAAATGATAAGGTTGAGAACATAATTTTGGGTCTTTCTGCATCCATGGTCAACAACTTATAGCAAATTTTGGAGTACAGCCCATTTGTATTTTAGAGCTAAAACACAATTCTTTGTTATGTGGTCTTCGCTAATGCTAGCCTCAGTATTAATCCTCTACTTTGTTGCATTCCCACTTTTTATAAACTACTATTTAAAACAACCTATCACACACTTCTTCACCATTTCATTTCATAAACTCGGGTTCTCTACACAAAAGCCTGAATGGATAGCTAATCATCTTTCTTTCTGATAAAGCACAACAAGAACTCTATGCTTAATTAGTCTTAAAACAAAACAGGGTAATATAACCAATATGAACTCTTATGTGCTCTCTTAGACATGACAAAATTGGGAAAAATAGCACTATCATGCGGAAATGCACATCAGCATTCAGTCGGCATTACCTTTCCAGATTACATTTTAGTTTCTCTACATTCAGGAGTGTAAAAGTAAACTAGAAGTATCTTTCTTTTCCAAAATCACTTCTTTCAATTTCTCTTTCCTAAATATAACACATAACCTGTTAATTGTACCCCTATAAAAACATATGATATGAGCCTGCAACATCAAGCATCTCTAGCATCCACTCTTGTCTCTTGTAAGTTACATTAAAGCAATTTACATTGAGCTATTAACTACAAGATTTCCTGCCAACTGATCACATTCAGCTATTGACTACAACATTTCCTGCCAACTGATCACATTGAGCTATTGACCACAAGATTTCCTTCCTCGGAGATCAATTACTTCCAAAAGAAATCAATACTAATTCATCATTTTACGCTTCAACGGTCCCTCTATGGGATCAAATCACATATACCTAATGTCCTAGTCTTGCGGTTCGATAGTTATACTCAATACACACAAACGAATTCGTCCGAATTAAATCTAAAAGGCTTACATTCCTATCCTTGTAATAATTTGCTCGAATAGACTTCTAAAAACCACAATAATATCAACAAACTACAATAGCATAGATAAAAAAGTACACCGTAAAATCAAAGCACTTCCATTTACTTAAACAATCAAATTCCACAAGCTTAAAAACATTAATTCAAATCAAAGCAACATACAAATTTAGCAAATATAAAATTAAATTAAAAATTAAAACAAAAATTGCATTCTAAGTCAGCGTAAACGCTGAGTAGATCTAACTTACCCCATCAATTCACCAAATTCCAGACAAAAGAAAAGGACAATAACATAATCACAAAAAAAAATCATTCAAAATTCTTCAACATTATTCAAAATCAAAAATTCAAAAAACTTAAAAATAACGAGTTAAAGAAGAAACGAACTCAGCTAAGTCACCGAGTAGACGAAGAACGCTAACAAGTCCAGCCATGGCAACACCTTCAAGCAAAGCTTCAAGATCATCTTTATCTGCTACTTTTATACAACTCTGGATCTGCTAAACTGTATTCACTTCTTAATTGGTACCTATTTAAGGACATTTCTAATTTACTCGAAAAATTGACAATTCACCCACAAACCCACACAATATGCATGAACAAAATACGCAAAAAACACGCAAAAAGTACGTCGACGCCGAATGCACATAGAACAAAATCCATCCTTAATATATGTTCACAAGAGCTATATAACTCTAAAACCTTAAAACCAATTAATAAAATTATAAAAAAGCTACACATAGTTTTTCACAATCAATCAAAAAGCACTAACCCATCAAAATCTACACATTTTTATTTTCAACCCAATTTTTCAGTTTTTTGACTACAAAAAATAAAAACAACTTAATCAACCAATTAAAAAAAAATTTGTTATAAAATACTCATAATGGTGGATGTTCATTATACATTAATACCTATGAATGTAACTCTTCATATGGTTATAGTTATTCTTCATGTAACATTAATATGGCTTTATACATCCTTGTAACTCCTGTCATGTGATAACTTCTAATTCAATGTTGACCTTTCAATTGATGTGGATTTTTAGTGGTATTCGCAAATAACACTCAAAACTCACGGGGATATTAAATCTTAAGTTATCAAATCCAAATAACTTGATCGAATGCCAATTAATTAAACCAATCAAGAGAATAATTAATTAGGATTGTAAAAATGTAATTCAATCAAAAATCACAAAGTTAGGAACAATATTCAAGCACAACAAAAGTGACACAAACTAGTATACTTTTTTTTTGTGAATTGAAACTTAATTTATTACATCCTATTGTTGAGATTATTTATAGGTATAATCAACAATAAAATCCTAACTAAAATCTACATAACAAACACGCACAAGATAGGTAAATAAATCCTACTTGTGTGCAACTTTCTCAACAAGATAGGTAAAGATAAGATTGCCACATCATCATGCAACTTGCACTTTGATCTTATCTTTCTCAACAAACTCTAACTAACTAATCAAGAAATTATCCTAACAACTTGACTAAATAATTAATAAACAAGATAATTATCAAAATTAAGACTAAAAATCACGGACACATAAGGAACCCAAGATTCCAAAAAAGTCGTCCAAGACTCGCCATTGCCCTTTGCGCCATTTTCCAGATTTTTCTTCAAAATTTCAAGAAATGTTTCAAGATTCAATCTTTTAATCAAGAAACTATTCTTCATGCTGGATTCCATCAATCATGACTCATAAACTTACTAAGATAATCACAACGCACCATACAGGAAAACACTACCAAGTGGAGTGGGAAAAAACCCATAGGCTCAACAAACACACTTAGCCGTACCTTTCTTTCCTTGCATCCAAAGGCTATTATTCCTCTATGGAAACGTCCCATGAGAGTCTTGAAACCCATGTTTGCCTTCTATCCACATTCAAACACATAGGATTAAGCATCAGGTTTACAGATTTGTCCACCTTGCTTGAATCCTCATTCAAATTCACATCATTCTCCCCCTCTTATAAAGAATTTGCCCTCAAATTCACATCATTGTAGTATGGTGATAAGTCGCCAATACTGAAAGTTGCACTGATATCTCCATACTCACTAGGTAGATCAATCTTATAAGCATTGTCACCATAAGCTTCAAGCACTTCAAAAGGACCATCTACTCTTGGCATAAGCTTATTCTTGTGTCTGTAAGGGAAACGTTCTTTCCTCAAGTGTATCCATACCATATCCCTTGGCTTGAATACATGTTGTCTCCTCCCTTTGTTAGATCGTGTCCTGTAAACCTCATTCATCTTTGTAATTCGTTTCTTCACAGCTTCACAAATCTTTTGGAACACTTCTAACCTTTTCTTAGCATCTGTGTGTATCTCATCCCTTGCTAAAGGAATCAAATCAATTGGCATGTATGGATTAATGCCATAGACAACTTCGAATGTTGAGTAGCCTGTGGTTGAAGATACAGCACGATTATAAGCAAACTCAGCATGACATAGACGAGCATCCCAATGTTTCTGAGTTTTGCTCACTAAACCACGCAAAAATGTACCCAGAGTTCTATTTATAACCTCCGTCTGACCATCTGTTTGTGGATGATGAGAAGTACTAAAGAGTAGCTTCGTACCAACCATCTTGCATAGGCACTTCCAGAAGTGACTTAAGAACTTCGAATCCCTGTCACTTACTATACTCCTCGGTATTCCATGTAATCTCACAATCTCCCGGAAATACAAGTCAGCAACATGTTGTACATCAGCAGTTTTGTTCATAGCAACAAAGTGTGCCATCTTGGAAAATCGATCCACCACTAACATCATAGTCTCTGGCTTGTTGAGTTCTAGGTAGACCAATGATAAAATCCATGCTTACACTATCCCATGGTGCATCTGCAACAGGTAATGATGTGTATAAGCCTTTATGATACGTAGACTTAGATCTCTGGCAAGTTGCGCACCTAGCAACTACAGATTGCACATCTCCCATCATCTTTGGACAATAGAAGTATTCATTAAGCATATCAAATGTCTTATGAACGCTAAAGTGACCAGCCATAGCTCCACTATGTGCTTCGCTTACCAGTAATTCACGAACTCCACATTGAGGAATATACAGTTTGTTGTGACGAAACAGGAAACCATCGTCGACCATGTAATTTCGTGAGGGAACTTGCATCTCTTTTGCAAAATCTGGATCCGTGACATACAGTTCTTTGATATGTTCAAACCCTAGCACTCGTGTATCAACCATTGCAAGCAAATATGATCGTCTAGATAAAGCATCTGTTACAACGTTCGTTTTGCCCTCTTTATATTTAGATGAAAACGTGAAGGATTGAAGAAATTCAACCCACTTAGCATGCTTGTAATTCAACTTCTGTTGCCCATTGATGAACTTCAAAGCTTCATGATCGGAATGTAATATAAACGGTTTTGGTGTAAGATAATGTGACCAATGATCCAATGCTCGCACGATTGCATAGAATTCTCGATCATAATTTGAGTAATTGAACTTAGCTCCCCTCAATTTCTCACTGAAGTAAGAAACTGGACGCTTCTCTTGGACAAACACTGCTCTAATACCTATGCCACTGGCATCACACTCTACTTCGAGAAGTTTGTCAAAATCAGGCAAAGCTAGAATAGGTGCACGACAGAGCATTTGCTTGATGTTGTCAAAAGCCTCCTGTGCTCTTGGATTCCATAGGAATTCTCCCTTCTTCATAAGCTCAGTAACAGGGGCCATGATGGTAGAAAAGTTCTGGATGAACCTTCTGTAGAAAGAAGCCAATCCATGAAAACTACGCACTTCATGTATTTTTGACGGAGTTTTCCAAGACATGATGGCCTTTACCTTGGATGGATCAACCATAACACCTTCTCCACTAACAATATATCCTAGAGAAACGATCTTGTCTTGCATGAAATCACACTTCTCAAGCTTTCCATAGAGCTTTTGCTCACGCAACTTATCAAACAACAATCTCAAATACTCTAGATGTTCATGAATGTTTGAACTATAGACAAGTATATCATCGAGATAAACAACAATAAACTTGTTTAAGAAAGGACGTAGCACCTCATTCATAAGTCTCATAAACGAGCATGGGGCATTACACAACCCAAAAGGCACCACTAGCCACTCATAGAGACCTTGTTTTGTATTGAAAGTCGTCTTCCATTCATCCCCTTCTCTAATGCGCATCTGATGATAACCACTTCTCAAATAAATCTTCGAAAAGATTGTAGCACCATGTAACTCATCCAACATATCCTCCAATCTAGGCATAGGGAATCTATATTTGATAGTGATGTTGTTTACTGCTCGAGAATCAATACACATGCGCCATGTACCATCCTTTTTTGGAACAAGGAGAGTCGGAACTGCACAAGGACTCATGCTTTCACGAACCAAGCCTTTCTCCAACAACTCGTCAATTTGCCTCTGTAACTCCTTGGATGCCTCAGGATCACACCTATAATCAGGTTTATTTGGAATTGGCGCCCCAGGAATAAAATCAATAGCATGTTCTATCCCTCGGATAGGTGGTAACTCGTTAGGCAACTCTTCCGGAAATACATCATGAAACTCGTTCAAGAGCTTTTGTAATTGTTCATCTTGCACCTTAGACTCCTTTGCATCCTCCTTAACCACAAGCATGTACATTGGAGTGCCTTGCTCAACCTGTTGCTCAAGTTCTTTTCCTGTTAGAAACAAGTTAGGCTTCGTGGTTTTAGGGTTAGAGTTTGCATGAGTTTCCTTCGTCTCTTTTGGAGACAATGGTAACAAATCAATCCTTTTCTTTCTACAAAGGACCGAATATACAATAGATTCACCATCATGCTTCACTTGTCTATCAAATTGCCATGTTCGTCCCAAAAGTACCTGATAAGCACTCATAGGCACCACATCACACCATAATCCATCATTATACTTGCTAATATCAAAAGAAACAAGGGATTGTTTCCTTACCTTAATCCCTTTTGTGTCATCAAGCCAATTAAGCTTATATGGACGAGCATGGAGTCTTTGAGGAAGTTTCAAACGATCAACAAGCTCCTTAGAAGCCACGTTTGTAAATGATCCATTATCAACAATCAAGGTACATAGAAACCCTCCTATTTTGCAACGAGTGTGAAAAAAATTCTCCCTTTATTCTTTGTTTAGCGAGGCTTCTACATTCAAAGCCCTTCTGACTACGAACAATTGGCCATCTTCCTCATTGAGTGGTGGTTGTTGGTAACAACCGTCTTCACTATCCTCCGCCGTCTCACTTTGATGTGTGTCCTCATTACATATAATGTCAAATTCCGCCGCTTCCTTTTCCCATTGACGAACAACATCAATGTGTAATTGTCATTTCATTGTGCAATTAGAAGCAATGTGTCCATAACCTTGACATTTAAAACAATGTCGCCTCTCTTCAAATTCCGCCTCAGACAAAACTTTCTTAGGTTTTTCCCTAGATGGGTGTGAGGATCTAAAGGGCGTGGGATTAGTGTTATGTGGCTTTGTTCATTCCTTGTTCAATATAATAGATGATATTATAAGAGTGTGAAATACCCTGGAAGTGGTATTGATATCTAAATCTAAATATAATAGATGACCTATGCTATGAGAAAATTATGATGGTACCAATTAGAAACAATGTGTTAAGACATCATCGTAATATAGCATGCAATAATTAGATCTTGAAGAATATTATGATACCGGTATAGAATGGAACCGAAGAATATTATTTATATGCAAGAAGAATGAACTTGTTAATAAGAGTATGGAAATATATGTCCATTTTGATGTCGACATAATGATGATATATCGATTGTTCATTATGGACCCGAAGTCCAATGAAATATAATATATGATGATTGAAGGTTTATCATGGACTAGAAGTCCAAGGAATAAATGGATTTTGTATCCACACTGTACAGTGTCTTGCACTATTTGAAGTCTTAGGTTCATGTGCGTATGTGGCTCATAGGTAAATAGTTTACTTATTGCATGTGTACGTAGATAGTTGTTAGATGCATAACTCATTATATTTTTGCAATATCTTACCATTAATTTCACATATCTCATGTCATTAGTTTCATGCAATATTTGTGGTGTATGTACTTGTTTAACCAAAGTATAAATTAAAAATTTGCTGGAAATTTACAAGAAAATATTTGAATCTAACGGGCTTATAGTTGTGACAAATATATATGTATATCGTCTATTTGATTAGAGTTCCTGAAAAACATAACTTTACATATTTTAATACTCGGCTAGTTAGCCGCAACAATTTTATATGTTATATATTAACATTACTACCAAACTCCTGAAGAGTCTTTTTGACTAAATTGGCATCACAACCTGAAGTTTGAGCATGTGAGAGTCTAAAGAATAATGGAAGTATTTATACATATTTGAGCACTCGTATATATTAAGTGTTTAAATAATATAAACAAATTATAATTCGCTCAAAATGATGCTTATGGTTTAGAAATACCGTAATTAACATATGTGCGTAATTACATGTGTTATATTATAATTTAAATACGATTGCAAAGTCATATTGATGATGATCTCATGTGTTGGCACCAAATTTTGCCTTAAATTGTTTGGTCGAAACTGATTACCAATTTCTACTATAGGCCTCCGAAAGAAGGCATGATTTGGATGGGTAGTGATGTGAATTTTGTTATAAACAAACGCCACTCACACAAGATAAACTAGAACACAAATTTGATAAAGCGACGCACCACAAATTCGAAGTCCTAGGGCGAATAATAGTTAGAATTTGATTAAAGAAAAGCACCCTCAAATCCTAAAACTATCCTCACGTGAGATAAAGCTCAATAGCACCACTCACTCGTCGAATTTCTCACAAGAAATCCTCACAAAAATTGTTTGGACGCAAACAATGAAAACGAAAAACACTTTGTTTTTAATCGATCTAATTTGTTCTTCTTGAGGTATTTTACATGATATTTAGAGCTAAACATGTCATCCAATATGTGAATATCCTAGAACAAATCCTAACTACCCTAGAATTAAGGCACAAACAAACTAAAATTAGGAAAACAAAATCTACTCAAATCCGGATAACAAGTCTTGCGCACCAAGGCTTGTAATCTGATTTTCTACCCTAAATCTTAGATATTTTAAGAAACAAATCTAAGGACAATATTATCAACAAACTAACTAAAGTTGACTAAGTCAAACAACACGGAAAACACGGACAACAACGTTGCCCAAAACTCTCCAAAATCCCGTAATACAACCCGCCATATTCCATGCTTATTTTTCTTGATTTTTGATGGACTTCCATTTTCAAGAACTTCAAGACACCTTTCGAGCTTCGATCTTTTTTCCAAGAAACCTCCATTTTCGTGTTCCCCATGCTTGATTCCATCAACCATGACTCATAGACTTATTAAGAAAATCACAAAACACCATATGGGAAAACCCTATCAAGTGAAGTGGGAAGAAAACCCATATAGCTCAACATTCCTAAACTACTAGTTATTCTTGCTTGATTTTTACGTGAGGAAACTTGTGCATGTTACCATGCACACGTAAAAATTTGTTTTAGCCAACCCTAAGAGTCTCGTGTCTCCATAAGCCACTAGTTCTCCCATTGTTACATCTTGCTTTGCACCTTCTATCAAACCATCGAAGTTTTGCTCGTGTATCAGGTATGATTGATATAACTTTAAGTAACAGATATCAAGTGTGATGAAGATTAATATGTCCACCTATTATTTTTGATGCACTTATACCGAAGAGGAATTTGAAGGTGACTTGTCGGTTCAAATGGATTTAAGCAAAAGTTTAAAGAGTCACTTATTGATGGAAACTCTACATACTACTACAATGAAGACGAAGTTATCTAACAATATTGGATTCATTGCACCAAAAGATCTCAAGTTCTATATTTATTAGGGGGAGAGAATACGCGTTGCACTCTTTTTCCCTTATACATGGTTTTGTCCCATATTGGGTTTTTCATGATAAGGTTTTTAATGACGCAGCATATTATATGCGTATTATAGAGATGTTGTACTCTTTTTCCTTCACTAGGGTTTTCTCCAATAGGGTTTTTCCTAGTAAGGTTTTAATGAGACACATTTTCAATAATGAACATCCAAGGGGGAGTGTTATAAAATACTCATAATGGTGGATGTTCATTATACATTAATATCTATGTATGTAACTTGATATGTGCGGTTTTTATTGTGTTTTTCCCCTTGTTTCGGGCCAATTTTGTGCCTAATAGTTGTGATGCTGGCATTATTTTAGCTCATTTGGTGTTCTTTAGCTAATTTGAAGTGTTTCGCCAAGTTTGATTGATTTTCGGCAACTTTAGAGCTTTATAGTTTGATTTTATCATTTGCGGTTGTTATGCTCGGTTTTGGTGTGTTTTGTATTTTCTAGAGCACAGAAACCGAGGTTTGGAAGGAAGCTGGGAAGCTTGGACGGAACGAGAATGACATATGCATGGGAATGCGTGCCAAAAAGTTATGGAAACAAGTCATGAAGAAACTATGAAGAATTAAGAAGAAAAGAAAGAAAATAAGCTATTCTGAAGACTCAATGCGCCCGCATAAATTACCATGCGCCCGCATTTTAATAGAAAATCAGCTGAAGAAGGCTTCTGGAGGGTCGATGCGGGCGCACAAAATTGCAATGCGCCCGCATCAGCGGTTTTCCGTAAATTTTGTTTCTTTTATTTTCTTCGTGTTTTGACTTTAAAAACCCAATTTTTTGGGTATTAAGGGCATGACTTCCTAGGCTAGACAACTTGATGCTTTTCATAACTTAGAATTACTCTCTTAGGTTTTCATTAAGCACTTTTTCTCTCTCAAAAATTAGATTAGGAATTAGGGTTTGTTCTCAACAATTAATTTCAATTCAATTAAAGTTCTTCAATTTGGTAATTCTTCTTACTTTTATTCTTTTTGCTTAGTCTAATTGATGCTTTTTAGTTTCATTAGTTCAATTAATTTAGTTTAATTGTTGATGTTAATTAGTTTAATTGTTAATTATTTCATGAATTTAATTACGAATTCTATAATTATGATTTCTTTCATTTTCATGTTCATGAGTGAGTAGTCAATTTTCTAAGGTTAGGGAAACCTTGACTAATTAATGGACTAATTAACTTAGATTGTTTCAATTCCGCAATTGCCACCTCAACCTAGTGGAGAAATTTCAGAATTAAAAAATATGGAGGCAATGCAGGCTCACAACAAGCACCTGGAGACTCAGATAGCTCAGATTGCACAATCAACTGCTCAAAGGCAACCAGGCCACCTTCCATCACAACCTACACCTCCAGTATCACAAGCATCACAGGGACCATGTCAATGCCATGAATTTGAGGAGTGGAGTTGCTTATGAAGGTCCGAAAATGCCTACTGATGATGTTAATTCTGATGTTGCAGGTGGAGCTTAGAAGACCAGTGATGTGGTGATTGAAGATTTACAGACAGTTCCAGATAAGGAGGCCGAAGTACCTAAGGAGAAGGTAGATGACACATCGATTGATACTATCCCGAGGTCACAGGTCAAGTTGCCCTTTCCGAACAGGGTGACCAGGAGTAAGAATGATAATCATTTTAGTAAATTTTTAGATATTGTGAAGAATTTGCAGGTTACTGTTCCATTTATTGATTTGATAACTCAAATTCCTACTTACACTAAGTTTTTGAAAGACATTTTGAGCAGGAAACGTGAGTTCAGTGTGGTGGAAACCATAGCACTTACGGAGGAGTGCAGTGCTATATTGCAAAACAAGTCCCCACCTAAGCTGAAGGACCTGGAAAGTTTTTCTATTCCTTGTAACATTGGCCCTCTGTTTATTGACAAAGCTTTATGTGATTTAGGGGCTAGTGTTAGTGTCATGCCTTTGTCTATTTGTAAAAAGCTTGATATGGGTGCTTTAAAGGTTACTAACATCACCTTGCAGATGGCAGATAGGACAGTGAAATACCCTAAGGGTATTTCAGAGGATGTCCCGGTGAGAGTCGGGAAATTCTTTATTCCTGTTGATTTTGTTGTATTAGATATGGATGAGGATGCTCATATCCCAAACATACTTTGTAGACCATTCTTACACACTACAGGTGCCGTTATTGATGTCAAAAATGATAGTTTGACTCTTTCTGTAGGGGATGATAAAGTTACCTTTAATCTTAATGCTGCTCTTAAGAATCCTATGATGGAACAGTCATGTTATGTTATCGATGTCATTGATGAGATTGTTATTGATGATATGCCTCGATCTACTACAAAAGATCTTTTGGAGGCCGTTGTTTGTCTTGATGTTGGTGCAGGTGAAGGTACAATTGATACCGATAATTTGGTCCTGGATCTTACTGGTGAGGAATTGAATCCGGAGGAAAGCCGGACATTTGCTGAGTTACCCCAAGAGGTTTGTTCCGCCAAAGAGGTAACCCAACCTGAGATGAAACCCCTTCCATCTAACTTGAAATATTCTTTTCTAGATGATAAGGAGTTGTATCCGGTCATTGTTGGTGCTTCTCTTACTGATAGTCAACTTGATAAACTTCTCTATGTACTTAAATCTCATAAGAAAGCTATTGGGTATACTATTGATGACTTGACTGGTATTAGTCCTAACTTTTTGTATGCATAGAATTCATTTAGAGGAAGGTCATAAACCTTGTATACAAGGTCAACGTCGTTTGAATCCTAACATGTAGGAGGTAGTGAAGAAAGAAGTTCTTAAACTTCTAGATGCAGGTATCATTTAATCGATACCTGATTCCCAGTGGGTAAGTCCCGTACAGGTAGTCCCTAAGAAAGGGGGAACAACTGTTGTTCGTAATGATAAAAATGAATTAATTCCTACTAGAGTTGTTACAGGATGGAGAATGTGTACTAAAAAGGATCACTTCCCCTCCCTTTTATTGATCAAATGTTGGAAAGATTAGCTAAGAATAAGTATTTTTGTTACCTTTTATTCGGGTTTCTTTCAGATCCCCATCCAACCTGATGATAGGGAGAAAACGCCTTTTGGTTTATGTAATGCACTAGCTACTTTTCAACGTTGCATGATGAGCATTTTTTCTGACTTCATATAGTCTATTATGGAAGTCTTCATGGATGATTTTAGTGTTTACGGCTCTGATTTTGATTCATGTTTGATTAATTTGACTAAAGTTCTCAAAAGATGTGAACAGGTAAATCTGGTTTTAAATTGGGAAAAATGTCATTTCATGGTCAATGAAGGAGTAGTTTTGGGACATTTGGTGTCCGAACGTGGTATTGAGGTGGATAAGGCGAAAATACAGGTAATTGAGCAACTGCCACCTCCGGTGAATGTTAAAGGGGTAAGAAGTTTTTTGGGTCATGCTGGTTTTTATCGCAGGTTTATTAAGGATTTTTCTAAAATTGCGAAACCACTAACTCAATTGCTGTTGAAAGATGCTGAATTTAAATTCACTGATGAGTGTGTTGAGTCCTTTAATATGATCAAAAATGCACTAATTTCAGCACCTATTATACAATCTCCCGATTGGAATTTACCTTTCGAAATAAGGTGTAATGCTAGTGATTTTGCAGTTGGTGCGGTTTTAGGTCAAAGGACAGATAACGTCTTGCATGCTATTTATTACGCCAGTAAGACCTTGGATGAAGCTCAAGTCAACTATGCCACCACAGAAAAGGAGCTGCTTGCTATTGATATGTGCGGTTTTTATTGTGTTTTCCTCCTTGTTTAGGCCAATTTTGTGCCTAATAGTTGTGATGCTGGCTTGATTTTTGCCCATCTGGTGTTCTTTAGCTAATTTGAAGTGTTTCGCCAAGTTTGATTGATTTCCGGCGATTTTAGAGCTTTTTAGTTTGATTTTATCATTTGCGGTTGTTATGCTCGGTTTTGGTGTGTTTTGTATTTTCAGGAGCACGGAAAACCGAGGTTTGGAAGGAAGCTGGGAAGCTTGGACGGAACGAGAATGACATATGCATGGGAATGCGAGCCAAAAGGTTATGGAAACAAGTCATGAAGAGACTACGAAGAAATAAGAAGAAAAGAAAGAAAATAAGTTATTTTGAAGACTTNTATTCTGAAGACTTAATGCGCCCGCATAAAATTACCATGCGCCCGCATTTTAATAGAAAATCAGCTGAAGAAGGCTTCTGGAGGGTTGATGCGGGCGCACAAAATTGCCATGCGCCCGCATCAGCGGTTTTCCATAAATTTTGTTTCTTTTATTTTCTTCGTGCTTTGACTTTAAAAACCCAATTTTGGGGGTATTATGGGCACGACTTCGTAGGCTAGACAACTTGATGCTTTTCATAACTTACAATTACTCTCTTAGGTTTTAATTAAGCACTTTTTCTCTCTCAAAAATTAGATTAGGAATTAGGGTTTGTTCTCAACAATTAATTTCAATTCAATTCAAGTTCTTCAATTTGGTAATTCTTCTTACTTTTATTCTTTTTGCTTAGTCTAATTGATGCTTTTTAGTTTCATTAGTTCAATTAATTTAGTTTAATTGTTGATGTTAATTAGTTTAATTGTTAATTATTTCATGAATTTAATTATGAATTCTGTAATTATGATTGCTATGATTTTCATGTTCATGAGTGAGTAGTCAATTTTCTAGGGTTAGGGAAACCTTGACTAATTAATGAACTAATTAACTTAGATTGTTTCAATTCCGCAATTAGTAGTCAAATTCCTATTATTGGCTTTTTCGTTTACAATTGAATTGTGCGCAGATTTAGTTGTAATTTGGGTAATTGTTGAATTTGATGCCGAGAGGTAAAAATACCACAATAAGACCACTAAATAATAGGCGGCATTAGTCTAGGCATGAGCGAGAGCGGCTGGATGAGTTTCGAGGGAGTCTAAATTCGAGAGAATTAGTGACCCCTAATTTGATGGTAATTGTGAGATTGAACGATCTATGTTAGTGAATCCATTAGTTGTTCTTGGTGACCCGAATGACCATAGGCTTAATTTATAGTTCTATCTTCATCAATTCCCGTAATTAATTAACAGTCAATCAGTAGTCAGTTAGTTAGTCAACATTTCTTAACCAAGGCCCTTTACACGGTTTAAGCTTTTTAGAACTAATAGAGTTCAATTGCTTCCTTGAGGATTCGATCCTTACTTCCCTAGCTACATTAGTTAGTGTTGTTTGGTTTATTTTTTATAGGTGTGCGATAGCCTCATCATAACTCTTCTTATGGTTATAGTTATTCTTCATGTAACATCAATATGGCTTTATACATCCTTGTAATTCCTCTGATGTGGTAACTTCTAATTCGATGTTGACCTTTCAATACTCATAGGAAGTTACTATGTAGATGATGTGTATATATATTTTAGACATTGTGGAAGCTATACAATTGAGATTACATATATTCTACATGTCCATTCATTCTTTCCTACATTTTTACAACACAAATGTATTAATCAAAACCCAGAAAACTCCAAACCCCATTTAATTTAAACCCCAAAACAATAAATCAATTGATCAATAAAAACACCCATCAATTGATCAATAATAACTAAAATAAAAATAAATAAATAAATTAATTGAAGAAGAAATACCATTTGGTCATTATTATTATTGTTATTATCATTGTTGGAAGCCTTATTAAAGGTAGGAAAAATTTTGATCATTATTCTTCAAACGATAAGAAGAATGGATGAATTCCTTAGCCCAAGTATTCAACTTTGATAAAATGTCAGCAATCTCATTAATATTCTTATGATATTCTGATGAACTTTTTGAATCAGAATTACAGAACAATTGCAAGAGGGACTTAAGGACTTTCATGCAACATATGAAAATATGTTGGTTAGCTACAACTTGATAATCTGGAAATAGGTCGATCTATATTAGTATCAAATAATTAAAACAAATTACTAATAATTCTTCAACCAAAAATAATGGATCTAAACTACTAATGAAAAATTAGATAAAAAACAACATAGAGTACGTAACAATTGACAAATATACTTGAAACAAAATCGAATTTGATTGAAATACATACTAAACCTTAAACATAGGACAAACAAAACAAATTAAACAAAAAATTGAGAAGTTTACCTTCGACGATAGGATTCCAGTTCATCTTTGACAGAACAAGACCACCCCAAAGTCTAATTCAAATACACAAACCTCTAGAAAAAGCAATTCAAAGACCCTAACCACAAAAACCCTAAATTAAAACCTTCAATTCGAAAACCCTAACCACCGAAACCTCTAATTCGTAAACCCTAACCACTTCAAAAACCCAATCATACTAGTTATCTCACCAAAAACCCAATCAATAAACCCTAGTTATCACACCAAACACCCAATTCAAATAAAAAAACCGTGAAAACCAAAGCCAAACAATCGAGAAGGAAGAGACGTAATAGTTGGTTTAGTGAAGAGTGTGATGAGATGATAGAGTGAAGAGTAAGAATCTGAGAGAGTTGAGAGCTAAATAGATATGAGAAATGAGAGTGATAGAGTTGATAACGAATGAGAGTGAGAGACTAGAATTTTTTAACGGTCCCAAACTCCCATTAGCATCTTTTTATTATTAAAAACGATATAAAAGCTCCGTGATGTTTTTTTTTAAGCTTCTATTAGTATCGTTTAGTGTAGAAAGGATACTAATAAAGAAGTATTAATATCGTTTATTTTAAAAACGATAACAATGAGTGACTTATTAGTATCGTTTTTGTAAAAACGATACTAATGGTGACTTATTAGTGTCATTTATATTAGAAACGATACTAATATAGACCTATTAGTATCGTTTTTCTTACAAACGATGCTAATGAGGCGTTACTAATAGCCATTTTTTTACTAGTGTGGGCACCCCGGTATATTTCTGTGATTTTTTTTTTCAGGACCACTGTACCCCAAAAAACAGTGCATAATAATAGTCTTTGTTTCAGATCGTCTCAGGCCTTGTCACTTTTTACCCCCGTGTTCTTACCACGTGCTGTGGACCTCCACAGCACCCCTACGTTCGTTTTCGGCCACTAAACACCTCCGAGGTTCCCTCTTATATATAGCCTCTTCTAGAGAGGGGAAAAAAAGCCTTATATGCAATCGACTAAGGCCGTCTTATCATCCCTTATATGACCTTTTCAATCTGAATCCTTTGGTCTTGGTTCCTATTTTTACCTTATGGGCACCCTTGTCGATTTCCAGGATTTTTATTTCCGGGACCCATGAACCACAAAAAACAGTAAATAATAGCCCTTGTTTCAGGCCACCGGAGTGGTCTTCCCGGGCCCCCTCACTTTTTCGCCCCATTTTTTTACACGCGCTAAGGACCTCTACAGCACGCCCCACGATCATTTTAAGCCCCTAAACACCTCTTAGGATCCCACTTATGGCGTCTTCTAGCAAGGGGAAAAACATCCTTATATGCAATCGTCTAAGGCCTTCTTATCATCGCTACTATGACCTTTTGACCCCTAATCCTTTGGTCGGGGTTCCTATTTTTACCTTACAGGGACCCCGGTTAATTTCCGGGATTTTTATTTCCGGGACCCCTAAACCCCAAAAAACATTGAATAATAGCCTTTGTTTCACGCCCCCGAAGTGGTCGCCCGGGCCCCGTCACTTTTTCGCCCCGCTTTTTTACGCGTGATATGGACCTCCAAAGCACCCCCCACGATCATTTTCGGCACGTAAACACCTCTTAGGATCCCTCTTATGGGCTCTTCTTGAGAGGGGAAAAACAGCCTTATACACAATCGTCTAAGGCCTTATTATCATCCCTCATATGATCTTTTCACCCCAAATCCTTTGGTCTGGGTTCTTATTTTTAGCTTATGGGCACCTGGGTCGATTTTAGAGATTTTTTTTCCGGGACTCCTGAACCCCAAAAACAGTGAATAATAACCTTTGTTTCAGGCCCCTTCGAGGGGCTTTCCCTGGCCTCGTCACTTTTTTTCCCTGTCAATTTACCTTGTGCTATGGACCTCCACAGCACCCCCCACGATCGTTTTTCGCCCATAAACACCTCTTAGGATACTTCTTATGGCCTCTTCTAGAGAGGGGAAAAACGACCTTATATGTGATCGTCTATGCATTCTTATCATCCCACATATGACCATTTCACCTCGAATCCTTTGTTCTGGCTTCCTATTTTTACTTTACAGGACCCCGTCGATATCCGGGATTTTTTTCCAGGGCCCCTAAACCCCAAAAAACAATGAATAGAAGAATAATAGCCCTTGTTACAGGCCCCCAGCGGTGCCGTCCCAGGCCACGTCACTTTTTCACCTCAATTTTTTACCACGTGCTATGGATGTCCACAGCACCACCACGATCGATTTCGGCCCCTAAACACATCATACAATCCTCCTTATGGCGTCTTCTTGAGAGGGGAATATCGGGCTTATAAGCAATCATCTAAGGCCTTCATATCATCCCTTATATGTCCTTTTCACACCGTATCCTTTGGTCTGGGTTCCTGTTTTCCCCAATCGATTTCCGGGATTTTTATTTCCAGGACTCATGAACCACAAAAAACGGTGAATAATAGCATTTGTTTCAGGCCATCTGAGTGGTCATCCCGGGCCCCCTCACGTTTTCGCCCCTTTTTTTACGCGTGCTAAGCACCTCCATAGCACCCCCCACGATCATTTTCGGCACGTAAGCACCTCTTAGGATCCCTCTTATGGCCTCTTCTAGAGAGGGGAAAAACAACCTTATACACAATCATCTAAGGCCTTATTATCATCCCTAATATGATGTTTTCACCCCATATCCTTTGGTCTGGGTTCCTATTTTCAGCTTACGGGCACCTCGGTCGATTTTCGAGATTTTTTTTTTTCCGGGACTCCTGAACCCCAACAAACAGTAAATAATAGCCTTTGTTTCAGGCCCCCCCGAGGGGCTTTTCTCGGCCTCGTCACTTTTTTTCCATGTCTTTTTACCTTGTGCTATGGACCTCCACAGCAACCCCCGATGATCGTTTTTGGCCCATAAACACCTCTTAGGATACCTCTTATGGCCTCTTCCAGAGAGGGGAAAAACAGCCTTATATGCAATCGTCTAAGGGCTTCTTTTCGTCCCTCATATGATCTTTTCACCCCGAATCGATTTGTCAGGGTTCCTATTTTTACCTTACGGGCACCCAGTCGATTTTCGGGATTTTTTTTTCCGGGCCCCTGAACCCCAAAAAACAGTGAATAACAACAGCTTTCATTTCAGTTCCCCGGAGGGGCCGTCTCGGGCGCCGTCACCTTTTTTCCCTGTTTTGTTACCACGTGCGATGCACATCCACAACACCCCCCACGATCGTTTTTGACACTAAACACCTCTTAGGATCCCTCTTATGGCGTCTTCCAGAGAGGGGAAAAACAACTTTATATGCGATCGTTTATGCGTTCCTATCATCCCTCATATGACCATTTCACCCCGAATCTTTTGGTCTAGGTTCCTATTTTTAGTTTACGGGCACCCGGTCGATTTCCGAGATTTTTTTCCAGGGCCCCTAAACCCCAAAAAACAATGAATAATAATAATAGCCCTTGTTTCAGGCCCCCAGCGGTGCCGTCCCAGGCCCCGTTACTTTTTCGCCTCAGTTTTTTACCACGTGCTATGGACGTCCACAGCACCACCACGATCGATTTCGACCCCTAAACACATCATACGATCCCTCTTATGGCCTCTTCTAGAGAGGGGAAAATCAACCTTATATGCAATCATGTAAGGCCTTCGTATCATCCCTTATATGTCCTTTCCACACTGAATCCTTTGGTCTAGGTTCCTATATTTATCTTACGGGCACCCTGGTCTATTTCCGAGATTTTTATTTCCAGGAACCCTGAACCCCAAAAAACAGTGAATAATAGCCTTTTTTTCAGGGTGCCAAAGTGGTAGTCCTGGGCCCCATCACTTTTTCGCCCCGTTTTTTTACCACGAGCTGTGGACCTAAACACCTCTTAGGATCCCTCTTATGGCCTCTTCCAGACAGGGGAAAAACAACCTTATACTACTACATAAAAGAGAAATTGCAACCCTCTTTAGCAACGGTTACAACTATTGCAACGGTTACTGTTGTTTTTAATTCTTTTGCAACGGTTACCATAAAACATGTTGCAATAGACTAGTTTAGGGGTTGCAAAAGCTATGTAAATACACATGTTTATAACCTATTGCAACGGTTAGGCACTAAACCGTTGCTAATTAGTTATTAACCGTTGTAATTTAGATTGTAAAACCCTAAAGTAGCCAGCGCGCCAAACTCAACCCAAACAATTCTCAATCCACTCTCAAGAAGCTCTCATACCGCTCTCAAAATCAAAAGCTCAATCTCTCAAACTCAATAGTTCAATCTCTCAATCTCTCAAAATACGAATTTCAATCTCTCAATCTGAAATTACGAATTTAGTTACGAATTTCAATTCAGAAATTCAATTCAGTTCAATTGCGAAAATTGTGTTAGCAATAGCAACTAATAGCCCTTTCTGTAACTAATAGCAGCTAGAACTAAGAGTTTAAGGGTCGAATATCCAACATAAACGACGTGGGGATACGCTCGAACTCCGAAAGTGGAACTTCAGTTCAGTATTGAAAGACGAAATTCAATTCAAGGTAAACTTTTTTGGTTTAGCTTGCAATTTCATTCTTGAATAGTGTAAATCTTAGTAAATATTCAACATGCAATTCGTTTTGGTATTGTACTGTATTGGTGTTAGTCTAAATTTTTTTGTAAATTTTCAGTCTGAGGAATAAAACACTATGTCAATCAGAGTAAAATAAAAACTACAGAGTAAGAATTAATTAAAACACTATAAAACACAGTAAATTTTCAGTCTGAAACAGTATGTTCTATTGTATTTGCCATTTAGTCATGATAGTATTATTAGTAGATTTTTTTTTTTGTTTTTAATTAATTTTGGGTGGGGGAAAAAAATGCTTGTCGTCAATGTGATATTGTGCTTTAATCCTGTGTATATGCACTGCCACAATTATTTGGGAACTTTTGATGTAATCCCTAGTACTCTTTGATAAGAGTGTAGTCGATGTTGATGGAAAATATATGTGTTTAAACTTTGATTAGTGAATTAATTAACATTGTTGGGTTTGTTTCTAGTAAATTATCTACCTATAGTGTATGTAGCTAACTACTTAACCTTAAAGAATAAGGACTCGGCTTTCGTGAACTGGAACTTGCCTTATATTTACCAATGTATGTTGGTTGATAAGAGCTAAATTAGAAATTCTATGCGGTTGACCAAATTAATAGTTGATGGTGTGATTTGTTATTTATATACCGCTGATGGTAGTCCGTCACTTAATGAGTATTTTAAATTGGACCACTATCATGCACAATTGGAGTGAATCTGATCAAATAGGGTAATTTGAACAAAAAGCAGGAGGTTAATCTAGATTCTATTAATTTTAAAAGGTACTCAATGATAATTCTCTTTGACATTGGCTAATTTCAATTCAATAATACTATCATGCTGTGGATAATTTGCAGAAAGCAGAAACTTAGTTATAAACTGCTTCTCAGTACCAATCCTACTATGAAAAATATCGAACTGATAAAACTTAGGATACATGACAGTAAATGCAGAATGATTGAATTTCCTAGTAAATGCAGCTATATTGTGAATTGTGATTATGTACTGTTGACATACCCTGTAGTCTGCAGATTAGGGTGTGTTAATTACATCCGTTGCTATCAGTGTTCCTAATTCATTGACGTCTAAGTTCCTGAAGCACTCCATTAAAATACTAACATCCTCAGACTAACCTTCTCAATCTCTTTTAGCTTCATTATAATAAACTCTGCAGTACTGTAGCAAGTACGTGACTGTTATGAACATCATCATTTCTACTTGTTATAAATTGAAGATTTTAATAAAGAGAAAATTAGAGGTTTATTTTGTGAAAAATTATTGGAGAATGGACAAACGTATGATTTGTGTTGCTCTTGTATTTTGAATGGGAATAATTATAGTTGACAGAATCATCTTATCCAATCTGAGATGATTAATCAATGCTTTCTAAATGCTTCTCATTAAATAGAAATATTCAAGTAACTAAGTTCTCATAATTTTTTCTGTTGTTCGGCTTCTTGATGCATGAGCTCATGTTGAGGACTTTTCTTCTATTTATTTCAGTACATAACCATTCAGAGGTTCGAACACGTGTTTTGAATGAGTTGTTACTTATTATGTGTTTCTTCCTTCTTCAATGGTTTTACCTTTCAATGATAGGAACTGTTAAATGTCAATCATGCACTGTTAAATGGTGACATTGGACTTTGTTTTTAATTGTAAGGATGAGCTTTTATTTCAAGTTTACAATTGTGAGTGTTAGTTTTGTAATTGCTTGTTTTTAACTTCCACATATCAACAACCAAAACAGATGCAATGGCACTGTTATAAAGCACTTGCTTCCTGTAAAATGACAATGTAAGGTGGAGTAAGGAAACTCAAAACAAGAGCCTCATAGTCATATTAGAATCCCAATACAATATTCTTGTATTACTTTAATTTTCTTTTTACTTTTTTTACTTTAATTTTTAACTTTCACTCTATAACATTAACACTTAACAATAGTGTCTTTCGTAGATGGATAAGGGAAATAAGGGTTGGTGAGAGTTCCCTAGATGGAGTAATGTATATGAACAAGGAGCTGATGAATACATTGAGAAAGCCTTCACTACAAGGTCTCAAGGAAACCAAATTATTTGCCCATGTTGTACATGTTATCATCGATATTCGTACACTCGAAATGACGTAAGAGATCATATTATTTGCAATGGCTTTGTACCAAGAAATGATGAATCGTTTGGGTTAGGTGGGAGGACCCCCGAAAGAGAAACGGAGGACCTTCAACATGAAGAACCATGCAACATGAATGCCGGTGTACAAGAGTTGTTGCATGACGCTTTAAGAGAAGGGCCTAATGAAGAGGCGAAGAAGTTTTTAAGCGTAATAGAAGAAGGCCAACAGGAATTTTATTCTGGCTACAAGAAAATGTCTAGACTTGCCTTCACGATTCGACTTCTCATTTTTAAGTGTGATAACAAGTTGTCAGATGTTGTAACTGCTAATTTGATAGAATTCTTCAAGGAGGTTCTTCCTGATGATGCAGTGTTGCCGATATCTATGCATGAAGCAAGAAAGTGTTAAAGCTTTTGGGTTTAGACTATAAAAGAATTGATGCGTGTCCCAATGATTGTATGCTATACTGGGGAGAACATGAAACCGCAACAAGTTGCCATGTTTGTGAAACCTCACGTTGGAAATCAAAAGAAAGTGATGGTAATGACAATGCAAATGAAAAGATGCATTAAATTTCATCTAAAGTTCTAAGATACTTTCCAATTAAGAAGAGGTTGCAAAGATTGTATATGTGTGCTGATACAGCAACGTACATAACATGGCATAATCATGGGCGAGAAGACGATGGTCTTTTGAAACATCTAGCTGATGGTCAAGCTTGGAAAGGTTTTGCCAAAATGTATCCAAGTTTTTCCAAAGAACCTCGGAATATAAGGCTTGCGTTAGCTAGTGATGGTTTAAATCCATTTAACACACTGAGCATTGTTCATAGTACATGGCCAATTATTTTAATCAATTATAACTTGCCTCCATGGTTGGCTACAAAGTTTAAGTTTCTAATGCTTTCGTTACTTATACCCGGCCCATTGTCTCCAGGAAACGACATTGATGTCTATCTACAACCACCTATCAAAGATTTGAAAGATTTGTAGGAGTTTGGGTTGGAAGCATATGATGCTTCAACCAAAACAAGGTTTGACATACGTGTAGCTTTGATGTCTACTATTAGTGATTTCCTAGTTATCCAATGTTATCAGGTTGGAGCACAAAAGGGAAATTCGCTTGCCCTTATTGCCATTATGAATTAGATTCTGTGTTGTTGAAACATAGTCACAAATATTGCTACATGTGTCATCGCAAATGGCTAGATTCTAACCACCCATGGCGGTTTAATAAGAGGAACTTTAATGGTCACATCGAGGAAAGAAAGGCACCAAATCGTTTGATCGGAAGTGACATTGAGGAGCTACTCCATTCTTTTCCAAATGAATTTGGAAAAAAAGGCAAAATTGAGATTAGAGGCTGATGATCCTAATCCATGGAAAAAATTTTCCATATTTTTCCAATTACCCTATTAGAAAAATTGTTCTCTTTGCCATAACTTAGATCCCATGCATATAGAAAAAAATGTTTTGGATAATATCATTGGGACATTGTTAGCCATTCCTGGAAAAATAAAAGATCATGCACCTGCACGTCGGGATTTGAGATACCTTCGAGAGGAATATGACCTTTGAAGGGTGCCAGATCTTGAGGTTGTGTAGTTTAAGGATGGAAGTGAACATTTACCGCCATCTATGTTTCTAATGAATGTTAAACAAAAGCATTTGTTTTGTGAAACTATAAAAAATGCAAAGCTTCCACAAGGTTATGCATCAAATATTGCTCGATCTGTGCAACTTGATGAAAAGAAAATCACGGGATACAAGAGCCATGATGCACATTTTATGATGCATTATTTGTTTCCTGTTGCTGCAAAGACAACACTTAATAGACATGTTGCATCTCCTATAATTAGGATGTCAAACTTTTTCAAAAGCATATGGAAAAAATCAATTGACCCTCAAGACCTCGACTATCTCCATTCTGAGATAGTGAATGCTCTTTGTCAATTTGAGGGAATTTTCCCACCTTCTTTATTGATGTGATGATGCATATACCTGTTCACCTAGTAGGAGAAATCAAGCTTGGTGGACCCCATGCAATGAGGTGCATGTATGCAATCGAGCGATATCTTTGAGAATTAAAGTAAGATACTAGGAATAAGGGTCGTCCAGAGGCTTCAATGGCCGAAGGATTCTTGGCAAAAGAATGTGCAAGGTTTGTGGTTCGACATCTGAGTCAATCAAAAGGTCCGTCAAAGATTTCCCCTCACCTTAGTCCAGCACAACAATTTCTCCCAAACCTTGGTCACCCTATCAAGGGTAGAGGAAAGACCTCAAAGAAGGAACAAGCCGGATTTTTGATTGATCACATGACATGGAAACAAGCACATCAATATGTCTTATTCAATTGTGAATGTCCGGAAGTTGAGAGATACATCAAGTAAGACAACTAAGCATATACCCTTGGTTATGAAACGAGTTTATTTTTTTTTTTTTTTTTTATGTTACTAACTTTGTATTGAGGCTTATAATATTTGTGTGGTTGTTTGTTTTTGTTTGTTTTTTTAATTTTTATTTTTATTGTAATGTAGTGAGCACAAGGATTCCATTGGCAGCCAAGGAAAAAGAAAATGGGATGGTGCTCAATCCCATAGCAAAGCTTTGAAAGATTGGTTGAAAGAGACAATTGCATCCAAGGTTGACCAAGGACAAGAAGTGTCCGAGCATCTCAAATGGTTATCTATAGGACCTTCTTTTGTGGCTAAAAAGTATAGCGGGTACTTTGTAAATGGTTATAGGTTTTATACTATGAAACGAGAGGCAAATCATGTCACACAAAATAGTGGAGTATCTCTAAAAGCCTTAACAAATAGTTTTGCTAGTACAAAGGACAAAAATCCAACAATAGGAAATGTTATGTATTATGGGTCAATAGATGAAATAATTGAGATATCTTATCATGGCTATATTGACGTTGTTTTATTTAGATGTGTTTGGTTTTATTCAGAAACCACTGATGACAAATTAACTTTGGTTAATAAAAATAAAACAATTTGCATAGCTTCCCAAGCGGAATAAGTTTTTTTTATGTTGAAGCACCTATGTATGATGGTTGGAATTCCGCCATGCATAACTTCCCTTCGGAACTATGTGATGGTACTACTTAGTTTATTCTATTCCATCTTCATATTATTTTAAGTTGATTATTCTGATCTTAAACATGTGTTTTTTAACTTGTTTCTTGTCTTTTGACTTATAAATCATGAAGAAAAGCACAAAAGTATCTACACAACAATTGATTGAATACGAGAAAAGATGGTTGGAAACAATGAGAAAAAATGTTGAAACCATGAAAGAAAAAGGATGTGAGAACTTAGCGCAGAAGTTGCTCGAAGCCAACAAAAAGATGTTCCCTGATAATGTTGGTGATTATGAGAAAGATGTAATTACCTCAAAGGTATGCAATTCACGAGAATACAGTTATGCATTTGTAGGGCTTTGGTATGCAACTCACGAGAATACTTATGAGTAACTTTAAGTTAACTATATAAGATATATGCATGATATACGATTTTAAATTGAACTTACAATAACAGTAGCATCTCTAGCATTAATAGCCAAGAATCTGTTCAACCATAGCCTAAACCCTCATAGGGCATTCTTGATCCCTACTGTACTAGCGTGATATATTGTGGGTTAGTTAAATCATACATCACGGTCTACCATGCAGCAATATCTAGTTTTCGCCTGAATCATACCAGGACTGAGAGACTTACAAACTGGAACCTGACCAACCAACACTGCAGTTTTCTGAAGCACCTGAAAGGTGTTAGAGAGAGGGGTGCTTGATCAGGAGTCCTCTTCTATTCTCTACAGGCTTGCTATGCCTTCTCACCTCCTTCCTTCAAGAATAGGATCTCTTTCAGAATGGATCTCCTCATCATGAGAGACCTCTAGAGTTTTGACAGGAACCTCAGGGTTTGTAACATGAACTCCAGGTTGTTTAACCTTGGTCTTTGATCAAAGTATCAAGGCAATTAGGGGAACTTAAGGGACCCCCCATGTTCAAATTTAGTACATGACGTAGTTGAAGTAACTTTTTTATGTATTTGAATGAGTTTGTAGGTTGCAATTACGAAGTCCATGTCGAAAGCACGATCGTCGAAGAAGTGTATGTCTGATTTCCTCCCGCCATCCCTTGAACAACATCAATCACAAGACACGAANACGACTTAGCAGCAACAACCCAAGCATCAACATCATCAGGTCACCTTTTTATCCAAAAATATCACTTAATTTTTTTGTATATATATGCATGATTGAACTGCCACTGCCACTGCTACCTGGCAGTTGTGGTGTTAAACCCTTAAGCTGAGCTTATGATCAGGAAGCAGATTCAAGCATTGAAGAGAAAGAGTTGATTCTAAGTCGTCCTGAGATTCAAGGTTGGCGTTCTGAAATTCAAGGGTGGCGTTCATTTGGGCTACATGGCTTTGGATTAGCTCATGGTCATTGTTGCATAACACTCATACTTGAATAAGGCCACACGCCACTAGGCGTTCACTTGGCGTTCAAGTCTAGCTAGGCGTTCACTTGGCGTTCAGCACTTGGAAAGGAAGGTTTATAAGTTGGCATTCAGCATTGACAAAGCATAAGTTGGCGTTCAACAGTGGCAAGTGTAAGATGGCGTTCAAACACTTGGCGAGTATAAGTTGGCGTTCAAAATGGCGAGTACTTTGCTATTTTTCCAAGTTCTTGGGCAACAAGTTATCTTGTAATTGATAGTTAAAATCTGATAATTATCTTGTTAAATAGTTATTTAGATAAGTTGTAGGTTATTTTCTTGATTAGTTAGTTTGATAGAGTTGTTAGGCAAGATAAGATCAACTTACAATAATGAGGTGGCATACTTATCAACTTGTATGTTTATCTTGTGAAGGTCGGATTTACTAGGATTACTGTGTCTTTAGGAGTTGTTTTATTTCCTAGATAGTTTAGGGAGTTTATCCAAGATTGTTTAGGAGTCCTAAGGTATTTGTACTATAAATACCCATGTTTTATTCAATAAAATTCAGATTACAAGTTTATAAACAAATACACATTGTGTTTTACGAGAGATTTTGTGTGAGGGTTTTTGCACGAAATTCTTCAAGGTTTTCCGAATAATTTTGAGAGTTAAAAGCTTCAATTATTCACCATTGTTTTAGTGTTTGTGTTGAGTGTTCACATAAGCAATAAAACGCCCTAGAGTTTAGATTGAGAGTGTTCCTATCTAAAGCTGGGATTTCCAGGATTACGAAGCATTGTGAGTGTTCCTTTGCTACGTTTTTCTACCCTATCAATCTATCTTGAGTCCAAGCACTTATTTTAGACCTAATATATAGATCAGAAGAGGGATCAGAGAGATCTCAAACGAGGTAGGGAGAGNTTAACCCATGGCTAGTGAAGGAAGTTCGTCAAAAGAGACGGTGAACGTCGAACTTTTCAATCAACTTGCGGAACAAACAAAAAAACTTCAAGATTTGTTCCTAGGATTATCTACTGAAGTGATTCGTATGAGGGGTAATCTTAGACACCCAGATGATGATCGTGGCTTGAAGTTTGAAGTTGGGGAATTTGATGGCCAAGGTGACGTTGAGGCCTACCTTGAATGGGAGCTTGCATTAGAACGGTACTTTGAGTTCAAAGGCACCAACGAGGAGAAGAAGTATAAAATTGCCGTGGCTAAGTTGTCTAAGTATGCGTCCATGTGGTTTAATGGAGTTAAGAAGAATAGGCAACGTGAAGGCAAGAGCAAGATTGAAACTTGGGAGAAACTTAAGAAGATCCTAAGGAAAAGATTCGTTCCTTCAAATTATCAACAAGATTTATACATTAAGTTGGCTACATTGAAACAAGGTACGAAGACCATGGAGGATTATATTGCCGACTTTGAAAAGCTAACTATGCAATGTGAGATTGAAGAAAGGGAGGAACAAAGGATTGCTCGTTTCATTGGAGGTTTAAATCTAGATATTCGTGACAAGATAGAATTGCAACCAAATCTATCTTTTGATGAAGTGAGTAAAACGGCGGTGATCTTAGAAAAACAAAGGAAGCGTGGGGTGTCTAAACCAACCACAAGGCCATATCAAAGCTTCAAGACTTCTAGTGCTTCATCAATTAATGAATCTAAGGCTGAACCTAAGAAGAACATAACTTCTAGTATGGATAAAGGCAAAAGGACCGAAACTTTGGAGGATGGTGTTCCTAAGGTGACTTGCTTCAAGTGAAAGGGTTATGGTCACTACAAAAAGGATTGTCCAACTTTGAGAACCTTGACAATTCGTGAAATCCAAGAGATTGATGCCCTTGAGGATAACAATCTTGAGGAAGAAGGGAGTTACATTAAAGAATGCCACCCAGAAAGTGACGAGGAACAAGAGGGGGAGCCTTATGAGAACAATTTGGTCCTTAGAAGGGTATTGCACTCAAAATCCGTAGATGAGGATCAACGTGAAAACATGTTTCACACTCGTTGCAAGGTAAACTATACTAAATTGCAACCTCATTATAGATGGTGGTAGTGTGCTAATGTTATTCATCAAGTTGACGGACAAGTTGCAATGAAAAACAACGAGACAAAAAAAAACAACACCTAACCCTACAAACTTAAGTGGTTAGATGATATCAATGAAGTTAGGGTCCGTAAGCAAGCCTTGATTAATTTTGCAATTGGCAACTATCATGATGAAGTATTGTGTGATGTTGTGCCTATGGATGCGTGTGATATATTGTTGGGTAGACCTTGGCAATTTGATCGAAAAACTGTGCATGATGGTAAGACTAACGTATACAAGGTCGTCAAGGATGGCAAGACCAAGGCTTTGTTTCCACTTGCGCCTAGTGAGCTCAGAAAACGGCACAAGGAGGCGACCAAGGTTGACAACAAGGTGTTATTTGCCACTAGAAAACAATTTGAAAGGGTTATGATTGATCTAAACGTGGCGTATCTACTTCTAGCCAAGGAAGTGAAGACTTTTGACGAAGTTGAACACCCAAAATTACGAGCCTTACTTCGTGATTTTGAGGATGTGTTTCCGGCAGATTTGCCTCAAGGATTACCCCCAATAAGAGGTATTGAACATCAAATTGATTTGATCCCTGGAGCTCCTATCCCAAATAATCCTCCTTATAGATGCAACCCAGAGTAGACAAAAGACTTACAGAGACAAATTGACGAGTTGATGGAACGAGGATATGTGAGGGAAAGCATGAGCCCTTGCGCAGTTCCCACGTTGTTGGTTCCAAAGAAGGATGGAACATGGCGTATGTGCATTGATAGTAGAGCTGTGAATCACATCACAGTGAAGTATAGGTTTCCTATCCCTAGATTGGATGCTCTTTTAGATGAATTGAGTGGTTCCAAGCTATCTTTAAAGGTGGATTTACGTAGTGGTTATCACCAAATACGTATGAGGGAAGGGGATGAATGGAAAACTGCTTTCAAGACCAAACATGGGTTGTATGAATGGATGGTCATGCCTTTTGGATTGACGAATGCACCTAGCACTTTCATGAGACTTATGAATGAGGTATTGCGTCCTTTCATTGGTAAATTTGTTGTAGTTTACTTTGATGACAAATTAGTGTATAGCAAAAACAAAGATGAATACATGGGTCACTTGCGCCAAGTGTTTGAGACTTTAAGGAAACAAAAGCTCTATGGGAAGCTAGAGAAGTGTGATTTCATGCAAAAGGAGATTAGCTTTCTAGGCTACATTGTTTCACATGAGGGTATCAAGGTAGATCCACAGAAAGTTGAAGCTATAGCATCATGGCCAGTTCCAACAACAGTTACTCAAGTGAGATCTTTCCATGGCTTAGCATCATTCTATAGGAGATTCATTCGAAATTTTAGCACTATTATGAGTCCTATAACTGAATGTACGAAACAAGGGAAGTTTGAGTGGACTAGACAAGCGCAACAAGCCTTTGAATTGGTGAAGGACAAGATGTGTAACGCACCTATTCTAGCATTGCCTGATTTCACTAAGCCTTTTGAAGTTGAGTGTGATGCAAGTGGTACAGGGATTGGCGCAGTTCTCATACAAGGAGGAAGGCCAGTGTCTTATTTTAGTGAAAAGTTGAGTGGAGGAAAGTTGAACTATTCCACATATGACAAGGAGTTCTATGCCATGATCAGGGCATTGGATCATTTGAGTCACTATTTGCGTCCACAACCTTTTGTTCTTCATTTTGATCATGACTCATTANATTACAATATTGTGGAAGGATTCTTATTCAAGGGAAATAAACTTTGCATACCTAAGTGTGCAATTCGTGAATTATTGGTAAGAGAAGCTCATGGGGGAGGACTAGCTGGACACTTTGGCATAAACAAGACTGTTGAATTATTGCAAGAACATTTTTATTGGCCAAAGATGGTTGGTGATGTACATGCTATTCTTGCTCGTTGTGGTACTTGTCAAAGAACCAACGTTTCACAAGTGTTTGTATACTCCACTTCCAGTGCCACAGAGACCTTGGGAAGACGTGAGCATGGATTTCATTGTGGCCTTACCTAGAACACAGAGAGGCAAGGATTCAATCATGGTGGTGGTTGATAGGTTTTCCAAGATGGCGCACTTCATAGCTTGTCATAAAACTGAAGATGCAATTGGCGTGGCTTCTCTATACTTCAAGGAGATTGTTAGGCTACATGGCATACCAAAAACGATCGTTTCTGATAGAGATAGTAAGTTTTTGAGCTATTTTTGGAAAGGTTTATGGAAATTGGTAGGTACTAAGCTCTTATTTAGCACCTCTCATCACCCACAAACTGACGGACAAACAGAGGTTACAAATAGAACAATTGGATCATTGTTGAGAGGATTGGTAAGCAAGACTGGTAAAGATTGGGATGTGAAGTTGTGTCATGCAGAGTTTGCATACAATAGGACTCAACTTATGCTACTCAACACTCGCCATTTGAGGTAGTATATGGGGTGAATCCGCACGTTCCTATAGATCTAACTGATATTCCAAAGAATGAGTATATGCATGAGGATGCACAGAAGCAAGCTGATAATATGATGAAGCTACATGCGCAAATCAAAGCAAGGATTGAGAAGGTCAATGAGATGTACAAGGGGAATGCTAATAAACGACGCAAACCTAGGTCCTTCAATCCAGGTGATTTGGTTTGGGTGCACCTCAGAAAAGAAAGGTTCCCTGGCAAACGCAAGCACAAGCTCATGCCTAGGGCAGAGGGTCCTTTCAAGGTTCTAGAGAAGTATGGTGACAATGCTTACAAACTAAACATTGGAGATGAATATGGCGTGGCTAGCACCTTCAACATTGGGGATTTGAGNTAGAGAAGTATGGTGACAATGCTTACAAGCTAGACATTGGAGATGAATATGGCGTGGCTAGCACCTTCAACATTGGGGATTTGAGTCCTTACTTGGATGATAAGAAGATTCAAGAATTGAGGACCATTCCTTTTGAAGAAAGGGAGGATGATCAGGAAGCAGATTCAAGCATTGAAGAGAAAGAGTTGATTCTAAGTCGTCCTGAGATTCAAGGTTGGCGTTCTGAAATTCAAGGGTGGCGTTCATTTGGGCTACATGGCTTTGGATTAGCTCATGGTCATTGTTGCATAACACTCATACTTGAATAAGGCCACACGCCACTAGGCGTTCACTTGGCGTTCAAGGCTAGCTAGGCGTTCACTTGGCGTTCAAGTCTAGCTAGGCGTTCACTTGGCGTTCAACACTTGGAAAGGAAGGTTTATAAGTTGGCATTCAGAATTGACAAAGCATAAGATTGGCGTTCAACAGTGGCAAGTGTAAGATGGCGTTCAAGCACTTGGCGAGTATAAGTTGGCGTTCAAAATGGCGAGTACTTTGCTATTTTTCCAAGTTCTTGGGCAACAAGTTATCTTGTAATTTATGGTTTAAAATCTGATAATTATCTTGTTAAATAGTTATTTACATAAGTTGTAGGTTATTTTCTTGATTAGTTAGTTTGATAGAGTTGTTAGGCAAGATAAGATCAACTTACAATAATGAGGTGGCATACTTATCAAGTTGTATGTTTATCTTGTGAAGGCCGGATTTACTAGGATTAGTGTGTCTTTAGGAGTTGTTTTATTTCCTAGATAGTTTAGGGAGTTTATCCAAGATTGTTTAGGAGTCCTAAGGTATTTGTACTATAAATACCCATGTTTTATTCAATAAAATTCAGATTACAAGTTTATAAACAAATACACATTGTGTTTTACGAGAGATTTTGTGTGAGGGTTTTTGCACGAAATTCTTCAAGGTTTTCTGAATAATTTTGAGAGTTAAAAGCTTCAATTATTCACCACTGTTTTAGTGTTTGTGTTGAGTGTTCACATAAGCAATAAAACGCCCTAGAGTTTAGATTGAGAGTGTTTCTATCTAAAGCTAGGATTTCCGGAATTACGAAGCATTGTGAGTGTTCCTTTGCTACGTTTTTCTACCCTATCAATCTATCTTGAGTCCAAGCACTTAGTTTAGACCTAAGATATAGATCAGCTTATTACATTACAGGTTGCTCTTAATTTTTTAGGAACAAGTACCAATCATGCCCAATATTGGTGCGGTGCGGGATGCTGCAGGTGAACCCGGTACAAGCCAAAACCAGCTTAAAAAGGTATATTCGGATGCTTAATGCTCAACTTTATTCTTCTATTAGAATCATTTTACCATGGAATTGATTTATGTGTCTGCTTTTCGTCCTTCCTATACTACCATGGATAGCAAAAGGTGCAACCACAGCTCCCACAGAAGAAGATGTTGCTTAACTATTGTGCTCCCGGCTCGTTATCTGACTATTGCAATCTTAAACTAAGACAAATACAAAGAATCAATCGTGAAAATCAGCATGAGAATGTGCCCAACAACCAAGTATTAACACAAGGTGAAGGTGAAGAATATGAAAATATTGCTTCAAGCCAATCAAATGATCTTCCGCCATCAAACAACCAGGATAACGCAATTATTGATCCCAAGAAGTAGAGAATGAAAGACCTATTACAGATATACAAAGCTCTGGTTTAATATTCTTCTTCTCTTAATTCATATTCTTGTTTTCTGACTTTTTTTCAAATGCTTAATCAAGAATATTAATTCACAGATCCCAAAAAGAAGAAGGGTCGAGGTCCCACAAAATTAACTCATGTTCATGACCGTAAAATTGATGATCGACCGATAGTCGTTCTAAACAATTACGGGCAACCTGTTTGACCTACACAACAAATTGTGAAAGAATATAGTCTCTTCTTCAGGACTTTGGCTAACAATCCTATGATGCTACCACTCAATTATTGCGACTGGCCGAGTATGCCAAAGCATAATATAGACCAAGCTTGGGAGTATGAGGAAGTATGTTAAGTATTGTCATATTTATCTAATTGATATTCAACGTCATTGAATTATGCTCAAAATATTGGCAATTGATCTAATTACTTTGTAACCCTTTATGTAGAAAAAGTATTTGGTTTCATCACATGGAAAAGGTTGGGCAGTGGACACTTTGAACGAGCAATAGAAATGTTGGAAATGTCGGTGCAAGGCAGACTACTACTTTCCATATGAGACTCTTGAGGAAAGATTGGAGAATCGTCAACTAACAATTCCTGTAAACCAATTTATTGAGCTATGTCACTATTGGGATGAAGAGAGGACCAAGGTAATTTCATACCAACCTTCTTTGTTTTGCTTCACGTTTTCAGTTTCTTAGCCTTTTGTTTTCCAGCAGCACAAAATAGATTCTTTTTTTTTTTTTTTGTGCGGATGTAAGTTTTATTAGTCACCAAAAAGACAAAATCCAACCTAAAGCCCTTTTTTGGTTGGTTAACTCAACCATACCAAAAAATGCTCAAGAATAAATAAGCTATACATATGCAAACAGCAGCCAAAATAAAACTATAAGGCTAGCCAACCAGCCAAGACCTTGCCCCACCATTGCAGTCAGCATTCACAAGCAGCAATAGTGTAAAAGCCAAGACTGTTCTGTGAAGGTCCCCACAGAAACACACAACCTTCATTGTGCAGCAGCATACCTGTAATGAACCCATGCCTTGAGCAGACTGCATCCTGAACCCTTCACCACCTACTCAACTGGCAGCCAGGGACAACTACCTTAAACAGCACAAAACTACCCTACTACAAATTCTGCAACACACAAAAACTACACAGCTTCCCCCATAACCAAACACCAGCAACAAACCAAAACAAAATCCAGCAATGAAGCCCCCACATACCAGCAGCCAAGTCAAACTACCAAACAGCCACACTGCAGTGCTTTTGCATTCAGAAACAACAGAAAATTCCTGAAAACTGCATTACAAAACCTGCACACTACATAAAATAGATTCAGATAAACCTTTGAGGTAACTATTATAACAATGTGAACTATGAATATAAATAAAGAACAAAAGACTTCATGATTTACTAGATGTAAATGTTCAATAAAAGCATGTGAATTAGGAAATGCTTTTTTTCTTTTTCAATGCAATAGGATGAAAGTCTCAAGAATCAAGCTAATCAACAGTTAGCGGATGACCTCCACACCATGGGTCCAACATCATATGTGTTTACGCGTGAAAGGCTGGTAAACACTTGTTCTTATGTACAAACACTTGAATAAAATATTTTTCCAACTTTTACGAATTAAGTCTAACCAATTACTTATTATTTGAATGGTGAACAGAAACAACAAGATCCAAACAAGGAAGAACCATCGAAAGCAAAGGTGTATAGTGCTTCAAGGCAAAGAAAGCCCGGAAAGTCATACAAAACAAAAATTGATCAAACAAAACAAATGATTGGATGTGCTTCTATAACTAACTTTGATTACATGAAACTACTTATGTTGTTAACATACTTAAGACACATGAAGTTCAATTCACTTTCTCCCAATCATTTTTTATTATTTCACATATCAATAGGATCAAATGGAAACACTTCAATCTCAAGAATGTCAATGATCAAACCATGAAGATCCCTACACTGAGGTGATGAAAAAACCCGAGCATAGTGATCGAGTGCGACTCTATGGGAAAGGTGTAACCAAGACAGATATGAAGGTAGGAGCCAAGCAGTCAACATACATATTTCCTGAAGAGTACTTACACAGCATGCAGTCTCAAGTCCTACATCAATTGTTACAAGCTAATCAACAACTTCAAAAGCTACTTGATGCTAACCCTGATGTCCAAATTATGCTTCCAACAACGTCAAACAGTGCAAGCAACGGGAGATCTCAAGCCACTGATTCAAATGCACACATTTCTATGGGTGCACAGTCAGCCAATCAGTTGGTAAGTTTCATACTATTTTGTTGTCTTCACAAGTTAAGTTTATTTTCGATTCACTAGTTACCAAATGGATCCAAGCTTTTTTTAGAGGATGTCTTTGACTACCAAAATGTGTGAAGCAACTTTTTCTACGTTAGAATGCCTTTTTCTACAAAATAGCCTGGTCGGAAACTTGGACATTTGTATCTAAAATGACATTTTTAATGTTTCAACTTTCTAAGTAACATGGAGCAGTTGGAATCTAAATATCAGCTGAATATGCCATAGAAGAGATACAAGCACAACATAATAAGAATACCTTGATATGTCTTAATCAGACTTCTTTGAGTTTGCACTGTCTTTGCACTATCATTCTTTGTACTGTGTTTAACCTGCCAGCTTGTTGCATATAAGCTGTACAGTATATACTTTAGTCATCTGTGCAATGTTGTTACTTGACATGCTATTTTCAAATCTCTTGTTCTGTTGCAATTTGTTTTGCCTTATCTTTAGGTGCATAATGAAGCAAATCTGATTTTGGTAGAAAATGATGGACTTGAGATGGAAAATGGTATGGACCGTCCATCATAATCTTGGACATTGGTTTGAGGCCCCTAAGGGGCCATCCCGGGACCCGTCACTTTTTTGCCCCATTTTCTTACCACGTGCTATGGACCTCTAAGCACCCCACATGATCTTTTTCGGCCCCTAAGCAAGTCTTAGGATCCCTCATATGGTCTCTTCCAGAGAGAGGAAAAAAGACATATATGCAATCGTCTAAGACCTTCTTAACATCTCTCATATGACCTTTTCACCCTGAATCCTTTGGTATTGGTTCCTATTTTTACCTTATGGGCACCCCAGTCGATTTCCATGATATTTTTTTTTTCCGGGAACCTTGAACCCAAAAAAAAGCGAATAATAACCATTGTTTCAGGCCCCCGGAGGGGCTATCCCGGGCCCCGTCACTTTTTCGCCCTTTTTTTTCATGTGTTATGGACCTTCAAAGCACCCACCACAATCGTTTTCGGCCCCTAAACACCTCTTACGATCCCTCTTATGGCCTCTTCTTGAGAGGGGAAAAACAGCCTTATATGCAATCGTCTAAGGCGTTCTTATCATCCCTCATATGACCTTTTCACACCGAATCCTTTACTCTAGTTTCCTATTTTGACCTTACGGGAACCCCGGGCGATTTTTGAGATTCTTTTTCCGCGACCCCTGAACCCCATATAACAGTAAATAATAGCCATTGTTTCAGACCCCAGAAGGGCCGTCCCGGCCCCGTCACTTTTTCGCCCCGTTTTTTTACCATGTAGTGAGGAACTTCACTGCACCCCCCACGGTCGTTTTCGATCCCTAAACACCTCTTACGATCCCTTTATGGCCTCTTTAGAGAGGGGAAAAATAGCCTTATGTACAATCATCTAAGGCCTTTTTATCATCCCTCATATGACCTCTTAACCACGAATCCTTTGGTGTGGTTTCCTATTTTTACCTTACGGGCACGTCAATCGATTTTCGATATTTTTTTTCCAGGACCCCTGACCCCCAAATAATAGTGATTAATAGCCATTGTTTCAGGCCCCCAGAGAAGCCGTCCCGTGTCTTGTCACTTTTCCGCCCCATTTTTTTACCACGTGCTATGGACCTCCACAGCACCCCCCACGATCACTTTCGGCCCCAAACACCTCTTAGGATCCCTCTTATAGCCTATTTTAGGGAGGGAAAAACAGCCATATACACAAATTGCGAAGGCCTTCCAATCATCGCTCATATGACCTTTTCACCCCAAATCCTTTTGTCTGGGTTCCTATTTTTACCTTACTAGCACCTCGGGCGATTTGCGGGATATTTTTTTCCAGGATCCCTGAACCCGAAAAAAATAGTGACTAATAGCCTTTGTTTCAGGCCCCTGGACGGGCCGTCCCGAGCCACATCACTTTTTCGCCCCCTTTTTTTTACCACTTGTTATGGACCACCACAGCACCCCTCACGATCCTTTACGGCCCCTAAACACCTCTTAGGATCCCTCTTATGGCCTCTTATAGAGAAGGGAAAAACAACCTTATATGCAATCGTCTAAGGCCTTCTTATCATACCTCATATCACCTTTTCACCCCAAATCCTTTGGTATGGTACCTATTTTTACCTTACGTGCATCTCGGTCGATTTCTGGGATTTTTTTTTTCCGAGTCCTCTGAACCCTAAAAAACAGTGAATAATAATAGCCTTTGTTCCAGGCCCCTCGGAGGGGCCGTCCCGGGCCACGTGACTTTTTCGCCCCGTTTTTTTACCACGTGCTATGGACCTCCTTAGCACCCTCCATGATTGTTTTTGGCCCCTAAGAACCTCTTAGGATGCCTCTTATGGCCTCTTCTAGAGTGAGGAAAAACAACCTTATATGCTATCGTCTAACGCCTTGTCATCATCCCTTATATGACCTTTTCACCCCGAATCCTTTGTTCTGGGTTCCTATTTTTACCTTACGGGCACCCTGGTCAATTTATGGGATTTTTTTTTGCGGGACAAATGTACCCCAAAAAACAGTGAATAATAGCTTTTGTTTCAGGCCCCCGGAGGTGCCGTCCTAGGCCCCATGACTTTTTCGCCCCGATTTTTTTTCCACGTGCTATGGACGTCCACAGCTCCCCCCACAATCGTTTTCGGCCCCCAAACACCTCTTGGGATCCCTCTTATGGCCACTTCTAAATAGAGGAAAAACAACCTTATATGCAATCGTCTAAGGCCTTGTCATCATCCCTTATAAGACCTTTTCACCCCAAATCCTTTAGTCTAGGTTCCTATTTTTACCTCACGGCTACCCCGGTCAATTTCTAGGATTTTTTTCTAGGACCCCGGTACCCTAAAAAACGTGAATAATAGCCTCTGTTTCACTTTTTTGCCCCGTTTTTTAACCTCATATGGCCTCTTCTGGAGTGGGGAGAAGTAGGCTTACATGTAATCGTCTAAGGCCTTCTAATCATCCCTCATTTGACCTTTTCACCATCATTCCTTTGGTCTGGGAAACCTATTTTTACCTTACGGGCACCCCAGTCGATTTCCTGGATTTTTTTTTTCCAGGACCCCTAAACCCCAAAAACAGTGATTAATAATAGCCTTTGTTTCAGGCCCTCGGAGGGGTCGTCTCAGGCCCTGTCACTTTTTTGCTATGTTTATTTATCACGTACTTTGGACCTCCACAACACCCCCCACGACCATTTTTGGCCCCTAAACACCTCTTAGGATCCCTCTAATGGCCTCTTCATGAGAGGGGAAAAACTGTCTTATATGTAATCGTCTAAGGCCTTCTTATCATCCCTCATATGACCTTTTCACCCCGAATCCTTTGGTCAGGGTTCCTTATTTTACCTTACGGGCACTCCGGTCGATATCCGGGATTTTTTTTCTGGGACCCCTGAACCCCAAAAAACAGTGAATAATAATAGCCTTTGTTTTAGACCCTCGGAGGGGCCGTCCCGGGCCCCGTCACTTTTTCTCCTAGTTTTTCTACCACGTGCTATGGACATCCACATCACCCCTCACAATCGTTTTCGGCCCCTATAGAACTCCTACGATTCTTCTTATGCCTCTTCCAGAGAGAGGAAAATAACCTTATATGCAATCGTCTAAGGCCTTGTTATCATCCCTTATATAACCTTTTAACCCCAAATTCTTTGGTCTGGGTTCCTATTTTTACCTTACTAGCCCCCTGATCCATTTTCGGAAGGCTTGTACCCCAAAAACCAATGAATATTAGAAGTTGTTTCAGCCCCCCGAAGGGGCCGTCCCGGGCCCCGTTACTTTTTTGCCCCGTTTTTTCACCACGTGCTATCGACCTCCACAGCACCCCCCACGATCGTTTTCGGCCGCTAAAAACCACTTATGATCCCTCTTACGGCCTCTTATAGAGAGGGGAAAAACAACCTTACATGCAGTCTTCTAAGGCCTTCAGATCATCCCTCAGATGCCATTTTCAACCCGAATCCTTTCGTATGGGTTCCTCTTTTTACCTTACGAGCACCTCGTTCGATTTCCAAGATTTTATTTCCTGGTAACCCAGACCCCAGAAAACAGTGACTAATAGCCCTTGTTTCAGGTTTTAGGAGGGGCCTTCTCCGGCCCGTTCACTTTTTCGCCTAGTTTTTTTTTAACTCATGCTACGGACCTCCACATCATCCCAACGATCGTTTTCGGCCCGTAAATACCTCTGAAAATCCCTCTTATGGCCTCTTCTACAGAGGGGAAAAGCACCCATACATGTGATCGTCTATGGCCTTCTAATCATCCCTCATATGACGTTTTCACCCTGAATCCTTTGGCCTGGGAAACCTATCTTTATCTTATGGGCACCCTAGTCGATTTTCGGAATTTTTTTTTCCGGGACACCTGAACCGCAAAAAATAGTGAATAATAATAGCCTTTGTTTTAGGCCCTCGGAAAAACTTCTTTTTAACCCTAAACTTCTCTCAGGATCACTCTTATGGCTTCTTCTAGAGAGGGGAAAAACAGCCTTATAGGCAATCGACTAAGGCCTTCTTTTCATCCCTCATATGAACTTTTCACCCCGAATCCTATAGCCTGGGTTCCTATTTTTCCCTTACAGGCACCCTTGTCGATTTTCGGGATTTTTTTTTTCGGGACCCCTGAACCACAATAAACAGTGAATAATAATAGCTTTTGTTTTAGGCCCCCGGAGGGGCCGTCCCGGGCCCCGTCACTTTTTCACCCCGTTTTTTTACCATGTGCTATAGACCAGCACAGAACCCCCCACGGTGGTTTTCGGCCCCAACACACCTCTTAGGATCCCTCTTACGGCCTCTTCTTGGGAGGGGAAAAACAGCCTCATACGCAATCGCATAAGGTCTTCTTATCATGCCACATATGACCTTTTCACCCTGAATCTGTTGGTCTGAGTTCCTATTTTTACCTTATGGGCACCCCGGTCGAATTCCAGGATTTTTTTTTCCGGGACACCTTAACCCCAAAAAACGGTGAATAATAATAGCCTTTGTTTCAGGCCTCGCAGAGGCCGTCTTGGGTCCCGTCACTTTTCGACCCGTTTTTTACCATGTGCTATGACCTCACAGCACCCCCCACGATCATATTCGGCCCCTAAACACCCTATAGGATCCCTCTTATGACCTCTTCTAGAGAGGGGAAAAATGCGTTATATGCAATCGTCTAAGGCCTTCTTCTCATCCCTCATATGATCTTTTCACCCCGAATCCTTTAGACTGGGTTCTTATTTTTACCTTTCGGGCACCCCGGTCGATTTGCAGGATTTTTTTCTGGGACCCTTGAATCCCAAAAAACAATGTTTAATAATAGCCTTTGTTTCAGGCTCTCGGAGGGGCCGTCCCGAGCCCCGTCACTTTTACGCCCCGTTTTTTTACCTTGTGCTATGGACCACCATAGCACCCCGACGATTGTTTTCGACCACTAAACACCTCTTAACATCCCTCTTACGGCCTCTTCTAGAGAGGGGTAAATTAAAGTAGCCTTACATGTAATCATCTAAGGCGTTCTTATGATCCCTTATATGACCATTTCACCTCGAATCCTTTGGTCAGGGTTCCTCTTTTTACTTGACGGTCACCCCGTTCGTTTTCTGGGACTCCTGAACCCCAAAAAACAGTGAATAATAATAGCCTTTGTTTCAGGTCCCCGGAGGGGCCGTCTCGGGCCCTATCACTTTTTCGCCCCGTCTTTTTACCACGTGCTAGGACCTCCACAGCACCCCCACGATCGTTTTAGCCCCTAAACACCTCTTCGGATCCCTCTGATTGCCTCTTCCAGAGAGTCGAAAAACATCCTTATATGCAATTGTCTAAGGCCTTCTTATCATCCCTCATATAACCTTTTCACCCCGAATTCTTTGGTCTGGGTTCCTATTTTTAACTTACGGGTACCCCGAAAAACAACCTTATATGCAATAGTCTAAGGCTTTCTTATCCTTCTTAATGCACTCAGTCGTAGGAGCAACAATTGATGAGATGTTTTTGACAAACCTCCTGTAAAATGACGCCAAACCATGAAAAGAACGAACCTCTCTGACATTCGTTGGTGTTGGCCATGATTTGATTGTTTCAACCTTAGATTGATCCAGTGAAACTCCATCTTTCGAAACCACATATCCCAAAAAGGTCACGCTACTCACCATAAAGTAGCACTTCTCCAGTTTCCCATAAAGTCTTTGTTGCCTCAGAGTTTCAGTAACTTGCCATATATGTTGTTGATGATTTCCATTGCTTCTACTATAAATCAGTATATCATTTAAGTAAACAACAACAAACTTACCCAAGTATGGTTTCAAAACTTCGTTCATGAATCCATAAAAGTACGTAGTGCGTTGGTGAGTCCAAAAGTCCTGACTAACCATTCATAGAGACCCAATTTATTTTTTGAAAGATGTTCTCCACTCATCTCCTTCCCTCATGCGTATCTGATGATACCCATTCTTCAAATCAATTTTGGAAAATGATGTGAATTTTTGTGTAACAAAAACTCACAAGGGAATAGACTAAATTTTAAAACTTATAAAAACCAAGTCACCAAGATTCTTCAATTTAGGTAGATTAATTAGTCCTTTGATTAAAGCCTAAGCACCCTCAAAGCTACTAAATAATCTGTGCAAGAGTATAAAGAAATTAATCACCAACTCTTTAAATTTTTCGGATTTTTTTGTTTTCAAGTAAACAAACAAACTTTTATTCCACTCAAACTTAATTTGATTACAACCTAATGTTGAGGTTATTTATAGGTATAGTCAATAACAAAAATCCTAACTAAAATCAACAAAAATAAACGCACAAGACTAGGGAAATTCGTCCCTCACAAAACAAACACACAACAAACTCAAGATAAGATTGCCACATCATCATGCAACTTGCACTTGATCTTATCTTGCCTAACAAACTCTAACTAACTAACAAATCAAGAAAACATCCTAACAACTTGACTAATTAATTAACTAACAAGGTAATCATCAGATTTTAAGCTAAAATTACAAAAATTACTTGTTTCCCAAGAACTTGGAAAAACGCCCAAAAACACGCTTCAAGAAACCGTTCTTTTTTGTGCGCAATTTTCAAGATTCTCTCAAGAACATCAAGAAATGCTTCAAGATCCAATCTTTAAATCAAGAAACCTTTAAGAATTTGTCCTCCATGTATTTTAGCATAATTATGATGACTAAGACTCCACAAGAAACAAAAGACTCAAAGTCAAAAATGAGAATAAGCTAGTGGAAAAAACTCATAGTCAAAAACCATCTTGTTCCCCAAAACCCACCATTTCTTTGCCTTGATTTGCGTGCCACTTAGTGATGAGTGAACATGCACACACAAATCCCTACCCTGAATGCACCCATATGGTTGATATTTCCATATGCAACTAATTCACCTACGGTTGCATCCTTACTATTGTCATCATTGATATCACCACCTTTGAAGTTGTTATCAAATTTTTCATAACTTATTTCATTAATATCACCACTATCACTGATACCTGCATTTGTATCAGAAAACACATGTGCGCCATAAAATCCATCCAATAAATCGTCCAACCTTGGGATTGGGAACCTGTACTTTATTGTGATGTTGTTAATAGCCCTAGATTCAATGCACATGCGCCAGGATCCGTCTTTCTTAAGAACAATCAGTGTTGGCATAACACATGGACTCATACTTTCTCTAACTTATCCTCGTTGCATCAATTCTTCAATCTGTCTTTGTATTTTGTTAGTCTCTTTTGGATTGCACCTGGATGCTGGTTTGTTGGGAATCTGAGCACATGGGATCAAGTCAATCTGGTGTTCAATGCCTCAATTGGGAGGCAATCCTGGTGGCAAGTCATCTGGGAACACATCTTTGAATTCCTTCAATAATGGTTGAAGAATCGGTGGGATTGTAGAAATTTCAACTCTTACTTCCTTGGCCATCAACAGGAACACTTGTTGGCAATTAGATAATTCCTTCTCCAAATCCTTAGGATTTGACAAGAACACTCCCCTTTCATTCTCTACATCCAATTGCTTCCTGTATTACGCCACTTTCAGAGGCTTCAAAGCAATTGGCTTGTCATTCTCCCTTTTTCTGATGACATAGTCATTGGTTCTCCCATCATACTTCAGAAATCTGTCATATCGTCAGGGTCTACCAAGCAATATATGGCAAACATCCATAGGGCAAACATCACACAATACAAAATCCTCAAACAGACTAATTTTGAAATTGACCAGGGCTTGTTTCGTCACCATAACATCGTTAGTATTGCTTACCCAATGTAGCTTGTAAGGTTGAGCATGGTTATATGTAGGGTATTTAAGCTTCTATATCAGTAGGTTAGAGATCACACTTGTACAACTGTCACTATCAATAATTACGTCACACAGTTTACCTTGTACATTCCATTTGGTCACGAAAATTTTGTCCTACTGGTTCCCTTGGATTGGTGCTGGAACCATCTTGAGGGCTAATGCCTGACCTTGCGTCTCAGCCTCTACTTCCTCCATATCATTACTGCTTTTATCTTCTTGTGATTCAGAATTTTCGTTCTCCCCTTCTTCAATAAGAACATCTAAGTAAGTATCTTTAATATCCTGTGCTTCCCTAACAGTAATCACCCTGGAGATGGGGCAATTGCGCTGTAGGTTTCCATAACCTTGACACTTGAAACATTTTCTCTTATCATCAGGAATTGCAGGTGGTTTTACTAGAGTGGCTGCCCTTTTCAATTCGCCAATCCTTGGTTTAACACTAGGTGTTTGGGAATACACCACCTCCTTCTCCTTTTTAGACTTATAGGATTTAAAGAATACTTTTGGTTTCTTTGAATTTCCATGCTTTTCGCCTCTTAGTTCCACTTTACAGATTTCTTTATAAGTCCAATAAGGTTGCAACTCCACTTTCTCCCTTATGGAGTCATCTAATCCTGAAGAAATCGAGCAACCTTATGACCTTCCTATTCTTCCAGATCACATAATATCAACTTCCTTTCAAAGTCTTTGATATATCCTTCTACACTCTTCTGCCCTTGCTTTAAGGCATGCATCTTCAGGAATTTATTGTGTTCCTACTCATGTGGCAAAAATAAAATCCTAGCAAATGCAGTGGGAAAAAAACCCATAGGCAAAAACCATCTTGTTCCCCAAAATCCACCATTCTTTCCTTGATTTGCGTGCCACCTTAGGTATATGTGACCATACACACGCAAATCCCTACCCTTGATGCACCCATATGGCTTATATCCCCATAAGCAATTAATTCACCAGTGGTTGCATCCTTGTCATTGACATCAAAACCTTCGAAGTTGATTGCACCTTTGTTAATGTTGTCTTTGTTGCATAAATTGATTACATTATTAATCTTGTAATTGGTGCTTGCATCATCCTCCCCTTCTTCAAAAGAGTTTGACCTCAAATTTCGAAGTTGCTCATCGGGAATGTATGGAGATAAATCACCTATATTGAAAGTAGCATGGACTCCACATTCTCCTGGTAACTCAAGCTGATAAGCGTTATCACCAACTTTTTTCATAATTTTGAATGGTCCATCACACCTAGGCATCAATTTATTTTTCCTCTGATTAGGAAATCGTTCCTTCCTTAGATGTAACCAAACCAAATCACCTTCTTAATATTGACGTTAGCTCTTGTGCTTATTTGCGCGAGCTTTATACTGATCATTCACTTTTTCAACTCTTGCTCTGATTTAGGAATGTATTTCTGCATTTTTATCGATTTTTATCCAAAGCAGTCTTATGTACCAACTCACCTTTAGGAACATAAATGAAATAAATTGGCAACTTGGGATTGACTCCATAAAAAACTTCAAAGGGTGATTGTTTAGTTGCATAAGTAAGTGATTTGTCATAAGCGAACTCAGCATGCGCCAATTTTAAATCCCAGTCTTTCTGAGTTTTGCTTACCAATCCACGCAGTAATACCCCTACAGTTATGTTTGTCACCTCAGTCTGCCCATTATTTTGTGGATGATAGGAAGTACTAAAAAGCAATTTGGTTCCAACCACCTTCCACAATGATTTCTAAAAGAAACTCATGAATTTTGAATCTCTGTCACTAACAATGGTTTTAGGTTATACCATGCAATCGTATTGCATCCCAATAATATAGCTCTACAACATTAACAACATCATCAGTCTTATGGCAAGGGGTGAAATGTGCCATCTTCGAAAATCTGTCCACCGCCACCATAATAGAGTCCTTATTTCGAGCAGTTCTAGGTAGACCAACAATGAAATCCATTGATACATCTTCCCAGGGACCATCTGGAACTGGCAATGGTGTATATAGACCCTGATGAAATGTTTCCTTGGCCTTCTGACATACAACACATTGAGTTATCATAGCTTCCCCATCTCCATCATCTTAGGCCAATAAAAATGTTCTTACAGCATGCTCAATGATTTAGTAATTCCAAAATGCCCTGCAAGACCCCCTCCATGCGCCTCTCTCACTAGCAATTCCCTAATTGAACAGTTAGGCACACACAACTAGTTCGCTTTATATATGAATCCATCATGTAATACATAAGATCGAACTACTCCACTTCCCAATTGTTACATCAAAAGACCAAAATCCACATCATATTCATAATATGTCTTAATATGTTCTAAACCTAGTAGCTTGCAATTCAAAACACTTATCAGCACATAACTTCTAGAAAGTGCATCTGCCACCACATTAGACTTGCCATCCTTATATTTGGAGGAAAAATGAAAAGATTGAAGGAACTCAAACCACTTGGCATGCCTAGGATTCAGTTTCTGCTGACCATAGATATGTTTCAGTGCTTCATGATCAGAATGCAAGATAAAATGATTAGGCCTTAAATAATGACTCCAATGATCCAGAGCTCTAACAAATGCAAAAAACTCTTTATCTTAAGTGGAATAATTCAACCTAGCCCCATTTAATTTCTCACTAAAATAGGCAATTGGTCGTTTTCCCTGCACTCAAACTGCGCCCATTCCCACATTGCTTGCATCTGTTTCAACTTCGAAAGGTTTTGCAAAAGCAGGAAATGCAAGAATAGGTGTGTGGCATAACAAATCCTTTATTTTTTCGAAAGCCCTTTGCGCCTCTTTGGTCCACTCGAATTTCTTGTCCTTCTTAATGCATTTAGTCATAGGAGCAAAAATTGTTGACAAGTTTATGACAAACCTTCTGTAGAAGGAATCCCAGCCATGAAAACAACGCAAATTAGCAACATTCGTGGATGTTGGCCATGATTTGATTGCTTCAACCTTAGACTAATCCACTGAAACTCCGTCTTTTGACACTACATACCCCAAAACCGTCACACTGTTCACCATGATGTAAGAATTCTCCAATTTCCCATAAAGTTTTTGTTGCCTTAGAGTTTCGAAAACCTATCTTAGATGCTACAAATGATCGCCATTACTTCTACTATAAATCAGTATATCATCTAAGTACACAACAACAAACTTTCCCAAGTATGGTTTCAAAACTTCATTCATGAGCCTCATAAAAGCACTTGGTGCGTTGGTGAGCCCAAAAGGCATGACTAACCACTCATAGAGACTTAATTCAGTTTTAAAGGTTGTTTTCCACTCATCTCCTTCTGTCATGCGTATCTGATGATACCCACTCCTTAAATCAGCTTTGGAAAATACCTGTGAGCCATACTATTCATCCAATAAATCGTCCAGTCTTGGGATTGGGCACCTGTACTTGGTTGTGATGTTGTTGACAGCCCTAAAAGCAATGCACATGCGCTAGGATCCATCTTTCTTAAGAACAATCACTGTTGGCACGACACACGGACTCATACTCTCTCTAACATACCCCCTTTGCATCAATTCCTCAATCTGCCTTTGTATTTCCTTAGTCTCCTCGGGATTGCATCGGTATGCTGGTTTATTGGGAATCTAAGCACCTGGAATCAAGTCAACCTGGTGTTCAATGCCCCTAGTGGGAGGTAATCCTGGTGGCAAATCATCTGGAAACACATCTTTAAATTATTTCATTAATGCTTGAAGAATTTTTGAGATTGCAGATGCTTCAACTCTCACATCCTTGGCTATTAGCAGGAACACTTGCTGGCAATCAGATAATTCCTTCTCCAACTCCTTAGGATTTGACAAGAACACTCCCTTTTTCTTGTTCTCCACATTCAATTGCTTCCTATCTTGCGCCACTTTCAAAGGTTTTAAAGCAATTGGCTTGTCATTTTCCTGTTTCTTGATAACATAGACATTGGTTCTTCCATCATACTTCACAAATCGATAATGTTGCCAGGGTCTACCAAGCAATAAATGACAGGATTCCATAGGGCAAACATCACATCATATAAAATCCTCAAACTAACCAATTTTGAAATTGATCAGGGCTTGCATTGTTACTTTAACATAATTGGTATTGCTCAGCCAATGTAACTTGTAAGGTTGAGGATGGTTGTGTGTAGGGTAGTCAAGCTTCTAAATCAGTAGGGTAGAGACCACATTAGTACAACTGCCACTATCAACAATCACGTCACACGACTTGCCTTGTACATTACACCTAGTCACAAAAATTTTGTCCCTCTGGTTCTCAACAACTGGTGTTGGTTTAGTTTGAAGAACCCTCCTGAGGACTAATGCCTGACCTTGCGTTTCAGCCTCTACTTCTTCCATATCATTGCCACTTTTCTCTTCCTAGGATTCAGAATTTTAGTCCTCCTCTTTTTCAAGAAGAACATCTAGATAACCATCCTCAATCTCTTGTGCTTCCCTGACAGTGATCACCCTGGAGCTAGGGCAATAGCGTTGTAGATGTCCATATCCTTGACACTTAAAACATTTCCTCTTGTCATCAGGAATTGCAGGTGGTTTAACTGGAGTCACAGTCCTTCTTACATTGTCGAAACTAGGTTTAGCACTAGGAACAAGTTGGTTTGGTCCATGAGTTTTTCCCATTTCACTTGATAGGGTTTTCTCATTTTGGACATCATTGTTTTTATTTCTTGTGGAGTCTTGATCATCATAATTACGCTAAAATACATGGAGGATAGATTCTTGAAGGTTTCTTGATTAAAAGATTGGATCTTAGAGCATTTCTTAAAGTTCTTGAAGAATCTCGAAAAGTTGCTCAAAATTTAACGATCTTCTTGCTGAGGGATTTTTATGATTTTTTGCAATCTTGGGCAACAAGTTTAGCTCGTGATTTTTGTGTAAATTCTAATGATTATCTTGTTAATTAATTATTTAGCTAAGTTTTTTGATAATCTCTTGATTAGATAAGTTGTTAGAGTTTGTTAAGCAATATAAGATCAAGATGCAGTGATGATGTGGCATTCTTATCTTATGAGTCATATTTGAGTCACGTAACTTGTAATTCAACCTTGTTTGTGCGTGTTTTAGGAGTCTAAGGGTCTTAGAAAGTTGTTGGGACTTAGTCTTAGGTTGTTATATAAATAGCTTGAGGATTACTTTTAAAATATATAAGTTGTGAAATAATTTTCCAAAAAATTGCGCAAGTTTAGTGATTAAACTTTGTTCAAATTTCTTCATAAATTAGTGAGTCAAGAGTGATAAACAAATTTAGATCTTAGTTAATTAATTACAGGAGTGTATTGATTAATTAGCCTTCAATTAAATTAGTCCAGGGGTGGAGATTTAATTGGAAAAAATTGTGACTTTTGAGTGATATTGAGAGTACCACTTATAATCAACATCAATTTGGTATCAGATTTCAGGATTTTGAAGAATTTTTTAATTTTTCACGATCCTTGGTTTGTTGTTTTCACTTTGTCCGTTTTTCCAGTTTCGAGGGCAGAATTAAATTTGCTGGTTCTCCTTCGTTACAATGGATTTTTAAGTAATTCTTTTTTCCAAATTGGTTATTTTTGAGCATAATTTTCACCTGTAAAATCTCAGTATCAATATATTTGAGGAAGAACCATTTTAAAATCGTTTTCTTGCAAGTGGTAAAAAATCGTATTTATTGATTTTTTTTAGCGCAAATTATACATAGAAATGTTGGCTACGATTATGTGCATGAAACTTTGGTCAAGTGCAGTAAACATATAGGGGATGATCTCCACTAAAAATCAGCCATAGATGAGTTGTTTAGATTTGGTTTTTGTCTTCATGTTTTCATCCAAAATTTTGGATAGTTTTAGATGATGGATTGGAATAGCAACAAAGTATCTGCACAAGACTTGCTGCCACATTTTCACCTTGGGAACAAACCGGATTACTTTAAGTGTCAAGGATTAGGCCATGTAAGGAGTCAATGTGTTAAAAATGTGGAAATTTCTTCAGAGCTACATTTAGAACTATTATTGGAAGAGTTACAAGGAGAACAGTCGAAACCATTTATTATGGACAAATCTAGAGTTCTACATCATATTCATGAGTTTGAATCAATGTTATTATTGTAAGATGTTATAGTGAATGAAGAACTCGACGATCATGCCAATAAAGTTTTGCAAGATGTTGAAGAATTAGGTCACAACTACGAGATTACAGTCCGCAAGCCATCCTAGGAATCGACACTGATTGACTTTTCACAAATTTGGGATATGTTGGATCATGAAAACGAAAGTTATTGAAGATGCTTTTGGTGATATGATTTATTCAATACCAACTTTGTTTGAAAATTCTGTTGGCATTGGAAATCCCGAAGATGTACTTTGTCACTTCAATAACGCTACACAAGATGATACAATTCAAAGTTGTGCTCATATATTCAAAGTTTTTGTTCATCGACCGAATTGTGACATGGGATATCTAGATAATATTTGTGTGATGATGCAAGCACCAGTAACAATGACAAAAGTGATCAAGTATTAAATATAAGTGACAAGGTTGGTAATGGTGCAATAACCTTCGAAAGTGAGGATGCCAATGGCAGGGATGCAACCATAGGTGAAATAGTTGCTTACGGAAATATCAACCATATGGGTGCACTAAGGGTGACATATCAATAATATGACACCCAAATCAAGGCAAGAATGGTGGATTTGGGGAACAATATGGTTATTGCCTATGAGTTTTTCCCACAGGGTTTTTCTCATTTTTGGCATTGAATCTTTTATTTCTTGGTGAGTCTTGAACTTCATTTACAGCCTTAAAGACATGAGAAATGACTTCTTGAAGGTTTATTGATTAAAAGATTGGATCTTGAAAAGTTTCTTGAAGATTTGACACAAAATCATTAAAATTGCACAAATCCTTGGCGGTAATTTAAAACGATTTTTATCGATTTTGGGTTCTTTGATTTTTTATGTAATTCTAGTTGTAATTTGTTAATTATCTTGTTTTTTAGGTTGTTAGGAAGTTTTTTAGGATATTTTCTTGATTTGTTAGTTAGTTAGAGTTTGTTGGACAAGATGAGATCAAGTGCAAGTTGCATGATAAGGTGGCATGCTTATCTTATCTTGAGTTTGTTGTGCAACTTGTGCAAGTGGCACAAGTAGGGGACGAATTTCCTAGTTTTAGGTGTGTATTTTTGTTGATCTTAGCTAGGATTTTGTTTTTGATTATACATATAAATAATCTCAACATTAGGATGTAATTAATTAAGTTGGAGTTGAATCAAAAAAAGTTTGTTTGTTTACTTGAAAATGAAATTCCGACAAAAAAATTAGGAGTTGGTGATTAATTTCTTTATACTCTAGTGATTAAATTAGTAGCTTTGAGGATGCTTAGACTTTAATCAAAGGACTAATTAATTAACCTAAATTTTAGAATCTTGGTGACTTGGTCTTTATAGGTTTGAAAAATTTAGTCTATTCCCTTGTGAGTTTTTGTTTTCACGAAAATTCACATCAAATTTGGTGCTTTCGTTGAGAGGTCTTTTATACTCAAGTGCTCATCAATTAATCAAAATACTTGAAACAACATTGCTATGGCAAGTGGTGGTGACGAAGTTCCTGAAAATTGGAAAGAGGCCAGGATTGTCCTTAGAACAAGCCAGAGAAATCAGAAGGGACAATGAAATTAGAGAATTGTGCACCATGCTAGAAGAAGTGATGAATTTTGTGTTAGGATGTTCGAAAAACAAGAAGAAAAATCACGCAATTGATGAAATTAAATCAAGTTCTAGTGATGAAAATACAAGCAGGAGTGCACATAAACCTTGGCGTGACTATGACACAATTTCTAGTGAAGAAGATAACCAAAACAGGCATAAGAGGCGTGACAAACAGAAGGATGATGATTGTAGTTTAAAGTTGGACGTTCCTCAGTTCAACGGCAGTTTAGATACACAAATTTTGCTGGACTGGCTAAGGAGAACAGAAAGGATCTTCAACTACAAGGAGTATGATGATCTTCAACTAACATCTGATGCTAGCTTGTGGTATGAAGGAGTATAAAGAAAACGCAAAAAGGAAGGAAGATAAAAAATTTGTTCATGGCACAAATTGAAGAGAGAATTGAGAAAAAAATTTGTACCACATGAGTACGAGCAGAACAATTTCCTAAAGATGCATACCCTGAAACAAGGACAGAAAAGTGTTGAGGAGTATATCAATGCTTTCGAAAAGTTGATGATATTGTGTGACCTAGAAGAGAAGGAATATCACAAAGTTGCTCCGTTTGTGGCAGGGCTGGATGAATCCATTAGGGAAAGAGTAGAATTGCAACCCTACTGGACGTATGATGAGATCTGCAAAGTGGTACTTAGGGTGGAAAAACATGGGAATTCAAAGAAGCCAAAAGCATTCTTTAAATCCTATGAATCCAAGAAGGAGGTGGTGTATTCCCAACCATGTAGTGCTAAACTTGAATTCGACAATGATAAAAGGGCAGCCACTGCAATCAAACCACTAACAATCCCGGAAGACAAAGGGAAGTGTTTTAAGTGTCAGGGAGTAGGACACTTACAAAAAAATTGCACAAACTCTAGGGTAATCACTGTCAGGGAAGCAAGGGAAATCGAAGGTGCCTACTTAGTTATTCTTCTTGAAGAAGGGGAGGACGAAAATATTGATTCCCATGAAGAAAAAAGTAGCAATGATATGGAAGAAGTAGAGGCAGAAACACATGGTCAGGCATTAGTCCTCAGGAGGGTTCTTCAGTCTAAACCTGCGCCAATTGAAGGGAACTAGAGGGACAAAATTTTCGTGACCAGGTGTAATGTACTGGGCAGGTAGTGTGATGTGATAATTGACGGGGGCAGCTGTAGTAATGTGGTCTCTACCCTATTGATTCAGAAATTGAATCACCCCACATACAATCATCCTCAACCTTACATGTTACATTGGTTAAGCAATACCAGTGATGTCAAAGTGACTAAGCAAGCCTTGATCAATTTCAAAATTGGTCAGTTTGAGGATTCTGTGACGTGTGATGTTTGTCCAATGGATGCTTGTCATATATTGCTTGGTAGGCCCTGGCAATATGATCGATTTGTGAAGTATGATGGAAGAACCAACGTCTACATCATCAGGAAACAAGAAACTTACAAGCCAATTGCTTTGAAACCTCTAAAAGTGGCGCAAAACAAGAAGCAATTGAATGTGGAGAATAAAATGGGAGTGACTAATCCTAGGGAATTAGAGAAAGAATTGACTGATTGTCAGCAAGTGTTCCTGTTGATGCCCAAAGATGTGAGAGTTAAAACATCTGCAATCCCTAAAATTCTTCAACTACTATTAAAGGAATTTGAAGATGTATTTCCAGATGACTTACCACTGGGTTTGCCTCCCAATAGGGGCATTGAACACCAGATAGAATTAATCCCAGGTGCTTTGATTCCTAATTAACCAGCATACAAAGGCAATCCTGGGGAGACTAACGAGATACAAAGGTTGACTGAAGTGACGAATAGGACATTGGGGGTATTGTTGCGTGGATTAGTAAGCAAGACTTAGAAGGATTAGGATTTGAAACTGGCGCATCCTGAGTTTGCCTACAACAGAACACCTACTTACGCATGCTGAGTTTGCCTACAACAGAACACCTACTTACGCAACCAAACATTCACTTTTAAAATGGTTTATGGCATCAACCCTAAATTGCCAATTGATTTCATCTGTGTCCCTAAAGGTGAGTTGGTTCATAAAACTGCTTGGGAAAAAATTGAATATATGCCAAAATTGCATGCACAGATCAGAGCAAGGATTGAAAAGGTGAATCATCAATATAACCAATAAGCACAGGAACCCACGCAAATTTCAAGAAGGAGATTTGGTTTGGTTACATCTCAGGAAGGAAAGGTTTCCTAATCACAGGAAAAATAAATTGATGCCTAGATGTGACGGCCCATTGAAGATTTTGAAAAAAGTTGGTGATAATGCTTATCAACTTGATTTACCAGGTGAATATGGAGTCCATGCTACTTTTAATATTGGTGATCTATCACCATATGTGCCTGATGAACAACTTCGAAGTTTGAGGTCAAACTCTTTTGAAGAAGGGGAGGATGATCCAAGCACCAGTGACAATGACAAAAGTGATCAAGTATTAAATATAAGTGATAAGGTTGGTAATGGTGCATTCAACTTTAATGTGAGGATGCCAATGGCAGGGATGCAACCATAGGTGAAATAGTTGCATATGGAAATATCAGCCATATGGGTGCATCAAGGGTAGGGATTTGTGTGTGCATGGTCCCATGTCAATAATATGGCACGCAAATCAAGGCAAGAATGGTGGATTTGGGGAACAAGATGGTTTTTGCCTATGAGTTTTTCCCACAGGGTTTTTCTTATTTTTGGCATTGAGTCTTGTACTTCTTGGTGAGTCTTGAACTTCATTTACAGCCTTAAAGACATGAGAAATGACTTATTGAAGGTTTCTTGATTAAAAGATTGGGTCTTGAAAGGTTTCTTGAAGATTTGACACAAAATCTTTAAAATTGCACAAATCCTTGGCGGTAATTTAAAACGATTTTTATCGATTTTGGGTTCTTTGATATTTTTATGTAATTCTGGTTGTAATTTGTAAATTATCTTGTTTTTTAGGTTGTTAGGAAGTTTGTTAGGATAATTTCTTGATTAGTTAGTTAGTTAGAGTTTGTTGGACAAGATAAGATCAAGTGCAAGTTGCATGATGAGGTGGCATGCTTATCTTATCTTGAGTTTGTTGTGCCACTTGTGCAACTGGCACAAGTAGGGGACGAATTTCCTAGTTTTAGGCGTGTATTTTTTTTTTATCTTAGCTAGGATTTTGTTTTTGATTATACCTATAAATAATCTCAACATTAGGATGTAATTAATTAAGTTGGAGTTGAATCAAAAAAAGTTTGTTTGTTTACTTAAAAATGAAATTCCGACAAAAAAATTAGGAGTTGGTGATTAATTTCTTTATACTCTTGTGATTAAATTGGTAGCTTTGAGGGTGCTTAGGCTTTAATCAAAGGACTAATTAATCAACCTAGCTTTAGCAACCCCAACAACAGGACAACTAGCTAAATTTGAGAATATTGGTTACTTGGTCTTTATAGGTTCGAAAAATTTAGTCTATGCCCTTGTGTGTTTGTGTTTACACGAAAATTCACATCATGTGATCATTCATTCTTTTTTCTCTACAAAAGAAAAAATTATAGGTCGTAATTTTTTCAAAGTCGGGGAGAATGATCAAGAAACAATGAGGGTTAAAAAGGTGACTGTCATAATCAATTGGTTCAATGTTTGGATATGGCTTATATTGCGAATCAAAAAATGCACAAGTGGTGATTCACTTATTTCATGTTGAGATGATGTGAATTTGAGGACAAATTCTTTTCAACCAGGTAAGAATGCTGTGAATTTGAGTACAAGCGAGATATCCTATAATACACCAAAAATGGATGAGCCAATTAGCTTAATAATAAATCCCATTAGTTTTGTTAAGGATTAATCACAGGTATGGGTGACAATGATTATGGTCGACACTGTAAATTCTAGTGATGGTGGTGGCCTCCTAGCCAACAATATGGATATTAATTATTAATACTTTGTCACAGGTGGAGTGAGCCATTAGTTAAGTTATGTGATAGTAACACTAATTAATGCACTCATAGGATGTATCACAGTGGTGGTTACAGGGAACAAGTTGGTTCGGTCCATCAGTTTTTACCATTTAACTTGATAGGGTTTTCTCATTTTGGACATCATTGTTTTTATTTCTTGTGGAGTCTTGATCATCATAATTATGCTAAAATACATGCAGGATAGATTCTTGAAGGTTTCTTGATTAAAAAGATGGGATCTTGGAGCATTTCTTGAAGTTCTTGTAGAATCTTGAAAAGTTGCGCAAAATTTGACGATCTTCTTGTGGCGGGATTTTTACGAATTTTTGGAAATCTTGGGCAACAAGTTTATCTCGTGAATTTTGTGTAAATTATGATGCTTATCTTGTTAATTAATTATTTAGTTAAGTTGTTTGGATAATTTTTTGATTAGATAAGTTGTTAGAGTTTGTTAAGTAAGATAAGATCAAGATACAGTGATGATGTGGCATTCTTATCTTGTGAGTCATATTTGAGTCATGTAACCTGAAATTCAGCCTTTTTTGTGCGTGTTTTAGGAGTCTAAGGGTCTGTATCCTAAGAGGTGTTTAGGGGCCGAAAACGATCGTGGGGGGTGCGTTGGAGGTCCATAGCACGTGGTATGAAAATGAGGCGAAAAAGTGACGGGGCCCGGGATGGCCTCTCTGGGGGCCTGAAACAAACACTATTATTATTCACTGTTTTTTTGGGTACAAGGTTCTCGGGAACAAAAAATCCCGGAAATCGACCGGGGTGATCTTAAGGTAAAAATAGGATCCTAGACCAAAAACATTCGGGATGAAAATATCATATAAGGGATGATAAGAAGGCCTTAGACGATTGCGTATAAGGGTGTTTTTCACGTCTCTAGAAGAGGGCATAAAAGGGATCCTAATAGGTGTTTAGGGGCCGAAAACGATTGTGGCAAGCGCGGGACGGAACCTCCGGGGGCCTGAAACAAATGCCATTATTATTAACTGTTTTTTTGGGGTTCGAGGGTCCCTAAAAAAAATCCTGGATATCGACCGGGGTGCCTGTAAGGTAAAAATAGGAACCCAGACCAAAGGATTCGAGGTGAAAACGTCATATGAGGGATGATAAGAAGGCCTTAGATGATTGCAAATAAGGCAGTTTTTCCCCTCTTTGGAAGAGGCCATAAGAGGGATCCTAAGAGGTGTTTAGGGGCCGAAAACGATCGTTGGGGGTTCTGTGGAGGTCCATAGCACGTGGTAATAAAACGGGGAAAAAAAGTTACGGGGCCTGGGACGGCCCCTTTGGGGGCCTGAAACAAAGGCATTATTCATAGTTTTTTGTGGTTCAAGGGTCGCAGAAAAAAAATTCTCGGAAATCGACCGGGGTGCCCGTAAGGTAAAAATAGGAACCCAGACAAAAGGATTTGGGTTGAAAAGGCTATATGAAGGATGATAAGAAAGCCTTAGACGATTGCATATAAGGCATTTTTTCCCCTCTTTGGAAGAGGCCATCAGAGGGATCGTATGAGGTGTTTAGGGGCCAAAAAGGATCATGGGGGTGCTGTGGAGGTCCATAGCAAGTGGTAAAAAAAGGGGGCGCAAAAGTGATTGGGCCCGGGATGGCCCCTCCGGGTGCCTGAAACAACGACTATTATTCATTATTTTTTAGGGTTCAGGGATCCCGAAAAACCAAATCCAGGAAATCGAACGGGATGCTCGAAAGGTTAAAATAGGAACCCATACTAAAGGATTCAGGGTGAAAAGGTTATATAAGGGATGATAACAAGGCCTTAGACAATTGCTTATAACGCTTGAGGATTTAGTCTTAGAAAGTATTAGGACTTAGTCTTAGGTTTATATATAAATAGCTTGAGGATTCCTTGTAAAATACATAAGTTGTACACATTGAATTATCAATACAATAATTTTCCAAAAAATTGCGCAAGTTTAGTGATGAAACTTTGTTCGATTTTCTTCATAAATTTGTGATTCGAGAGTGATAAACAAATTTAGATCCTAGTTAATTAATTACAAGAGTGTATTGATTAATTAGTCTTCAATTAAATTAGTCCAGGAGTAAAGATTTAATTTGCAAAAATCGTGTGTTTTGAGTGATATTGAGAGTACCACTTGAAATCCACATCAATTTGGTATCAGATTTCAAGGTTTTGAAGAATTTCTTAATTTTTCATGATCCTTGGTTTGTTATTTTCACTTCGTCCGTTTTTCCAGTTTCGAGGGCATAATTAAAGTGGCTGGGTCTCCTTCGTTACAAAGGATTTTTAAGTGATTCTTTTTTCCAAATTGGTTGTTTTTGATTCTACTTTCACGTGTAAATTTCAGAATCAATATATTTGAGGAAGAATCGTTTTGAAATCGTTTTCATGCAAGTGGTAAGAAATCATATAGAATGACGCCAATCCATGGAAAGCTCAGACATCAGTAACACTTTTGGGTACAGGCCATGATTTAATAGCTTGAACCTTAGACGGATCAACAGAAACCCCATCTTTCGAAACTATTTAACCCAAAAACGTCACACTAGGAACTAGAAAGGAACACTTCTCCAGTGTGGCATATAATTTTTGTTTCCTTAATGTATCAAAAACACTTCTCAAGTGATTTAGATGATCCTTCACACAAGTAGTGTAAATCAATATATCATCTAAATAAACCACTACGAAATTTCCTATGAAGGGGTTGAGTACTTCATTCATCAATCTCATGAAAGTGCAAGGTGCATTGGTTAATCCAAAAGGCATGACTAACCATTCATATAAGCCCAATTTCTTCTTGAAACCTATCTTCCACTCGTCACCTTCTTTGTTTCTAATCTGGTGATAGCCACTTCGCAGATCAATTTTCGAAAACACCTGAGACCCATACAATTCATCCAACCTATAATCCAATCTACGTATAGGGAACCTGTGGTTGATGGTTATATTGTTTACTGCACGTGAATCAATACACATCCTCCACGTCCCCATCCTTTTTTTGGCACTATCAATGTTGGTACTGCACATGGACTCATACTTTCCCTAACATAGCTCCTTTCCATCAAATCTTCAATTTGCCTCGGAATTTCTTTTATTTCTTTAGGATTGCATCTATATGCTGGCTCATTGGGAATTTGTGCACTAGGAATCAAATCAATCTGGTGTTTAATAACTCTAATTGGAGGTAATCAAGGAGGCAGTTCTTTAGGAAAGACATCTACGAATTCAGTCAATAAAGGCGCCACTACACATGGAATTTCGAGTGTTTTCTCCTCTTTCTCCTTGGCCATGAGCACAAAAGCCACGCCACTCTCCTTTACTTCCTTCTCCAACTCCTCGCCACCAATCATCACGGCACCTTTCGAATTCCTCATGCTTGATTTAGCTTTAGAAGTCATCAAAGGTTTCAATGCATAAGGCTTTTCCTTAGCATGTTTGCGCACAATGTACACATTAGTTCTCCCATTGAACTTTACAAATCTATCGTACTGCCAAGGACTTCCTAGTAATATATGACACGCATCCATAGGACATACATCACAAAGTACTTGATTCTCATATGTCCCAATTCTAAATGCAATTAATGCCTGCTTACTCACCTTCACATCATTGGTGTTGCTGAGCCAATGAAGTTTATAAGGTTGTGGATGGGGTTTTGTGTGCATGTCTAATTTATCGATTAATAGTGTAGACACAACAATAGTGCAGCTTCCTGTATCAATAATGATATCACATAATCTACCTTGCATATAACATCTAGTTACAAATATTTTCTCACGTTGGGTTTCAGCTGGTGGAATTGGTTGAGACTAAAGCACTCTTCACAGAACTAAACTTTGTCCATGGAATTCAGGAATAATTTCTTCCACATATTCCCCATGTGTTTCATATTGCGCCTCTTCCCCTTCATCCACTTTCTCCTACTCCTCTTCTTCAAAGTCTCCTTCATCACCCCAATCCCTAGTGGTTGTCACCCTAGCATGGGGCAATCCCTTTGGAAGTGACCTTGACCCTTGAACTAGAAGCACATCTTACTATCCATGGGTCTAGAAGAGGAACTCTTATCTTTAGAAAAGGTTGGTGCGTTGGATGTTTTATCAAATTTTAATTTGGTAGGTACCAAATCACGCTTCTAATCAAAGGTTTTTACAAAACTTCTAGATTTTCGAGCATTTTGCTTTTCAAACCTACATGCAACTTTGCAAACCTCCTCAAACGGCTAATATGGCAGTAATTCAACCTTCTCCTTAATATTCTCATCTAGGCCAGCCACAAAACGAGACACTTTGTGATCCTCCTTTTCCTCCAAATCACAAACCATCACAAGATTTTCGAACTCCACCATGTATTCTTCCATTGTTTTTCGATTTTGTCTCAAAGAATGCACCATAATGAAGTTGTCTTGCTCGAAATCTTGGGGCACAAAATAATTCCTCATCACTCTTTTGTGTTTGGTCCAAGAAACAATTTTAGTTTTTCCATCCTTCCTACGTTTCTTTTGTAGACCTTCAAGCCATAAACTTGCATAAGAGGTGAGTTTCAGTTCAGCAACTTTATAGGATTTATGATCATCATATTCCTTATAATTAAAAATCCTCTCTACCATTCGAATCCACTCTAGAAAATTTTATTTGGATCCATAATTCCTTCAAATTCAGGGGTTTCTAGTTTAAGATTTTGATCATTATCTTTATTTTTCACCTTCTTTTTGCGCCTTGATCTAGGCTCATCTTCACTTTCGCTGCTTGAACTTTCTTTCGTGATTTTAGGCTTTCTCACACTCCTAACAGTCATGCTTTCTTCCTCTGAATCAGATGATTCTTGCTTCTTGGTTTTACCTTTATTTTGCGTGCTACCAATAGGTGCAACTACCTTCAACACTTCATCCAATCGAGCCTTTAGTTCATCAATTTCGTTTTGCATCCTAAGTTCCTTTGCTTGTTGCAACGAAATTCCTTTAGTGAAGTTTGCAGGAACTTCATCACCACATTCTATTATTTTATTGTTAAATTGATTTATATTTGATAAGTACCTGAGAATTATAGATCTCTCAATGAGAGCACCAAATGTTGATGTGAATATTGTTGAACAAATGCCACTCACAACAAAGGGCCTAGTTTCCACACCATAAAGAATCCACCAAGAGTTTGTGTTTGATTGCCAAAGCACCCTCAAACTCACTCTTTTCCTCACGTGACTATAAAGCAAATGTACCAGTTCACAAAATAAAATATATTGTTTTGAACGTAACAATATGGAAAAACATACAACTTGAATGTAACAATCTATGTTGTTATAACGAAATCTCAAGGCTACTTATAGAATAACCTAATACTAAATCCTAACAACCTCCTAGGACTCAAAAACACAAAATACACGCATAAAACAAACTAAAATTTGTCCCTAATGACTCACACATGACTCACAAGATAAGATTGCCACATCATCACTGCATCTTGATCTTATCTTGCTAACAAACTCTAACAAACCTTATATAATCAAGAAAATATTCTAACAACTTAACTAAATTATTAATTAACAAAATAATCAGCATATCTTCCTAAAATTACACGCCATTTTACTTCATGCCCAAGTAGCTTGAAATCGTCAAAAAATCACGCCATGTTGCTTCGCTATATTTGCGTCATTTCAAGAACTTCTTCCAATCTTCAGGAAATGCTTCAAGATTCAATCTTTTAATCAAGAAACCTTCAAGAAACCATTCTCCATGTATTTTAGGATGATTATGATGACCAAGACACAACACGAAATGAAAGCACCTATGCCTAAAATGAGATAAACCCTATAAACTACAGTGGGAAAAAACCCATAGGCAAAACACATCTACTAAACACTATAAGCACTACTCAAATCTTTTGTTGAGGATTTAATTGCATGTGACCATGCAAACATAAAAGCTTGCCTTGGATGGACCCAATTGCCTTGTGTCACCAAAAGACACCAATTCACCTAAGGTTGCATTGTTCTTATTTGCATCCATCAACCCTTCAAAGTTGATTACATTGTTTGTGTTTACATAGTTTCATTGATTCATATCATCATGCAACACATATGATCCAACTACTCTGTTCTCTAATTGTTGCATCACATGACCAAAATCCACATCATATTCATAATACGACTACTTCACCATGTACCCCCGAACTATTACAAAATACACCAAATACCCTCGTTGTTTTAAAAATGCACGAGATACCCCTCAACATTATAAAAAGTACACGACATACCCTTATTGCACAACTGTGTCAAACAATCATTAACTCTATCATCTTCCTCCTCACCTTCTTCTCCTTTGATTTAAAAATGCGATCAATTCACCTTCTCATTCAATCAAAAATAACATTAATTCGCTTAATTCTCCTTTGATGTGAATATAAGGCTACCATTCACATCAGGATTATTGGTGGTTTTGCCTATGAGTTTTTCCCACTGCATTTGCTAGGGTTTTCTCATTTCAGGCACTTTTCATTTTAGTTTTATTGTAGGCTTCATTTCTTTTTGATCATCACTTTCATCTAAAAATGCATGGAGATTCATTGCTTGAAGATTTCCTGATTTAATGTTTAAATCTTTAAAGGGTTCTTGAACATTTATCTCATTTCTTGAAGATTGCGTAAAATAACGATCATCGATATATGGCGAGATTTTTGACAATTTTCATAGGATTTGGGTGACAATATATTTTCGTGATTCTTGATGTATTTTATGATGATTTTCTTGTTTTTAAGTTTTTTAAATAGTTTGTTAAGATTAAATTTTAGTTTGTTAGGATTTTTAGGTAAGTTGTTAGGATATAGATTTACTTGTGCAAGTGGATAGAGATCGGTGATGTGGTGGTGATGTGGCGGATTTGTTTAGTACAAATTGGCTATTTTTCACACGAGTTTAGCTTAGGATTAATATTTTAGATTTTGTTTAGAATATTATTTGACAATGTTTTGGAGAATTGTTCCAAACTTAGTCCTATAAATACCCTTTACTTTGTTAACAAAAAAATTGAGTTGAATTTTGAGAAAAATTAAAGCGTTGCTTTGGTGGGTGTTTCCCTTAGAGATTTCAATTTTGTCATCAATTATGCAAATACTATTGACTACTAACTTCATCTTCTTCCCTGACAATCTTCCATCACAATCTCCATTTCTTCCTTCATCTCCTCCATTTCTCATGATTCTTTTGGTCGCAATTGTTGTCGGTTTTCAATTTGATATTGCTGGAACTGCAATTTGTCTCATTCAACCTGTTGTTCTTTATGTTGATTATGGGTTTTGATTTTTTTGGGTTTTTAATTTGAATGGTTTTGTTGGTTAAAGTTTTGTTTTTAAAAAGCTTTTATGAGTAAATTCCTAATTCTTTATTTTTTATTTTTTGCAAATTTTAATTATATTCTACTTAATGATTTAAAGAAAAGCTTTTGATATGAATTTGAGTACAAGTCAGATATCCTATAAAGAAATAATAGTGGATGAAACAATAAACCTTATACAGAAGTTGTTTCCTTTACACAGAGAATATAAGCAGGGTTCCCTTATTCCACCTCCTTCTAAAATTCCTTAGCGGAAAGGAATAACCTAGTTTGTTTCTGGTCCTTTCCTGTAGATGGAGTCAATGGTAGGAGATTTCTTCGTTTCTTACCCTTCAATACAGAGTAAACATTTGATTCCCCATTATGTTGCACTTTTCTATCATACTGCCACGTTCTTCCCAGGATCAAGTAGCATGTATTCATAGGCACAACATCACACCACAATTCGTCATTATATAGTCCAATTGTAAAATTGATCAATGCTTTCTTCTTAACATCAATCCCCTTTGTATCATCAAGCCAATTCAATTTAGAAGGACTATTATAGTTTCTCTACGTTAACTGCAGTCTTTTTACCATATCATAAGATGATACATTCATGCAAGCCCCACTATCAATGATCAAATTGCATAGTTTTGGACCAATCTTGGAAATACTATGAAATAAGCTTTCTCTCTGCGTTGCATGCAATATCAAGGCTCTTCTAACCACAAAAGCTTCGCCACCTTGTAGCAACGGAGGTTGATTAAGAGTTTCGAGAGTGTCTTCATCAGTATTTTCACCTCTTTGGTTTTAAATGATGTCCTGATCATCTTCAACCACAATCTGGTAAATTTCTTCCTTAGTTGCCCATAGTCTGGTCTGTTCCATTGCCAATGTGCGCCTAAAGGAATAAGAAGAAGCAAGATGACCATAACATTAACATTAAAAACATCTCCTTCGACTTTCATATTCTTCTTTAGAGACCACTTTCTTTGGCTATTACCCTGAAGAGCTAGGAGTTGCAAGAACTGTGGTCGATTGTGGTGTTGGATTTGCTTTTGTGTTTTACTCAAGTCCGGAGGAGTATAGCTAGATTTACTAGTGAAAGGCACAAAATTGCGTGTGGAATCCCTTTTGCCACGTTTCTCCACCTTCAATGCCAATTTCCAGAGATCAACAAAAGTGTGATATTAAGCCAAATCGAGCTCCTTATTAATATTTTTGTTTAAGACCTTTAAAAATCTTGCCATATTCATATGTCCCTGTTCCTCCAAGTAACAAAGCAAAGACAATCTTTCAAATTCAGCAATATAGTCACGCAAACTCATGGTGCCTTGGTATAGAGAAGTCAACTTGACATAATTTGTTGATCAAAGTCAAAAGGCACATATTTGTCATGCAATTTCTTCTTAAGGTGAGATCAGGTGACGATTTTTGCTTTGTTTTGGCATTTTCTTTTGGCCTTTATGCCTTCATGCCACAATACTGCATTCTTAGTTAATCTAATGTAAGCAATTTAAAGGTTTTTCGATCATCAAAACCTTTGTACTAAGCAATCTTCTCCACTTGTCTTTCCCATTCAAGATAGTCCTCTAGGGAACCTTGGCTAGTTAAATCATCAAGTTTAATTCCACGACCATCAAACTTTGTCCAGCTTTTGGGACGTTTTTATGAGCCTCTGAGGAAGAAGACAAGTGAGAGCCTTTATCATCAACATCATCCCCACGAAAATAATGCACAGATTGAGCATCCAATTTGCGTTGGAATTCGTGTGCCAAAACATCAATGCGTACATTGTCTTGTCTCTGTCTCACGTCCATCTCTTCTAGTTTAGTCATCATGTCTTGCATTAATTAGCTTCCACTATGATGGATCGAAAAGAACTCTGAAATCTGATACCAAATTGAAGTGGATTTTAAGTGGTACTCGTAAATAACACTCAAAACTCACGTTTGAATTAATTAAACTCCCACTCGTGGACGAATTCAATTGAAGACTAACTAATTAGCACATTGCTGAAACTAATTAATTAGGATTTAAATTCGATCTTCGATCCTGAATTCACGAATTTATGATGAATCTTGAACAATTTAACTCTTTAAATTTGCGCAAGGAAGAAAACGAACTTTATTGAATATCAATGAATAAAACTTATGTCGTTACATAGAATCCTTAGATTATTTATGGGACAGTATTCTAACAACTTAATAACAACCCTAACTAACCTAGATAACTTGCAACCAATCAAAAAACACGCCCCTGTTGTGGTTATCCACAAAACCGGATTGCCACATAAGCATACTTGCACAACTTCATCCTTATCTTGAATCATTTTGCTCAAATCCTAACAAACAAAAATCTATTATAAAAAAAACTGTCTAGAAATGAAATAAACAAAATAAAATCTTAATTTTTATCTTGTGGAAGCTTGCCAAAATGAAGCCCAAAAATCGTCTTCAAGATTGCAAAAACACGCATCATAAACGCTTCACCATTTTCTTGATTTATCAACAACCCTTCCAAGAATGCATTTTTTAATCAAGAAAACTTCCAAGATTGAATCTTTAAATCAAGAAACATTCAAGAAACCATTCACCATGCTCCAAAGATACTTTTGAAAGAAAACTCTATCTACAAAGATTCACACACTAAAAAGCAATGATGTCCAAAATGAGAAAAACCCTATCAAGTGAAGTGGGAAAAAAATGATGGACCAGACCAACTTGTTCCCAGGATCCACCATCCATATCCATCCAGTAAAGTGCTTAATCCAATATCTAATCAGAAATATTCAAATGACGGATTAACATATTTAAAATTAACACCATACTCCACTAGTGCAATGTATAAGTGACTAATGGTGTTGGCTTAGGAAGCCACCACTCTCATTCACAGTGTCATCAGTCTTCACCATGGTTACCCATAATTGCGATTTATCTCTATGAAACCCAATAGATTCAATATAATGTTAATTGGTTCATCCACTATTGGTTCTTTATAGGATTTCTCACCTGTACTCAAATTCTGATAAGGTATCTATAGATCTGCATGCGCCTCACTCCTTTACTTGAAGAATTTGCTGATGTGTTTCCTGATGAGTTGCCTAATGAACTATCGCCAATTTAAGGAATTGAACATGCTATTGAATTTATTCCTGGAGCACCTTTTCCTAATAAGCCTGCTTATAGATGTGATCCTAAAGCATCTAAGAAACTCCAGCGCCAGATTGATGAATTGATGCAAAAAGGGTTAGTTTGTGAATCAATGAGTCCATGCGCAGTTGCTGCTTCACTAGTACCTAAGAAAGATGGCTCTTGGAGAATGTGCATTGTTTCTATCGTAGTTAATAACATAACCATCAAGTATAGATTCCCTATGCCTAGACTTGAGGATATGTTGGATGAGTTACATGGAGCAAGCATGTTTTCGACAATAGATTTGAGAAGTGGCTCTCATCAGATGAGAATTCGTGAAGGAGATAAATGGAAAACTGCTTTTAAGACTAAACATGGTTTATATGAGTGGTTGGTGATTCCTTTTGGTCTATGCAATGCACCTAGTTCGTTCATGAGGTTGATGAATGAGTATTGAGGCCTTTTCTAAACAAGTTTATTGTTGACTAATTGGATGATATTCTTGTTTGTAGCAGAGACATATATGAGCACCTAGATCATTTGAGGCAATTGTTTAGTAAGTTACGTGAATAGAAATTGTATGGAAAGTTGGAAAGTGTAACTTCTTGCAGAAAAAGATTGTTTTCCTTGGTTATATTGTAAGTGGCGCATGTGTTATGGTGGATCCCTCTAAAGTTGAAGCTGTTAAAACTTGGAAGACACCTACCAATGTGCATGAAGTCAAGAGTTTTCATGGTTTAGCCTCGTTCTACATGAGATTCATACAAAATTTATCAACTTTCATGGCTCCTATTTCTAAATTGATGAAGAATGGTGATGCAAATTTGAATATCAATGGCAAGGGTGCAAACAACATTGAAAGTTTGAATGTCAATGGCAAGGATGCAAAGATGGGTGAACTAATTGCTTATGGAGATACAAGCCATATGGGTGCATAAAGGATTGGGATTTGGGTGTGCATGGTCACACACACTTAGTGTGGTAGAAAAATCAAGGAAAAAATGGTGGATTTTGGGGAACAAGATGGTTTTTGCCTATGGGTTTTTTCCCACTGCATTTGCTAGGGTTTTTCTCATTTTAGGCATTGAGTCTTTTATTTCTTGTGGAGTCTTGATCATCATTTTCATCCTTAAAGACATAGGGAATTACTTGTTGAAGGTTTCTTGAAGATTTAAAGTAATTCTTGAAAATGGCGCAAAAATGAAGCAACTTTGTGGCGTGCATTTTTGCGATTTTCTGGATGGTTGGGCTCTTGATTGTTGCGTGTATTTTAGGTTGTAAAATGATGATTATTTTGTTTATTAGTTTGTTAGAAAGTTTTTAAGGTAGAATCTTGATTAGTTAGAGTTAGTTAGAGTTGTTTGCAAGATAAGATCAAGGTGTAGTGATGATGTGGCAATTTTATCGTGAGTTTGTTATGCAACTTCGATAAGAAGGCGAGGGTGGCGTGTTTTTCTTATTTTGTGCTTGTATTTTAGCTGATTTTTGTTAGGATTTTTGTTGATGGTTATTCCTTTAAATAGTCTCAACATTAGCTTGTAAAAATCAAATTTGAGTTTACTAAAAAAGTTTTGTTTGTTTACTTAAAAATAAAAAATCGAAATTCTTGTTGAGTTGGTAGTTAATTCCTTCATACTCTTGTGAGATTAATTAGTGATGCAAGCACCAGTGATAATGACAAGAGTGATCAAGCAAGCAACTTCGAAGATGGTGATATCAATGGTGATATCAATAATGGCAATCACAGGGATGCAACCATAGGTAAAATAATTGCTTATGGAAATATCAACCATATGGGTGCATCAAGGGTAGGGATTTGCGTGTGCATGGTCACGTGTAAATAATATGCCACGCAAATCAAGGAAAGAATGGTGGATTTGGGGAACAAGTTGGTTTTTGCCTATGAGTTCTTTTCCCACAGGGTTTTTCTCATTCCAGGCGTTGAGTCTTTATTCTTTGGTGAGTCTTGATCATCATAATTATGCTAAAATGCATGGGAGACAGATTCTTGAAGGTTTCTTGATTAATAGATTGGATCTTGAAGCATTTCTTGATGTTCTTGAAAATCTTTAAAAATAGGCGAAATTTGACGAAGCAAAGGGGCGTGATTTTGGACGATTTTCTTGATTCTTGGGCACCAAGCAAAGTGGCGTAAATTTAGTCTAAAATTTGATGATGATCTTGTAAATTAGTTAGTTAGATAAGTTGTTAGGATATTTTGTTGATTTTTTAGTTAGTTAGAGTTTGTTAAAAAAGAAAAGATCAAGTGCAACTTGCATGTTAATGTGGCAATCTTATCTTGAGTTTGTTGTGCAACTTGTGCAAGTGGCACAAGAGGGCCGAATTTTCCTAGTTTTAGGCTGATTTTTTAGTCTATTTAAATTAGGATTTTGTTGTTGATTATACCTATAAATAATCTCAACATTATGATGTAATTAATTAAGTTGGAGTTGAATAAAAAAAAGTTGTTTGTTTACTTGAAAACAAAATTCCGAAATTTGAGAGTTGGTGATTAAATTCTTTATACTCTTGTGCAGATTATTTAGTAGCTTTGAGGGTGCTTAGGCTTTAACCAAAGGACTAATTAATCAACCTAAATTTGAGAATCTTGGCTACGTGGTCTTTATAGGTTCGAAATTTTAGTCTCTTCCCTTGTGAGTTTTTGTTCACACGGAAATTCACATCAAATTTGGTGCTCTCGTTGAGAGGTCTTTTATACTTAGGTGCTCATCAATTAATTAATTAAAACACTTACTATGGCCAGTGGTGGTGATGAAGTTCGAAAAACAAGAAAAAGGGACAAGTGATTGTTAAAAGTGACGCAAGTTCATGTGAAGAAAATACCAGTAGGAGTGTACGCAAGCCTAGGCGTGAATATGACACTAGTTCTAGTGATGATGATGACCGAAACAGGCGTAGAAGGTGTGACAAACAAAAGGATGATGATCGTAGCTTAAAGTTGGACGTTCCTGAGTTCAACAGTAGTTTAGATCCTGAAATTTTCCTTGAGTAGCTGCGGAGAATCGAAAAGATTTTTTATTACAAGGATTATGATGATCATAAAGCCTTCAGAGTTGTAGAATTCATACTAACATCTTATGCTAGCCTATGGTTTGAAGGGTTACAAGGAAAACGTAAAAAGGAGGGAAGATCGAAAATTTGCTCTTGGCGCAAATTGAAAAGGGAATTGAGAAAAAAATTTGTACCACATGAGTATGAACAAAACAATTTCCTAAAGATGCATATCCTGAAACAGGGACAGAAAAGTGTTGAGGAGTACATCAATGCTTCCGAATAATTGCTGATATTGTGTGACATAGAAGAAAAGGAAGATCACAAGGTTGCACGGTCTGTGGCAGGGCTGGATGGATCTATTATGGAAAAAATAGAATTACAACCCTACTAGACCTATGATGAGATCTGTAAAGTGGCACTCAGGGTGGAAAAACATGGGAATTCAAAGAAGCCAAAAGCATACTTTAAATCCTATGAGTCTATGAAGGAAGTGGTGTATTCTCAACCATCTAGTGCTAAGCCTAAATTCGACAATGATAAAAGGGTAGCCACTCCAATCAAACCATTGTCATGGAGTAGGACACATACAAAGAAATTGCCCAAACTCCAGGGTAATCACTGCTAGGGAAGCAAAAGAAATCGAAGATGCCTACTTAGATGTTCTTCTTGAAGAACGGCAGAACGAAGATATTGATTCCCAAGAAGAACAAAGCAATAATGATATGGAAGAAGTAGAGGCAGAAACATAGGGTCAAGCGTTGGTCCTCAGGAGGGTTCTTCAGTCTAAACCTGCGCCAATTGAAGAGACCCAGAGGGACAAAATTTTCGTGATCAGGTGTAATGTACAGGGAAGGCTATGTGACGTAGTAATTGATAGTGGCAGCTGTACTAATGTGGTCTCTACCTATTTGATTTAGAAATTGAATCACCCCACATACAATCATCCTCAACCTTATAAGTTACATTGGCTAAGCAACACCAGTGATGTCAAAGTGGCTAAGCAGGCCCTGATAAATTTCAAGATTGGTAAATTTGAGGATGCTGTGATCTGTGATGTCTGTCCAATGGATGCTTGTCACATATTGCTTGGTAGATCGTGGCAATATGATCGATTCGTGAAGTGTGATGGAAGAATCAATGTCTATATCATCAGGAAACAGAAAATTGACAAGCCAATTGCTTTGAAACCTCTAAAAGTGGCGCAAGATAAGAAGCAATTGAATGTGGAGAATAAAAAGGGAGTGTATTTTACTAATCCTAAGGAATCGGAGAGGGAATTGACTGATTGCCAGCAAGTGTTTCTGTTGGTGGAAAAAGATGTGAGAGTTGAAACAGCTGCAACCCCTAAAATTCTTCAACCACTATTGAAGGAATTTGAAGATGTATTTCCAGATGACTTACCACCAGGATTACCACCCAACAGAGGCATTGAACACCAGATTGAGTTAATCCCAGGTGCTCAAATTCCTAACAAGCCAGCATATAGATGCAATCCTGAGGAAACTAAGGAAATACAAAGGCAGATTGAAGAATTAATGCAAAGAGGATACGTGAGGGAGAGCATGAGTCCTTGTGTTGTACCAACACTGATTGTTCCAAAAAAAGACGGTTCTTGGCGCATGTGCATAGATTCTAGGGTTGTAAACAACATCACAATAAAGTACAGATTTCCAATTCTGAGGTTGGACGATCTCCTGGAAGAATTATATGGTTCACAGGTGTTTTCCAGGATTGATATAAGAAATGGGTATCATCAGATACGCATGAGAGAAGGGGATGAGTGGAAAACAGCATTCAAAACTAAATTAGGTCTCTATGAGTGGTTAGTCATTCCATTTGGACTCACCAACGCACCTAGCACGTTTATGAGACTTATGAACGGAGTTTTGAAGCCATATCTAGGTAAGTTTGTTGTTGTATACTTAGATGACATATTGGTTTATAGCAGAATAATGGAGATCATCTGCAGCATCTAAGACAAGTTTTTGAGACACTGAGAAAACAAAAATATACGGAAAATTTGAGAAGTGTTATTTTATGGTGCAAAGTGTGACGTTTTTGGGTTATGTGGTGTCAAAAGACGGAGTTTCAGTTGAACAATCCAAAGTTGACGCAATTAAGTCATGGCCAACACCCACTGAAGTTCGATCTTTCCATGGGTTCGCGTCATTCTATAGAAGGTTTGTCAAAAATTTCTCATCCATTGTTGCTCATATAACTGAATGCATTATAAAGGATAAGAAATTTAAATGGACAAAAGAAGCGCAGGTTGCATTCGAAAAGATCAAGAATATGTTATGCCACACACCGATTCTGGCATTGCCTGATTTCTCAAAACCTTTTGAAGTAGAAACAGATGCAAGCAATGTGGGAATTGGAGCAGTTTTGGTGCAGGGTAAAAGACCAATTGCTTATTTCAGTGAAAAATTGAATGGAGCCAGGTTGAATTATTCAACTTATGATAAGGAATCTTATGCAATAATGAGGGCTCTGGATCATTGGAGTCATTATTTGAGGCCTAACCATTTCTTCTTGCATTTTGATCATGAAGCACTGAAACATATCAATGGTCAGCAGAAACTGAATCCTAGAAACGCCAAATGGTTGAGTTCCTTCAATCTTTTCATTTTTCATCTAAAAATAAGGATTCAATTATGGTAGTGGTGGACAGATTTTCGAAAATGGCACACTTTACTCCTTGTCATAAGACTAACGATGCTGTTAATGTTGCAGAGCTATACTTTAGGGATATCATTCGATTGCATGGCATTCCTAAAACAATTGTAAGTGACAGGGATTCGAAATTTATGAGCTATTTTTGGAAATCACTGTAGAAGATGGTCGGTACCAAGTTACTTTTTAGTACTTCCTGTCATCCACAACCTGATGGGCAGACTGAAGTGACGAACAGGACCTTGGGGGTATTATTGCGTGGATTGGTAAGAAAAACTCCAGAAGGATTGAGATTTGAAACTGGCGCATGCTGAGTTTGCCTACAACAGATCACCTACTTATGCAACCAAACATTCACCTTTTGAAGTGGTTTATGGCATTAACCCTAAATTGCCGATTGATTTCGTTTGTATTTCGTGCCACATGAGTATGAACAGAAAAACTTCCTGAAGATGCATGCCTTAAAGCAAAGGCAGAAGAGTGTGGAGGGATATTGTTGTGGATTTTAAGTGGTACTCGCAAATACAACCTAAAACTCACGATTTTTAGCAATAAAATCTTCACTCCTAGATTAATTTCATTGAAGACTAATTAATCAATACACTCCTGTAATTAATTAACTAGGTTTGAAGTTTATTTATCACTCTTGACTCACAAATTTATGAAGAAATTCGAACAAAACAAACTTGCGCAAATTTCCTGAAATTCAAGGAATTGAATTTTTATTTTCAATGTGCGAAAACTTAATTAATTTACAACCTAATGTTGATATTATTTATAGGCATTATTATCAACAAAATCCAAGCTAAAAACAACTAAGAAACACGTGAAAACAAGTAGGAAATTCTGCCCACTTGTGCCACTTGCACAAGTTGCTCAACAAACTCAATATAAGATTGCCACATCATCATGCAACTTGCAACTTGGTCTTATCTTGCCTAACAAACTCTAACTAACTAACTAACTAATCAATAAAATATCCTAACAACTTAATTAAATAGTTAATAAACAAGATAATCATCAAAATTTACACTAAAATTACGCAAACAACTTGTTGCCCTAGTACTTGAAAATTCGTCAAAATACACGCCACAAGCGATCGTCGTTTTTGCACCATTTTTTCAAGATTCTTCAAGAACTTCAAGAAATGCTTGAAGATCCAATCTTTTAATCAAGAAACCATTCTCCATGTATTTTAGCATATTTATGATGATCAAGACTCCACAAGAATTAATAATAATAATGTCCAAAATGAGGAAAACCCTATCAAGTGAAATGGAAAAATACTCATGGACAAAAGCAACTTGTTCCCTGTAACCACAATGTGTATCCATCCAGTGAGTGTATTAATAATCTTAAACCTTCTTAATGACTCACTCAACCAATGACAAAGCATTTGAATGGTTAAAGGTTAATAGTGTTGGCTAGGAAGCCACCACCATCACATGTCTCCATAGTGTCAGTGCTCACCATCATCATTGTCACCCAAACCTATGATTTTTCCTTATAAAACCCAATAGGATTTATTAATAGGTTGATTGGCTTATCCACTATTGGTGTATCATAGGATATTTCACTAGGACCTAAATTCACATCATTCTCTCCTGGTTGAAAAGAATTTGCCCTCAAATTCACATCATCATAGTATGGCGAGAGATCCCTAATATTGAAAGTAGCACTCACATTACCATACTCATCAGGCAAATCAATTTTATAAGCCTTATCACCATATACTTCAACTACCTCAAAAGGTCCATCAACTCTAGGCAACAATTTATTCTTCCTTTTATGAGGAAAATGTTCCTTTCTGAGATGAATCCATACCAAATCACGAGGTTTGAAAACATGCTGAGTTCTTTTCTTATTAGATCGCCTTTTGTAGACTTCATTCATCTTAAAAATCTTTTTCCTAACTGCTTCACACGTTTTATTGAAGATTTCTACTCTCTTTTGCGCATCTACATGGATTTCGTCTCTAGCCAAGGCAATCAGATCAATGGGCATATACGTATTGATTCCATACACAATTTCGAATGGGGAATGTCCTGTGGTTGATGAACCAGCCGTGTTATAAGCGAATTCAGCATGGCATAGGCGCACATCCCAATCCTTTTGTGTCTTACTCACAAGCCCACGCAACGAAGTGCCCAAAGTTCTATTTGTTACTTCAGTCTGACCATGTGTTTGGGGGTGATGAGAAGTACTAAAACGCAGATTGGTACCTACCGTCTTCCGCAAATACTTCTAAAAGTAACTCAAAAATTCCGAATCCCTGTCACTTACCACACTTCTTGGAATTCCATGCAGCTTCACAATCTCTTTAATGTATAGATAAGCAACATGTTGAGCATCATCAGTTTTATTCATGGCCACAAAATGCGCCATCTTAGAGAACCTGTCAACCACTACCATTATTGAATCTCGTCCCCTCTCTATCCTAGGTAAGCCAATTATGAAATCCATACTAACACTATCCCAGGTGTATCAGGAACATGTAATGGCGTGTAAAGTCCTTTGAAAAAAGTGGATTTCGCCCTTTGACATGTAGCACACCTGGAAACTACTGATTGAATATTACCCAACATCTTAGGCTAATAGAAATATTCACTCACCATATCATAAGTCTTGTGAATCCCAAAATGACCAGCAAGTGCGCCACTATGAGCCTCCCGTATCAGTAATTCACGTACTCTACTTTTAGGAATGCACAGTTTATTGTTTCTGAATAAGAAACCATCCTCAATTGTGTAGTTTTTGGAGGGATGTTGATATTCTGAAGCAAAATCTGAATCACTGACATATAATTCCTTCAAGAGCTCAATTCCCAGGACTCTAGTATCAACCATAGCAAGTAGATATGCTCTCCTTGATAATGCATCAGCTACCACATTATTCTTGCCATCTTTGTACCTGGATGAAAAAGTGAATGATTGGAGAAATTCCATCCACTTGGCATGTCTGTGGCTGAGTTTCTATTGACCATTGATATACTTCAAGGCTTCATGATCTGAATAGAAAATAAATGGTTTTGGGCACAAATAATGAGACCAATGATCAAGTGCTCAAACAATGGCATAAAATTCACGATCATAATTTGAGTAATTCAATTTGGCGCCACTGAGATTCTCACTGAAGTATGAAATAGGCTTCCTTTCCTGAATTAGTACTGCCCCAATGCCTACACCACTTGCATCACATTTCACCTCAAACAGCTTATCAAAATCAGGCAACACAAGGATTGGTGCATTGCAAAGTCTCTCTTTCACCTCATTGAAGGCTTCCTGTGCTCGTTGGTTCCGGTTGAATTCTTCTTTCTTCATCAATTCAGTAATTGGAGCCATGATACTAGATAAATTATGAATGAACCTTCTATAGAATGATGCTAGAGCATGAAAACTCCTGACATCATGAACATTAGTAGGTATCTTCCAAGTTTTAACAGCATCAACCTTGGATGGATCTACCATAAATCTTGCGCCACTTACAATGTATCCCAGGAAAATAGTCTTTTCTTACAAGAAGTCACACTTTTAAAGTTTCCCATACAGTTTTTGCTCACGTAGCTTATTAAACAACTGCCACAGATGGTCTAGGTGTTCATGAATGTCTTTGCTGTAAAAAAGAATATCATCTTAATAGACAACAATAATTAAACTTGTTCAAAAACTGTCTTAATACCTCATTCATCAACCTCATAAACAACCTTGGTGCATTGCATAGACTAAAAGGCATCACCAACCACTCATAAAGACTTTGTTTAGTCTTAAAAGCAGTCTTCCATTCATCCCCTTCACGAATTCTCATCTGATGATAGCCACTTCTCAGATCTATTTTCGAAAATACACTTGCACCATGTAATTCATCTAACATATCCTCAAGTCTAGGCATAGGAAATTTGTACTTGATGGTTATGTTATTCACTACCCTAAAATTAATACACACATTCTACAAGACCCTTCTTTTTTCGGCAGCAGCAAAGCCGGAACTGCACATGGACTCATTGATTCTCGAATTGACCCTTTCTGCATCAATTCATCAATCTGGCGTTGGAGTACTTTAGATGCCTCGGGATCACATCTGTATGCAAGTTTATTACGATTGTGCGCCAGGTATGAAGTCAATTGCATGTTCAATTCCTCTGATTGGGGGTAGTTCATCAGGCAATTCATTAGGAAATACGTCAGCAAATTTGTCTAGCAAAGGAGTGAGGTGCAAATCAGTTGATACTTTAATTGATGTTGCTTCCTTTACAAAATGAATAAATGCAGGGTTCCCTTGCTCCACTTCCTTCTCAAATTCCTTAGTAGAAAGCAATAAATTCGTTGGTTTCTAGTCTTTCCCTACAGATGGAGTCAATGGTAGGAGATTGATTCGTTTCCTATCCTTCAAAACCACAATTCATTGTGTTTCACCTTTCTATCATATTGCCAAGGCCTTCCCAAGAGCAATTGGCACGCAATCATAGGCACGACATCACACCACAATTCATCATTGTACAGGCTAATGGTGAAATTGATAAGTGCTTGCTTCCTTACTTCAATCACTTTTGTATCGTCAAGACAATTTAATTTATAAGGACTAGTATGGTCTCTCTGTGTCAATTTCAAACTTTTTACCAGATATTTTGAAGCCACATTTGTGTAGGATCCACTATTAATGATTAAATTGCATAGGTAGAGACCAATTTTGCAGACACTGTGAAATAGTCTTTCCCTCTGAGTTGCATGTGGCTCCACATTTTTATGCAATGCTCTGCTAACCATAAAAGCTTCGCCATCCTGTAGCAATAGAAGATGATTCACAGTTTCTACGGTGTCTTCATCAGAATCCTCCCCTCTCCGGTTTTTAATGATGTCCGCATCATCTTCAACCACAATCTGATAAATTTCTTCCTCAGTGGCCATAATCTGGTCTGTTCCATTGCTAATGTGCGTTTTGATGTACAAGTAGAAGCAATGTGACCATAACCTTGACATTTAAAACATCTCCCGCGGTCTTCATATTCAGCATTAGAAATCACCTTTTTTGGTTTGTGCCCTGAACAGCTGGGACTTGCAGATGTTTTTGTTGTTTATGGCTGTTGATCACTAGTGGAAAATTTCCTATTTGTATCGGGCAAAATCGTTCATTTCGAACGGATTTTAGGCGTTACGTTTGTGCGGGTTAGAAATAATGAAAGTATTTGTATCGGGCTTCTGACCGTTACAAATAACTAACTATTTGTATCGGTCTTTATAGAATGCCCGTTACAAAAGGGGTCATTGGTAACAAAAAACCCATGTATTTGTAACAGGCATTTCATTGAGCCCGTTACAAATAGTGGTCATTTGTAACGGTCATTTCAGTGTGCCCGATAGAACTAATATTTTATGCAACAAAAATATAAGGTTATTTGTAACGGGTAAAGTTATAAACCCGTTACAAATAATCTGTTTTCAGACCCCAAATTAACCAGCTTTTAATAACACGCCTACCCCATAGGCACATTATTCATTACCTTTACACCTCCACTTACCAACACAATTCAAATTAATCACCAAATAGATAGAACCATCCACTGGCACGCCATTAACAAATAAAGACTCATCCAACAAAATACAATAAAATTTAATAAATGATTGACTAAAATATTCAAAATGTAGCACCAATACTTGAATCATTATTCATTGATGAATAGGAAAGAGAAATCAAGCATAAATCAACTAAACTTGATCTAAGTCACTCCTACCTTAGTTGTACATCAACTTTACAAAAACCAGACGCCTCAGCTCAACTTGACTTCACGTTCCTGCTTCATCTTTGCACCGCTACAACTGCATCGATTTATCACAATTGCTCTCAAAATTGCAGTCCTAAACCAAACTGATTTTTATTAGTTGTAAATAAAGTTAGTTGCAATTAATTTAAGCTTGTAATCAAGATAATATGTGTGAATACGCACTAACAAGTTGTGATTAAATAAGATTTCTTTGATTAGTTTACTATCTTATCTGAATTAGCTTCTTTCTAATTGTTCTTGGGTTGCTAAACTACTACTTTGTATAATATGCATCTTACTTTTCTTTGTTATCAAATTCTAGTAATTTTGGCCTTTTGCCTAGACATAGCATTGCTTGGTTCCTTTTGTGACCTTTGTTTATCCTGATTTAGTAATACTTCCATTCCAAATTACAATGCTTACTGCAAGAAAACTACTGTAACTTCAATAATTCTTACAAATTAATGGACAGATAACACTATAAAATGTGAGACGAAAGCAATCAGTTTAACAACAGAAGGATAAGTATCGTCCTACGAGTCACTAACTTGTAATGAAATATTGAACAAAAGGAAGTTAAGAAATCGTCTCACACAGGACAAAGGAAATAAGGAATTTTAGACAGGCAACAATTTCTGCTTTTAACTGAAAATGTGCAACCAAATATGGGAAAAAATTACCTTAAAATCCCTAAAAAGTTAATTAACATATATTATACAACGAAATCAAATAAGATGATAATCATATAAATCATATTGGACCAATCATACCTCTAGCAAGAGCTACTATGTCTTTTCTTTCCATGTCTTCTCGAACATCCTCCACATTTGATTTTGCATCTAACACAACAAAGAAGCAATAAACATGAGTAATATCTTCATCAAGTATAGTAGTATCTAGGAGTACTTATTACTTACAACAAGGTAAATGCTATCATCAAATAATGCGAAATGAATAAGCACAATAACACCTCATACCATTCGTCCTTTAGTGCAGGGGCCTTTAGCATATCTGTAGCCTTCCAGTATAGTCCTTGTGCACAAAACAAAAAATTGTTTACTGGAAAGAGTACTGAATTAAGCAAATGACATTCTAAGAAGGAAAATGACATAATGGTTACAATCCTAAGCATTCGCATGAATATCTTTTAAGATAACAACCATAGTGATTATCAGAAACAAGTAGCTTGAACTGGTCCACATTAAAGCAATGATTCATAGAAGTACATCTCAAAAAAATACCGGCACGGCTATTGTAAAATAGCACAGCGTGACGATTAATTAAATATATTTATTTTCAGGCCAGCTTAAAATCAAGTCATGTAAATTCAGCAACAACTCAGGTTTGGCGTTTGGAGAAACCAGGCAAATCTGGTACGATGAAATAAAATAAGGCAATAATATATTTGACTATATGAGTGTGATCTTGCAATGGAGTATTCCATCGGAAAGACACTACACTCACAAGTGCCCAAGAAATTCTCCACTTAGTATTTTCTTTATTGCATGTAACAGATCAAGATTCCTTATAATTAAGATGGTACCAAGACAGCACTAACAAAAGTTAAACACACAAACGAAGATGAGTAATTATAATGGTTTAGTAAGGACCATTCAAGAAAAGAATTTTAACCTCTTGTATTAACAGAGAGCTTGAACGTTCTGCAGTTGCTTTCTGTCGATACATGAGAGCTATGCAGGTTAAGACAACTCCCACTTTAAGATGGTGTGTGCCTGGAAAAGATCAATAAAGAAAAAATTATGTAAACAAACATTAAAAATTCAACAGCAGTATTTACAGATAAATTAAACTAGACATGCCCCCAAGTCATATGGATCACTGAAACCCTTTTTCTCAGATGAATCAGTAATCGTTTTCTAGTACAACTCTTTTGCTGCATCGAATTCCCGCTTAGCATGCAAGAATACTCCATACAAGAGAGATCAGGGGAGGAGCAGGGGTCATTCCTGCTTTGCTCCTCTTCTTCTTTGTCATTCTTCCCATTGAGATGGAATTTTATGTACCAAGATGCAAATAGCGTATAGTATAGACGGCGGGAACGAAGTCTCAATTCAACTCAGATAGAATAGTTAGCTAACTTCTACTCCTAAAGCTTCGTTGTATCCATGTGTTGTGCTGATAGCTTTGCTAAAAGCTAAGTATTATTCTATCTTCTTATTCTATTTCTTCTATATCCTTACCTACAAGCACTTAATCAACCTTAATGGGTTTAGTTAAACAAAGCTCAATTTCTTAATAGCTATAGGTAGTGGGGTTCAGTCTGTTTCAAATTTCAAGCAAGCCATAGGAGATCCATTCTTACTGCAAGGAGCAATTAAAGAGAGAGCACTACCTTTTTCAAATTTCAGTTGCACCGGAGCCGAGTTTCGTTCGGTTGCTCAAATTGCTTCTTCACTCTAATGGCTGACCATGCAGTTTTGCTACAATTTGAACAAAAGTTCAGAGATGGACTTGAGTCTCTTTGAAGCAGCAATGGGATGGCAACCGCAAGAATCGGTGCGCAGACACTCTAGATAGGCCGCTTTAACTTAAAACTAAGTTAACCTGGGGAGCAAGTTTGAACTATGCAGCGGTACCAGGTAAGAGCAGCCACCAGCAATAACATCATCTATGAGCAACTGCAAAAGCAAAAAAGCAAAGAGCAAGTATAGATACATTCACTCATTCATTCAGAAAATAGTGCATAGACTAACGCATTTATTCATTCATAAAATACTGATGTGAATTTTGTTATAGGCAAACGCCACTCACACAAAGGAAACTTAGACTTCAAATTTGATAAAGCCACGCACCACAAATCTGAACTTCTAAGGCGAATAATTAGTAGAATTTGATTAAAGCAAAGCACCCTCAAATCCTAAGAACTATCCTCACGTGAGATAAAGCACAAAGCACCACTCACTCAATCGAATTTCTCACAAGAAACTCTCAAGTTTTTGTTTTCTTCGTGAAACAATAAAAACCGGAAAACTTATGTTTTTCAATCAAGCTAATCTCAATTTTATTGATGTATTTTACATCCTATTTATAGCTAAACATATCACATAATATTTCAGAATCCTAAACATATCCTAACTACCTTAGATATATGGTATAACAAACTAAGATTAGGATAACAAGAATATCACCACAAAACCGGATACAATATGTGCACCATATATTTTGTGATCTGATTTCTAGTCTAAATCTTAGATATTTTGAGAATCAAATCTAGACACCATATTTCCGAATAACAAACTAAAGTTGACCAAGTCAAACAACTTGAAAAACCGTGTTGACAACGTTGCCCACTCTTCCAAAAATCTGTCAAAAATCCCGCCATATAACTTGCTTGATTTCTCGTTGATTTTTGTTGGACTTGCGATTTCAAGAACTTCAAGAAACTCTTCAAGATTCAATCTTTATTTCAAGAAACCTCCATTTTTGTGTTTCTCATGCTTGATTCCATCAACCTTGACTCATAAACTAATCAAGAAAATAACAAAACACCATATGGTAAAACCCTATCAAATGACGTGGGAAGAAAACCCATATAGCTCAACACTTCTAAACTACTAACTATACTTGCTTTACATTTACGTGGGGAAGCTTGTACATGTTACCATGCACACGTAAAAATCCACCCTAGCCAACCCTAGGAGCCTTGTGTCTCCATAAGCCACTAACTCCCCCAAGGTTGCATCTTGTTTTCCTCCTTCAATCAAACCCAAACCCTCGAAGTTTTGCTCATTGATATGCGTATCAAATACTACATACATTCACTTATTCATTCATACATTCACTGTCTCACTTCATTCATTCATTCATTAATTTCGTTACATTCACTTTATTACCAATACAACATATTGCTTTCTTACTCGCTTATTATATTCACCAATTGTAATAATTCATCTAGCAACTTTCATTCATTCATTCATTCACTCACTAATTATTCATCCTTTCGTTGTCATATAATTTCATTCATTATTTCTTTGGCTCTTTCAAAGATAATTTCTTGAAAAAAACTACAGAAGCAACGGGAGGCAAGTTCTGATCAATAGAGGGACATTTGACAGTAATAAATCACAGTAGAGGAAGTATATTTAAAATGAAAACCTTTGAGAAATAACAACCAAATCACAGAACACTGAATATAGGATTTAGAGACAACAATGACATCCAACAGTAGCAACAACAAGCAATCAAGCATAGGCATAACTCATAGGTAGACTATGTTATTAATCAAGTTGTTAACTTGTTGATTTCACCATCTGCCTCAAGAAGACTTTGTCTCATGTGTAACTCCAAGTGAAACAACAAAGAAATCAGTTAATGGAAAACTACTAATTCCTAGTGCCCCATACGAGTTGTAGTCCATCCAATCAGCAAATAATTGAAGTAACTTTCAGTCACTGATAAACTGAAATTATATGTATAGACGTATAGTAGTCCGTAAGAGGGTAGGTTACACACTTACACTATTGACGAAGGACGGAAACACAATTTCATTTGTTAAAGTACACGAGTGAGCAAAGCTGAAGCTACTTAACTTATAATTGAACTATCCCAAACTCATCAACATCAGCAATTTAAATCTTATACTATGGGCATGTTGCTTTCTATATTCCTAGCATATTAATGGTTAATAGTTAATAGTGTTAGCTAGGAAGCCACCACCATCACATGTCTCTACAGTGTCAGTGCTCACCATCATCATTGTCACCCAAACCGGTGATTTATCCTTATCAAACCTAATAGGATTTATTAATAGGTTGATTGGCTCGTCCACTATTGGTGTATCATAGGATATTTCACTAGGACTTAAATTCACATCATATATATCAATGACTTTAAAAAGATGTTGATATTATGTGATCTGGAGGAAAAGGTTGCTCGATTTGTCGCAGGATTGGATGACTCCATCAGGGAGAAAGTGGAGTTCCAACCTTATTGGGCTTATGAGGAAATCATTAAAGTGGTAATGAGAGTGGAAACATGGGAATTCAAAGAAACCTAAAGCATTCTTTAAATTCTATGAATATAAGAAGGAGAAAGAGGTGGTATATTCCCAAACACTAAGTGCTAAATCTAGGTTTGACGACTTTAAAAGGGAAGCCACCCTCATAAAACCACCTGCAATCCCGGCCCCATCACTTTTTTGCTCCGTTTTTTACCACATGCTATGGACCTCCACAGCAACCCGGGACGATCAATTTCGGCCCTAAACACCTCTTAAGATCCCTTTTATGGCCTCTCCTAGAGAGGGATAAAAGAGACTTATATGCAATCCCTCATATGACCTTTTTACCCCGAATCCTTTGGTATGGGTTACAATTTTTACCTTACGGTCACCCCAGTCGATTTCAGGGATTTTTTTTTTCTGGGACCGCTGAACCCCAAAAAACAGTGATTAATAACCTTTATTTCAGGCCCACGGAGGGGTTGTCCTGGGCCCGTCACTTTTTCGCCCTGTTTTTTTACCACGTGCTATGGTCCTCCAAGGCACCCCCCGCGATCGTTTTCGGCCCCAACACACCTCTTAGGAACCCTCTTATGGCCTCTTCTAGAGAGGGGGAAAATAACCTTATTTGTAATCGTCAAAGGCCTTCTTATCATCCCGAATCCTTTGATTTGGGTTCCTGTTTTTACCTTACGGGCAACCCGGTCGATTTCCAGGATTTTTTTTTCGGTACACCTGAACCCCAAAACAGTGAATAATAATAATAATCTTTGTTTCAGGCACCCCGGAGGGGCCGTCTCGGGCCCCGTCACTTTTTCGCCCTGTTTTTTTTTACCACATCCTATGGATCTCTATAGCACCCACCTCGATCGTTTTCGGTCCGTAAACACCTATTAGGATCCCTCTTAGGGATCCTTCGAGAGAGGTGAAAAAACAGCCTTATATGCAATCGTCTAAGGCCTTCTTATTATCCCTCTTATGACCTTTTGACCCTGAATCCTGTTGTCTAGGCTCCTATTTTTACCTTACAGACTCCCTGATTGATTTCCGGGATTTTTTTTCCTGGACCCCTTAAACCCAAAAAACAATGAATAATAATAGCCTTTGTTTTAGGCCCCGAAGGGGCCGTCCCGGGCCCCGTAACCTTTTCGCCTCATATTATTACCATGTACTATGGACCTCCACAACATCCCCCACGATCTTTTTCGGCCCCTAAACACCTCTTAGGATCCCTCGTATGGGCCTTTTCTATAGAGGGAAAAAACAGCCTTATACGCAATCGACTCAGGCCTTCTTATCATCCCTCATACGACCTTTTCACCCCAGATCCTTTGTTTCAAAAGAACAAAAAAAAAGAGTTGTGCCTCAGGATCTGCGCACAGCCGGACCCACTGTCGGCCTCTGCACCGCCGGACTTCCTCCCCTTCGTTTGGTATTTTTCGAACCTTTTATAAAAAAAATTTCTACATCTTGCAAATTTATGATTATAATTATGTTAATCATGTTTTTTATAAGTTTAATTATGTTTTTATATAAGTATGGATTGTTTTTTTAGGCATGAATTAATTTTGGTGATCATGAAATTATAAGTTAGAGTTTGAAATTTATAAAGTTAAGATTTTTATGAATTTTGTGTTCCAAACGTTAATGTTGTGATCATAGATTATTTGTGGGTGAACTTAGATAGATGTTATTAACTTTAGATTGATTTTAAGGGTTTTAAACTTGTTTTATATGTCCAGATTTTATAATCATGAATTTGAGTTGAATAAATATTATACACATGTTTTAACATATGAAAAATTGTTCTAAAGCCTACATTGACTTCATAAACATGTTAGTAGATTGTAGAAGTGTTTTGACATGAAATCATGATGTTTTTATAAGCTTTTCATGACATTAAAGTTTAAAAATAAATCAGAAATTTTAATAAAAACAAGTTAAATTGAGATTTAAGTGTCCAAATTGCACAAGTATGATCACACATCAATTCTATGATGGAATATATAAATTTTAGTATGTTTTATGATGTTTAAGAGTAGTTTTAAGCATGTTTAACATGCTGTCCAGATTTTATAAATTAATTAAATAGCCTTTTAAAGTTTGTAAATAGCATAAATTGATCATGTAAGTAAGGTAATACATTATATGATCAATTTGTGTCATTTTCATAAGTTTTCAAGGAGTTTTAATAAATTTAGATTGCTGTCCACTTTTCTAAAGTGGCATGAAAATTTTATTAAGGTTTCATAAAGTACAATTATGTCCCGAAAACTATGTAAAATTGCAGTAGAGAAGAAAATTGAAGTATGGAATTGAATAGGGACCAAATAAGGAATGTTTTGGACAAAGTTTCCGAATTTAGAAGTTGGTTAAGGTTGTTGTAGGATTTAGTCAACAAGGTTTTGATTTAGTTCAGTTTTCCCTGTGTAGGAGACTTTGAATTAGTCCACTTCTAGAAGTTGTGGCGGAGCATAGCTATTTTACAAGGTACGTAAGTACTAAAGGCAAATATAGGAGTTAGAATGCATGCTTGAGAAAGTAAGTTATTAGCCACTCACAGTTAATGTGTCGTACAGGAGGTTCAGTTTAATTAAAGGACTCACATAAGTTAATTTGGAATCACCTTAAAGTAAAGATAATGAATATGGTCGCTTGTTGGTATGAATGTCTTTATGTGATGTTGCATGAGAGTCATAACAATGTTAAACCTGTTAATCACGTAAAGTGTAAGAGGATTCTCACCAAAACTCTTGGAACGTATAAACCTTGAGTATGAACAATGGGGGGAGATGTATGGAACAATGATCTATGACTTCTAATTGGAGTACAACACGTTGTACTCTTTTATATTATAAATGCGCTGGATTTCCGTCATCTCGTGTGACATAGGTAATACCTTCTTGGAGTTGCTCCCAAGTTGGTGCCCAATAGGATGATTTTAAAGGAAAGGAAACCCGTTCGATGCCGAATCCAAAAGTTAAATATAATGATAATCTTATTGAGTCCATGTACAGGTAAGAAGGTGGTCAAAGGTAAGTTGAGTGCAGGTTTTTATGTTTTATTTGCATAGTGTTTAGTAGTTATATACTCAACTTTGTTGACTGTTTGTTTTGTGTGCATGGCTTTGTCTTGGACTTGGCCCTACGATGGCCCACTTGTGGTGAGTAGTTGTCTAGTAAAAGGAAAGCTGCAGGTACAAGTGGGCATAAGTCATTTTGTGGTGGGATGGAGTGAGAGCGCTTGATGTGGTTGTAGTTTTACTTTATTTCAATTGCTTTCAGAGTCTAATGTTTAGTTGGTTGTTTGAATTTTGAAAGACTTATGATTAGTAATTTTGGTTTTGGTTTTAAAAAGGGCCATTAACATGGTTCCGAAGTGTAATAAATTTAAAGTCGATTTTACTTTAAAGTTATTTGAAGTTTTGTTTTAAACTGTTTTGGTCTTTAAGACTTCCACTGTAGTACTTTGATAAATGGCTTAGTCGTTACTACGGTGGCGGTAATAGTTTGGTTTTTCCATATATAGTAGTTAAATTAACGTAATATCTACTAGTTAACATGTTTTCCCGAAAAATAGAATGTAGGAAGTTAAGGAAAATCCAGGGTGTTACAAAGTAGTGTCAGAGCCAGGTTTGAAATAAAATGAATTTTATTTTTGGGGGTACCCTAAGTTTTATTTTTGGAAAGAGAAATTTCTTAAATCAGAAACTTTTGAAAATGGAATCTTTCTAAAAATAGTAATTTCCTAAAATGGAATGTGTTGAAAAAAATAAATTTTCTGTGCAGGTATGCAAGGAATTCAGGTATGTATTATGTGTTACCGCTTTGATACTGTGTGGTTAGTTTGGGTCGGAAGTTGGGCATGTAGGATAGACTTTGTTTCTGTTCTTTCATGCATTGAAGTTTATAATCAAGGTGATGCTTATGTGTATAGTTGGGTGTAAAAAAATTGTATGTTAGCCACAAGACTTTCTTTTTGCAGAACTGTTAGTTGTTTGTTTTGTTCTTTTGGGAAGGATGGACCATTAGTTTTAAGTTTTGTGCAGGATGACACATAATATGCCTAGTAAGTATACTCAAATGGGGACAGTGGAGAAGAAAGTTTATGAAAGTCCACCTCAATACGTTTGGAAGATCCGGTTCTACTGTTGGTACATGAGTACGGTGTTGAAGTTACCACAATGGGATCAACCTGACCAAGTAGCCGCTTTGATTGTTAAGTGTTTAGCCGACCGTTCACCCTACTTAGAATTAAGGTGAAGTTTAGTGATTTTCATTTTCTTGGAGGCCTTCCAAACTATTCTAAATATAAGGATGCTGTTGGTCAATAGGATTGTGATTGGAGGTTCTTGATGAGAATTTTGTTATAAACAAATGCCACTCACACAAGATAAACTAGAACACAAATTTGATCACAAATTCGAAGTCCTAGGGCGAATAATTGTTAGAATTTGATTAAAGCAAAGCACCCTCAAATCCTAAAACTATCCTCACGTGAGATAAAGCTCAATAGCACCACTCACTCGTCGAATTTCTCACAAGAAATCCTCACAAAAATTGTTTGGACGCAAACAATGAAAACGAAAAACACTTTGTTTTTAAACGATCTAATCTGTTCTTCTTGAGGTATTTTACATGATATTTATAGCTAAACATGTCATCCTAACTACCCTAGAATTAAGGCACAAACAAACTAAAATTAGGAAAACAAAATCTACTCAAATCCGGATAACAAGTCTTGCGCACCAAGGCTTGTAATCTGATTTTCTACCCTAAATCTTAGAAATTTTAAGAAACAAATCTAAGGACAATATTATCAGCAAACTAACTAAAGTTGACTAAGTCAAACAACACGGAAAACACGGACCACAACGTTGCCCAAAACTCTCCATAATCCCGTAATACAACCCGCCATATTCCATGCTTATTTTTCTTGATTTTTGATGGACTTCCATTTTCAAGAACTTCAAGAAACCTTTCGAGCTTCGATCTTTTTTCCAAGAAACCTCCATTTTCATGTTCCCCATGCTTGATTCCATCAACCATGACTCATAGACTTATTAAGAAAATCACAAAACACCATATGGGAAAACCCTATCAAGTGAAATGGGAAGAAAACCCTTATAGCTCAACATTCCTAAACTACTATTTATTCTTGCTTGATTTTTACGTGAGGAAACTTGTGCATGTTACCATGCACACGTAAAAATTTGTTTTAGCCAACCCTAAGAGTCTCGTGTCTCCATAAGCCACTAGTTCTCCCATTGTTGCATCTTGCTTTGCACCTTCTATCAAACCATCTTGGAGGGGTACATTGCTAAGAAGGAACAGGAGTATCAACAAATGAATGCGAAAAAGAAGAACTGCCCGCACCAAGCCCAACAGGTAGTCAATAGAGTGAAGACCAAATGAAAGAGGAGACCCCTATAAGTTATTGTTTATGTTAGTTTGAATAAGTGGCAGTGAGCCATAAGAAGTAATGAGAGAAGTTGAGTAGAATAAAACCAAGGGAATTATTTTTATTTCTTATATGCTTTATCCTTATTCTAATGGTTGTGTAAACAATCAAGACAAAGTGAATCATTCACTCTAAAAGAATGAAATTTCTTTTGTGACATGAAATGAAAAAGTGTTTTATGATTTAAGTCTCTATTTCCTAACTTATAGTTAGACTTAATTTAATACAAAGGTCTTTTCCTCTACAGCAGAAATAGAATGGCTGAACGTAACAACAATCAGTTGAATGAAGTAGTAACGCAATTAGCTACAGTAGCTGAACAGTTAGCTGCCAGAGGAAATGGAAATGGTAGTGACCCTGCTAGGGAACTCTTCCAGAAAATTTCTCAAAGCAAGCTACCCACTTACCAAGGAGAGCACAATCCAATTGTTCTAGAGGGGTGGTTGAGAGAATTCAATAAATTGTTTGGGGCAGTTGAGTGTCCACGGGAGCTTAAGGTGAACCATGTTTTTTACTATCTTAGGGGAGAAGCTGACTTATGGTGGTCACAGAATGAGGCTGTAATAAGGACTTTACCAGGATTCAATTGGGAAATGTTTCAGGAGCATATTCGTAATAAGTTCTACCCTGTGTTTCTTCAGAAACAGAAGGATGAGGAGTTCCTAGAACTTAGAATGGGGAGTATGTCTGTTACTGAGTACTACTCTAGGTTTAAAGAGTTGTCTAGGTTTGCCCCTGAGGTTGTGGAAACTGAGAGGCTGTAAGCTAGTCGTTTTGAGAGGGGGTTACCCTTAGACTTACAATCACAACTAGCTGGACAAATCTTTGAATCCTTGGATGACTTATATGGTAGGGTTGCACAGTTGTGTGTCATAGACCAAAAGAAGAAGGAAGTACAGAAGGAGAGTGAGAAGGGGGAGAAAAGGAAGGATGGTGGAGGAAACTTCAACAACAAGGGAATCTTGGTGGATATTAGAGACCTCGTTTCAACAACAACTTCCAGGGTACTAGGGGAAGCATTGGCAAGCCTAATTCTGGAAATGGGAATAGGACTCAAGTGGCTAGTCAAGGAGGGCGTGTGTACTTTTGCAAGAAGTGTCCTAACTACCACCCCGGAAACGACTGTGCAGGGAACCCAGTGACGCGTAGGTTGTGTAACAAACTTGGACACAGTGAGTATGAGTGCTTCTCTAAGAACAAAGGAAAGGAGGGACAGAATTCTCAGGCTAGGGGGAATTTCATTGGGGGACAATAAAAGGGTTTCCATGGAAATATGGGAGGAAAGGTGAACTCTCAAGCCGGAAGTAGGAATGGGAGTGGAAATGGAGGAAGACAGCTAAAGACCTCAAACGCTGGGAAGCTGAATGTGATAGCTCGAAGTGAAGCGGATGCTAATAAGGATGTCATCACCAGTACTTTTTCTATTCATTCCTTGTTAAAGTTTTGTTTGATTCTGGTGCAACATACTCTTTTGTTTCCATTAAACTCTTAGAAAAGTTAAAACCTGTGTTGGGAAAAGTAGATGCAGTAGACATGTCAATAGTGTTACCTTCGGGACAAGAAGTGCAATGTTCAAGGAGATATTAGGATGTTCCTATTGTAATTGAGGGAGTGGAGTTTAAGGCTAACCTAGTCGAGTTTGATTTAGGTGACCTAGAAGTAATCTAAGGAATGGATTGGTTGAGTAAACATAAGGCTGAGATTCAGTGTGAACCATAGAAGATCTCGTTGGTGAATAAGGGTAGGAAGGTGAGTTATTGGAGGACCAGGAAACCCGAAAACAGCTTTTCGCACTAGGTATGGGTAGATGAATTCACTGTTATGCCTTTTGGGTTGATCAATGCACCAGCAATTTTTTATGGATTTAATGATTAGAATCTTCCAAAGGTTTTTGGATAATTTTGTAGTCGTTTTCATTGATGACATATTGGTGTATTCTAAGAGCAAGGAAGAAAATGTGGAGCATTTGAGGACAATCTTGATGATATTAAGGGGAAATGAGTTATATGTTAAGTTCTCAAAATGTGAATTCTGGTTGGAGAAAGTAGCATTCTTGGGACATGTTATGTCTAAAGAGGGGGTTGAGGTAGATCCAACCAAAATCGAAGCGGTCAAGGAGTGGCCTACACCGAAGAATGTAACGGATGTACGGAGTTTCTTAGGGTTAACAGGTTACTATAGGAGGTTTGTGAAAGACTTTTCGAGGAATGCTAAACCCATGACATCGTTAATGAAGAAAGACTATAAGTTTGAGTGGAGGAATAAGTGTGAAGAGACATTTCAAACTTTTAAAGAACATTTGACTACAGCTCCAGTACTGACTTTGCCAGATGGAAGTGACTCTTATGATGTGTTTAGTGATGCTTTTAAAAATGGTTTGGGATATGTGTTGATGCAAAATAGAAAGGTAATAGCTTATGCCTAGAGACAATTGAAACCGTATGAGGTTAACTACCCTACACATGATTTGGAGTTAGCAGCAATAGTGTTTGCCTTGAAAATTTGGAGACATTATTTATATGGAGTGAAATATAGGATATACATAGACCACAAGAGTTTAAAGTACTTTCTCACTCAAAAAGATTTAAACACGAGACAAAGGAGATAGCTCGAGTTGTTCAAGGACTACCACCTAGATATCCAATACCATGAAGGGAAAGCCAATGTGGTAGTCGACGCTCTGAGTCGTAAAACGAAACATAGAATGAATACCTTGGTAGTTGCTAATGAGCCATATAAAGACATGGAGATATTGAGCTTGGAAATAGTGAAGGAGGGAGAGTTGGAAGGAATTCTTTGTAATCTTAGTATCCAACCAACAATACTCGAGGAAATTAGGAAGAGTCAGGAAGGGGACGTAAAATTGGACAGAATTAAGGAAAAGCTGAAAGCAGGAAAGCCTATGGATTTTAAGATTCATGAGGATGGAAGCTTAAGGTATAAGGGAAGGTGGTGTGTAACACAGAAATGTGAGGATTTGAAGCGAAGGATAATGGAGGAGGGTCATAGTTCCCCGTATTTAGTGCATCTTGGAGGGGATAAACTTTACAAGGATCTAAATAAGATGTATTGGTGGCCTAGGATGAAGAGAGAAGTGGCTGAATTTGTGAGTAAATGTCTTACTTGTCAAAAGGTTAAATTTGAGCAAAAAAGACATCATGGAGAAGTCCAACCACTTAAGATACCAGGATGGAAATGGGATAGCATTTCAATGGACTTTGTGACTTGCTTCCTAAAGTCTAAGAATCAGAATGATACCATATGGGTAGTAGTTGATAGTCTCACTAAGTCAGCAGTGTTTATACACATGAAAGTGACTTGGAAAATGGAGCAACTTGCAAAGGCTTACATAAAATATGTTATGAGGTTGTAGTTTTACTTTATTTCAATTGCTTTCAAAGACTAACGTTTATTTGGTTGTTTGGATTTTGAAAGACTTCTGATTAGTAATTTTGGTTTTGGTTTTAAAAAGGGACATTAACATGGTTCCGAAGTGTAATAAATTTAAAGTTGATTTTATTTTAAAGTTGTTTGAAGTTTAGTTTTAAACTGTTTTGGTCTTTAAGACTTCCGCTGTAGTACTTTGATAAATGCCTTAGCCTTTATCACGGTGGCGGTGATACTTTGGTTTTTCCATATATATTAGTTTAATAAACGTAATATCTACTAGTTAACATGTTTTCTGGAAAAATAGGAAGTAGGAAGCTAAGGAAAATCCAGGGTAATACACCATCACTTTTTTGCCCCGTTTTTTTACCACGTGCTAAGGACCTCCACAGCACCCCCCACGATTGCTAACTGCTCTTAAGATCCCTCGTATGGCCTCTTCTAGAGAGGGGAAAAACAACCTTATATGAAATCGTCTAAGGCCTTGTTATCATCCCTCATATGACCATTTCACCACGAATCATTTTGTCTGGGTTCTTATTTTTACCTTACGGGCACCCCGGTCGATTTCCGGTATTTTTTTTTGGCAACCCTTAACCCCAAAAAACAGTGATTAATAGCCTTCGTTTTAGGCCCCCGGAGGGGCCGTCCCGGGCCCAGACACTTTGTCGCTCCGTATTTTTTCCACGTGCAATGGACCTCCACAGCACCCCCCACGATCGTTTTTGGCACGTAAACACATCTAAGGATCTCTCTTATGGCCTCTTCCAAAGAGGGGAAAAACAACATTATATGCAATCGTCTAAGGCCTTCTTATCATCCCTCATATGACCTGTTCACACAGAATCCTTTGGTTTGGGTTCCTATTTTTACCTTACAGGCACACCGGTCGATTTTCGATATTTTTTTTTGGGACCCCGGAACCCCAAAAAACAGTGAATAATAATAGCCTTTGTTTCAGGCCCCCGGGGACCGTCCCGAGCCCCTTCACTTTTTCGATCCATTATTTTACAACGTGCTATGGACCTCCACGACAACCCCCACGATCATTTTTGCCCCGTAAACACCTCTTATGATCCCTCTTATGACATCTTCTAGGCAGGGGAAAAACAACATTATATGCAATTGTTGAAGGCCTTCTTATCATCCCTCATATTCCCTCATATTACGGACACCCCGGTCGAATTCAGGGTTATTTTTTTACGGGACCCCTGAACCCCATAAAACAGTGAACAATAGCCTTTGTTTCAGGCCCCCGGAGCGACCGTCTTGGGCCCCGTCACTTGGCTCATTTTTTTTCAACGTGCTATGGACCTCCACAGCACCCCTCCTACCCCCCCCCCCCCCCCCACCCGATCGTTTTCGGCCCCTTAACACCTCTTAGGATCCCTCTTATGGCCACTTCTAGAGAGGGGAAAAACACCCTTATATGCAATCGTCTAACGCCTTCTCATCATCCCTCCTATGACCTTTTCACCCCGAATCCTTTGGTCTGGGTTCCTATTTTACCTTACGAGCACCCTGGTCAATTTTCGGTATTTTTTTTTCTGGCACCCCTTCACCACAAAAAACAATGAATAATAACCTTTATTTTAGGCCCCCGGAGGGACCGTCCTGGGCCCCGTCACTATTTCGCCCCGTTTTTTTACCACGTGGTATGGACCTCAACAGCACCCCACACGATCGTTTTCAACCCCTAAACACCTCTTACGATGCCTCATATGGCCTCTTCTAGAGAGGGGAAAAACAACCTTATATGAAATTGTCTAAGGCCTTCTTATCATCCCTCATATGACCATTTCACCACGAATCATTTTGTCTGGGTTCCTAATTTTACCTTACGGGCACCCCGATCGATTTTCGAGATTTTTTTTTCGGGACACGTGAACCCTAAATAATAATGAATAATAGCCATTGTTTCAGGCCTCTAGAGGGGTTGTCCCAGGCCCAATCACTTTTCGCCCATTTTTTTTACCACGTGCTATGGACCACCACAACTCTCCCCACGATCGTTTTCGGCACTAAACACCTCTTACGATCCCTCTTATTGCTCTTTCTAGAGAGGGGTAAAACAACCTTATATGCAATTGTCTAAGGCCTTCTTATCATCCCTCACATGACCTTTTCACCCCGAATCTTATGATCTGGGACACGTGAAAAATAGCATAAAACAGTGAAAAATAGCATTTGTTCCAGGTCCCCGGAGGGGCCGACCAGGGTCCCGACACTTTTTAGCCCCGTATTTTTACCACGTGCTATGGACCTCCACAGCACCCCCCACGATTGTTTCGGCCCCTAAACACCTCTTATGGCCTCTTCTAGAGAGGGGAAAAAAACATTATAAGCAATTGTCTAAGGCCTTGTTATCATCCCTCATACGACCTTTTCAGCTGAATCCTTTTGTCAGGGTACCTATTTTTACCTGACGGGCACCTCGCTCAATTTCCAGGATTTTTTTTTCGGAGACCCCTGTACCCTAAATAATAGCGAACAATAGCCATTTTTACAGGCCCCCGGAGGGGTCGTCCGGGGCCACGTCACTTTTTCGCCCTGTTTATTTTACCACGTGCTATACACCTCCACGGTACCCACCAAGATTTTTTTTCGGCCCTAAACACCTCTTACGATCCATCTTATGGGTTTTTCCAGAGTGGGGTAAAAGAACCTTATATGCAATCGTTTAAGGCCTTCTTATCATCCCTTATATGACCTTTTCACCCCGAATTCTTTGGTCTTAGTTCCTAACATTACCTTACGGGCACCCAAGTCGACTTCCGCCATTTTTTTTTTCCGGAACCCCTAAACCCCAAAAAACAGTGAATAATAATAGCCTTTTTTTCAAATCCCCGGAAGGGCCGTCCCTGGCCCCATCACTTTTTCGCCCCTTTGTTTTACCATATGCTATGGACCTCCACAGCAACCCCCACGATGGTTTTCAGCCCTCAACACCTATGGTATGGCTTCTTCCAAAGAGGGGAAGAATAGCCTTTTATGCAATCGTCTGAGGCCTTCTTATCATCCCTCATATGACCTTTTCACCCTGAATCCTTTGGTGTGGGTTCATATTTTTACTTTACGGGCACCCCAGTCAATTTTCGAGATTTTTTTGCCCGGGACTCCTGATCCCCAAATAACAATGAATGATAGCCTTCGTTTTAGACCCTCGGCAGGGCCATCCAGGGCCCCGTCACTTTTTTGCCCCGTTTTATTACCAGGTGCTGTGGACCTCGACAGCACCCCCACTATCGTTTTCGACCCCTAAACGCCTCTTACGGTCCCTCGTATGGCCTCTTCTTGAGAGGGAAAAACAACCTTATACGCAATCGTCTAAGGCTTGGTCTGGGTTCCGATGTTTACTTTACGGGCACCCCGGTCGATTTCCGAGATTTTTTTCCTGGAACCATGAACCTCAAATAACAGTGAATAATAGAGACATTGTTTCAGGCCCCCGGAGGAGCCGTCCCGTGCCACATCACTTTTTTGCCACCTTTTTTTACCACGTGCGATGGACCTCCACAACACTCCCCATGATTGTTTTCGACCCTAAACACCTCTTACGATCCCTCTGATGGCCTTTTTCAGAGAGGCGTAAAACATCCTTATATGTAATTGACTAAGGCCTTCTTATTATCCCTTATATGACCTTTTCACCCCGAATCCTTTTGTCTGAGTTCCGATATTTACGTTACGGACACCCCGGTCGACTTCCGGGATTTTGGCTAAGGGACCCCTCAACACCAAAAAACTGTGAATAAATAACCTTTGTTTGAGGCCCCCAGAACGGCCATCCCTGGCACTGTCACTTTTTCGCCTCGTTTTACTTACCACGTGCTATGGACCTCACAGCACCCCCCACGATCATTTTTGACACCTAAACACCTCTTACGATACCTCGTATTGCCTCTTGCACTGAGGGAAAAAATAGCCTCATATGTAATCGTCTAAGGCCTTCTTATCATCCCTCATATGACATTTTCTCCACGAATCCTTTGGTCTGCTTTCCTATTTTTACCTTTGATAGAGCGTCGCCAACCTATCAAATAATAAACCTATCTCGGTCCTACTAACTAGTAGCAAGGGTAAGAAAGGGTCGAACCCATGAGAGACCTTGAATCAACCACCAAATGTTATTGTCAAATTATCTAAGTCAAGTCAAGTTTTTGGAGTGGTTTGAGTAACTAAGTCTAAGGACTAGCTAAATTAAGGAGTAAAACGGAGGAAATTCGATAATAAAAGGGACTAGGAATTGGGCTACACCGCTCAACTTCGTCATGGAACTACAACTACAACAAGGGGGATAATAATTTGGGGGAAATTAGGGGAAGTCATCTAAAACACCCAACTACTCTTTCGAGCTAGAGGGATTGCCTAAAAGTATGCATTACAACCTATTTTCATGGTTGTAACCACAAATCCAAGCTTTAAGAGCACATGCACAATGACAAAGGAAATTCCCTTCACTAGAAATCCCTATTTTCATGGTCTTTTAGTCAAATAAGACAAGGGAGCCTACTACTCAACTTCATCTTTCGATCCTTCATTGAGGAGACTAAGAATCAAGCTCTAATGGTGATCAATCACAAGAACTAAGCATAAAAACCCCTTAATCTTAACTAATTAGAACCCCAAAACAATTAAACCCCAACATGCAACTAATTTTCCATGACTACATTGAGGGTTTCACCCAAAACCTAGAAGTTAACTACTCACAATCCATGAAAGTTACGATAAACATCATAAAAATATAATCCATGAACAATATTGAAGTTAAAATCAAGTAATAATCAATAATAATTGAAATTAGGAACATCAAGGATACATGCAAAATTCATGAAATTAAATCAACAACAAATTGTAAAAGTAGAGGAGAGAGAAAGTTACTTGAAGCTTCAATGGATTGCAATTGATGGAAAACTAGAACTATTCAATGATTAAACTAACTAATTAACTTAAAGATTACAAAATAACTTGAGTTTTTGTGCTTTGATGAAAACTATGAACTACCACTAACAAAATAGGCTAAAAAATGCTAAGTTTTGATCCCCAAAGCAATTGGGGTTATTTATACGACCTAGCAAACAAAATGAAACGACGTAGTTTGGAGTCTCGGGAAGTCAGGCCAACACGGACGTGTTGGTCTGAGGCAGGCAGATCAGAACCAAACAGCAACTTCTGGAGTGAAAATGGGGTAGGAAACACGGACGTGTTCAAAGTAACACGGACGTGTTGCTTCATTTCAGAGAAGGCATAACCAAAATGGAGCGTCAGGACACAGGTCAACACGGACGTGTCTCTTTTGACACGGACGTGTTGCCTGCTGCAGCAGCAAACTGGACAGCATGACTTCGAGAGTAGCATAATCTTAGCTCGGTTGTCGGTTTCGGGCGTGTGACCTGTCGTTGCAAAGCTTACGGAATAAGCTTTCACCTCCAATTGGAATCACACCAAAATATTGAGTATGGAAAAAGTTATGACTGTTGAAGTCAGGTGCTCCGCATGATAATATTGCAAAGTGCTTAAAAAGGCCTCAAACTTCACAAAAAACACAAATACCGTGAAGCATCGAATGAACTAAAAATAATGAAAACCTGCACAACTAAGCTATAATGCACCAATTATGAATGAAAATGACTCCTAAAATGCACCTAAAATGCTAGCAAATAACTACTTATCAAACTCCCCCAAGCTAAGCAAATGCTTGTCCCCGAGCATTTCTATCATGAGACCACATGGGGAAGAAAGACAAGTCCCCTCAGGAAATACACATGCCATTTTAGAAGGAAAATAAAGGAAAAAGAAAAGAAAGCAAAGAAAACAGAAGAAGAGGTAGAAGTAGAAAAGTAGCAAAACACCATAGACTTCAAGTACTCGAAACTATAAGTGGCGTACAACATCTCCCCAAGCTTGACTCGGTCATATGCTAGAAGCTTCTCACTTAGTTGTGCAAAAGAAATAAAGTCACTCATGTGTTTGATAAGGGTGAAGGTTGGACCTCAAACTAAACAATTAAGCTCGTTGACTCTATGTAGTCCTCCTCTTTAGACTTGCCTATCGTCTTTCTCCACTTGGTTTGGGGTGACAAAATATGGGGATCATGAATTCCTAGAGGATAGGTTTGGTTGGGTAGGGTGAGAGATAACGTTATTTGGAATGTGGGGGTTCAAGGTACTCAAGGGGTACATGGTCAACACCGCTCAAAACATGGAAATACACCAAACAAGGAACGAAATTCACCCATCTTTCCTTTAAATCATAAGCTTCAAAACTTTAGGAAACACTTTATTACTACCAAACTCAATAAACGACAAGAAACAACTAAATAATATACAAACGGAAACAATTATTCACAACTTCCCTTTTTTCGATTTTTCACATCATTTTTTCTCTTTTTTTTTCTTTTGAAACTGAATTTTCGTTTTTTTTTTTTTTTATGCACAGTTTTTTTTTTTTTTTTTGATTTTGACATAAGAAGAAATAAATACAAAAATAACCAATAACCAAAGCATGAATTCAACCGAACATCATCTCCAAGAATCAATCAACACCATCAAACAACCACGGAAGGGGCTTGGGGCACATAACGTAAGGCGTCAAGAATGGGGGAAGAGGCTCAAGGGGCTTGTCCTAGAGGTAAAATGTCACACAAAATGGAGAATTCACGAACCTTAAACCTAAATTCTGAGGCTCTAACTACCTAAGGAAATTTCAATCATCCCGCAAGAGAGTCACAAAGTCTCGAATAGTACCAAGGCAAGTCAAAGATTCATAAACATAGAGCCGAAATCCTGCACACATGAAACAAAGAGGTCGATTCGGAGTGTCGACCTAAGTAGGCTCAAATTCTCACAAGTTTCACAAGCTAAAAGCATTGGGTGAGTCGGGGGGAACAATCCAATTCCAAGTCAATTAGTGCTATGGGTTTCGAAAATCTTTTATTTATTTAGTATTATTTTTTTTCATTTTTTTTTATTTTTTATTTTTTATTTTTTTTTTATTTATTTTTTGAAAAGCACATGTGTATTTAGAATCATCATTGGGGAACAACCTAAATGCAGTCTACATGGATGCATGAATGCTACTAAAATGAAAACCATATGCATAAAATCACAAGACATGGAAGAAAATAACTAATGCACTACACTAGACATGAGAATGCATGCAAAAGGGACTAAAAAATGAGAATGCACCTACTACATAGAGTTTGGATTAGGGATTTGGATTCAAACTGGGAGAAGGGTGATCATCATCAACAACTAAACAAAAACCTCAGAAACCAACAACTAACAATAACAAGGGCTACCTAGGTCACCCCCCCCCCAAGCTAAGCATCGCATTGTCCTCAATGTGAGGAACTAAAGGAATCATGATGTGGGTAGGGGAGGGTGGGGCTCATTGGCCAAAAGAAGGGTCATACCTGGTTTGGGAGCTTGGACTCCCAGGGAAGACGCGGTGTAACTCATCACGCAAGTTGCGGAAATCGGTGGACATTTGGCCATATTGCTGCTGCATTTGCCCAAATGCCGTTGTCATTGAATCATTGGATCGCCTCAGGTCTCCCATGTCGGTTTCTAAGGACCCAAACTCTGCTTGCAAGGCTGCCATTTGGGCTTCCCAACCTTCTTGGTAGCCGGCTCCATGCTCATGAGGTTGTTGGTGGTGTTGTTGTGGTGGAGCATGTCTTCTCCATTGGGTCATCTTCTTCATCTACTTCCGGAGCCCAAGGGAAATCCGGCTCAAACACCCAATTCTGATCATCATAAATTGCGTGGTGTTGGCGGGATCGGGGAGAATAGCTAGTCCTGTTCCCACACTTCCCTAAGTAGCTCCCGCGTCTTGCTCCCCAACCCAATGCATAGAGACGAAGGAACGCATGTTGATCCTAGTCTCTCCCGGAAATTCCTGCAAACCTGCAACATCCAAACCAAAGAGAAAGAGCATAATAGTAATCATACCGCCTATGGTGATAGCACCACGGGGCCTACTAGACACAAAACTCTAGGTGGTCAATGAGCCAAGATCCTGGGTTAATGCGAGCGTCTCCCTCTGTCATGGACCATAAGAAATAAAGTTCTGCCGCAAGCAACAACTCCTAGACTCTCCCCACGTGCGGAAATAGTGCTAGCTAAGAGGCGATGTGAGATACGAAAGCTGGGTTAACTAGACTAGTGGCTTAGACCGGGTGGGGACATAGTCAAAACGGGAGGTTAATTGCCTCCAAAATGCTACTGCACGGAACTTCCTAGATTGGTTGACCTAGGCCCAATGCTACCCCCTCGTGGCCAACCAAATGCATCATTAATTTGGCCAACATCCTAGTGTATGTTGACCCATTAATTAAAAGAGATTCTACGTGGGTTGCCACTTTCCGCGGAGCGGAGGACGGTGAGGGTGGACAAGAATTCTAGGGTTAAGCGTTGTAAGTCAAGGCGTGAAGGTCCAACCATTCCCCCAACCTACTTGGTTTTAAACAATTGAGCTACATCGCCATCTACATAGAGTGCTTGGTGAGGCGGTAACATAATAGAAACGTGTTGGTTTTATTGGTCGTGCGCTTAATCTCAAGGAATTGATTTAGGTGGTCTTGGTGCCTAAATTCAATCCCTAATGTGTCCAATTGTGGGGGAGCTATGAGGGGAGGAGGGAGAAGGGTTGCGCAAGCTAGCGGTGGAGGTGTTGCGGGGGCATTTCTCTAGAAGCCATGTGAAATAAGTCCAAGTACAAACACAACTACTACACCAATTCACTATATTCAAAACTAGCAAGTTGGGAGTTTAACTAAACAACCAAATCACAACAATATCCCAATATAATGAATCCAAACTCCCCACAAGCTTAATGACAACAATTAAAATAACAATAGAGTTAAGGTTAGTAAAAATTGAAAGTAACAAAAACACAAGTTGGAAAGAGTAAGGAAGAGCTAGTACCCACATAAAACTTGGTGTAGGAGGTATTTCAACCTTTTAGCAAGCTTTGGACCTCAAAATTGATGAATTAGACCAACCAAAATCATTCAAAATTACCCAAGAGAAAACCCCAAATGATTTGAAGTTGGGTTTTGGGGTTTTAGGGGAAAATTGTTTGATTTCTTGTGAGTGGAGTGAGAAGATGAAAGTGGAGGGGTTAAGTGAGAAGAATTTGAGTGAAAAAGATGTAGTGAAGGGATGTTGGGGATGATTATGTGGTGAGGTAAAGGAAGTAGATGAGGGGTTACGAGAGAAGGATGAGAGTGAGGGAGTGAGGGGTCGTGAATTGAGAGAGTGAGGCACAAACAAAAGAAAGAAAAAAAAATAAGGACGCTTCTGCCGAGGTCAACACGGACGTGTTTATTGAAACAGGACGTGTTCTGAGCATCTTCAACTCCAGGCTGCAGCCTGCTTGCTTCTGCCTTTGATAGTCAGGTCGACACGGACGTGTTGTTTCCAACACGGACCGTGTTGACCTGATGAGCTGCACTCCCTCGATTTTTTTTTTAATTTATTAACTCTCCCCTTTTTCAACAACTATATTTTTTTTTCTTTTCCCTTTTTTTTTATTATTATTTTTTTTTTTTTATAAACCGCTCAACAATTTTATTATATAAATAAAACACCCCTCTCTTTTTTTTTTTTTAATATTATGTAACTAAAGCTCGGGTTGCTCCCCGGAAGGCTTCTTTAACGTCACTAGCTTGACGCCCTTCGGAATTCTTGCTATTCCGAAGCATAAACCACAATCAAATTCGTCAAGATGTATGGAATGAGCTTGCCTCAACCTCCGAACCATCATAGTAGATCTTCAACCTTTGACCATTCACCTTAAATGGTTCGGTTCCATCATTGTCAATCTCAACCGCCCCATATGGGGTTACATCTCTTACCACCAAACGGGCCACTCCATCTGGATTTGAGCTTGACGGGAACAACTTCAAGCGTGAGTTGTACAATAAGACCTTATCTCTACCTTGAATTCCCGCTTCACAATATGCTTATCATGCATGCCTTGTTCTTCTTTGTAGATTCTTGCATTTTCATATGCATCCCTTCTTAGTTCCTCTAAGGCATGCAAATCAAGCATTTCTTTTCCCCCGCGCTTGCACAATCAAAGTTCAATAGCTTAATTGCCCATAATGCTCGGTGCTCAAGTTCAACGGGTAGGGTGACATGATTTTTCATAGACGAGCTTATACGGGGTAGTGCCAATTGGGTCTTTTAAGGCGGTTCGGTAGGCCCACAATGCATCATTCAATCTAATGGACCAATCCTTCCTTGATCTATCAACGTTCTTCTCCAATATCAACTTCACTTCTCGGTTTGAAATTTCAGCTTGTCCCTAGTTTGGGGGTGATAGGCTAGAGCAACCTTATGCTTCACACCATCTTTTTCAAGCAATGCTTTGAAGACCTTTTGGCCAAGTGTGATCCCCCATCACTAATTATGGCACGAGGGACCCCAAATCTAGGAAATATTGTCTCCTTGAACAATTTGATCACCACTTTTGAATCATTGGTGGGTGATGCAATGGCTTCAACCCATTGGAGACATAGTCGACGGCAACCAAAATGTACTCATTCCCAGTGAGAATTCGGGAAATGGTCCCATAAAGTCAATTCCCCACACATCAAAAAACTCTAGCTCAAGAATGTTGTTAAGAGGCATTTCATTCCTCCTTGAAATATTCCCGGTTCTTTGACAACGGTCACAAGCTTCACAACTCCCCATACCATCTCTAAACATTGTTGGCCAAAGAAGCCACATAGCAAAACTTTGCCATGTTTGTTAGCATCATATGCCCTCCACAAGGTGAGGAGTGAACATGTTGATAACACTTTCAATCTCATTGGAACACATCTCGGAAGAGCCATCAACACATTTCTTGATGAGTAAAGGGTTCATCCCAAAAATAGTGGCAGAACATAGCAAAACCTTCCTTTTTTGTTGGTAAGTGAGCTCTTGAGGAAGAATGTTGCAAGACAAATAGTTGGCAATGTCCGCAAACCAAGGGGCCAGAGTTTGAACATTGCAAAGAGTTGGTCATCCGGGAATGAGTCATCAATGGGCATGGCATCAATTTCCTCTTCATTGAGAGGTAAACGTGAGATGAGAGATCGGCTACTACATTTTCAGCTCCCTTTTTGGTCCCGGATTTGATGTCAAATTCTGTAGCAAGAGAATCCACCGAATCAATCTAGGCTTAGCATCCTTCTTGGATAGAAGATACTTCAAGGCCGAGTGGTCCGTTGAAGATTTATGACCTTGCAGCCGACCAAGTAGGATCTAAAGTTCTCCATAGCATGCACAATTGCAAGAAGCTCTTTTTCGGTGGTTGCATAGTTCCGTTGTGCGTCATCCAAGTCTCTTACTGTGTAATAGATTGCATGAAGCTTCCCTTCTTTCCTTTGACCCAAAACAGACCCACGGCAAAGTCGAGGCGTCACACATAAGCTCAAAGGGGAGCTCCCAATCTGGTGGTTGGATGATTGGTGCCGAAATCAATGCGGTTTTCAATCTGTTTTAAAAGCTTGCAAACAATCGTTAGTAAACAAAAAGGGGGCATCCTTTACCAAAAGTTGAGTGAGCGGCTTTGCGATTTTTGGAAAAGTCCTTAATGAAGGCGGTAAAAAACCGCATGTCCAAGAAAGCTCGCACCCCTTTCACATTGAGGAGGTGGGAGGCGCTCAATGACCTCAATTTGGCACGGTCAACTTCGATGCCCTATTAGAAACTACATGACCCAAGACTATTCCATCATCAACCATAAAGTGACATTTTCCCAATTTAACACAAGGTTCACCCTCTTGACATCTTTCAAAACTTCTCAAGATTTAAAGGCACATGTCAAAAGATGAACCACAAACAGGAAACATCATCCATAAAGACCTCAATGGTAGACTCAAGCTATCAGAGAAGATGGCCATCATGCACCTTTGAAAGGTGGATGGTGCATTACATAGCCCAAATGGCATCCTTCGATAAGCAAAAGGTACCAAAGGGGCATGTGAATGTAGTCTTTTTCCTGATCATCGGAATGGATAGGGATTGAAAAAAAAAATCCGAGTATCCATCTAAAAAGCAAATAAGACTATGACTAGCCACCTTTAGTATTTGATCAATGAAGGGGAGGGGGAAATGGTCCTTCCGGGGGATTTGTTAATTTTCGGTAGTCAATACACATATGCCACCGGTGACCGACCTTGTTGAGATTGTTCTACCCTTATCATTCTGATGATGGTCATGCCACCCTTTTTGGGAACAACTTGAACGGACTAACCACTTACTATCGGGAGATAGGGTAGATTATGCCGCTTCAAGAAGTTTTAAAACCTCTTTCTCACATATTTCTTTCATGTTGGATTGAGTCGCTTTGGTGCTCAACGAAGTAGCATTATCATCATCAAGAAGGATGTGGTGCATGCATAATGATGGGACTTATCCCCTTAATGTCATTGATGGAATAACCGATGACACTTCTATACTTCCTTAAGACATCAAGGAGTTTAAGTATGGAAGCAATCACGAGCTTTGCATGGACTATAACGGGATAATTCTCATCATCATCTAGGGAAAACATATTTAAGGGAGGAGGGGAGGGGTTTTAGTTCACATTTGGAGGAGGCGTGGGGACTCTCCTCCTTTCCTCTAGTGAAGGGCCTTCTACTTCATTGGTGATATGAACCGGTTGTCTTGTCAAGGATCAATTTGTAGCCCCTACCTCTTCACCTTCTCCACCATCTCCCCCGTAACAATGGTTGCAATGGATCTCTACCCCCATTAATTTCTGCATTCCTCTAGCTCTCGTTCTAGGGTGTCGATGCGGTGAACTTCATCCATCATGGGCATTCATTGTTTTTTGAGAATGCAAAAGTGATTTTCTCATCCCCACATTGAGTGTCAAACGCCCATCTTCATGTCAAACTCACCACACCCCGCCGTCTTTAGGAAGGGCCTCCCTAGAATCAAGGGGACCTTAGCATCTTCTCCATTTCCATGATTACAAAATCACAAGGGACAAACACCCTTCCAACTTGAACCGGGACATCATTCCAACACTCCCAAGGAAGTCTAAAGCGCTCAGCGGTCGGCTAGTTGAATTGACATTCTTGTAGGCTTCATTTCCCAAAGTTTAGCTTTTGAGCCCATTGAAAGAGGCATGAGGCTCACACTTGCCCCAAGGTCAAAAAGGGCACTCTTGTCTCCAAATCTCCAATCTTCACGGGAATTGAAAAGCTACCCGGATCACCATGCTTCTCGGGAAGCTTGTTTTGAAGAATGGCACTCACTTCCATAGGGAGGGAAATGTTGGCGGCACTCTCCTCAAGCCTACTCTATTAGGAAAGTAGCTCTTCAAAAATTTGCATAGGTGGGCATTTGAGACATGACATGAAAGAAAAGGGATGTTCACTTGGAGCCCTGCATACCTCAAGAAATTTGGAGAACTTTTCATTGATTTTTCTCTCAACAATCCTCTGGGGAAATGGAACGGGGAGGTTATTAAGCTTCATGGGAGCTTTATCATTCTTTTCTGCTCTTCTCATTTGCTGGGCTCTCTCTACTGTTGTGGCTCTCTTCCTCAAGTCACACTCAATATCATCTTCAACATTCTTTCAATCTCTACCTCTTCCATTGGGGCTTTCAATCATTTTAGGACCTTCATAGCCTTTCACGGACCTCAAAGTAATAGACTTCACATGCTCTCTTGGTTTGACTTCCGGTGACCCAGAAATTGGCTTCCCTATAGTAGATGGGACTACCAACTTGTTGAGCTATTGAGCAAGTTGAGTTCCATGATTTATTGTGAGCTTGAATTGTTGGATTGGGAGGAAGTTTCATTGGCCTTCTTTAATTGTCGGCATTAGCTCTTGTTTGTTGCGTAATGAAGGTCTCTAGAATGGATTTAGGCTTGACTTTGGCGGGGGACAGTTGTTGGAAGGGGGTCTTGGTGGGAGGTGGAACCTTGGTGGTTGAAAACGGGGGGGTCGAGAAGGTGCTTTGATAAGCATTTGTTGATGCGGTGTTGATAGGAGTTTGTGTGGGGTGCTTGTTGATTGACCCTTCCACCCAAAGTTTGGATGGTTTTTCCAACCAGGGTTGATGTTTGAGGAGTATGGATCATTCCTCACACCCACAACGCTGCTTGTTCCATGTGTAGAGATACAATCGAAGCAAAGCATATGTCATTCCCACCACATGTTTCACAAGACATGGCTTGATTTGGTGAACTACTTGATGCCAAGTTCACCTTGTCAAGCTTGCGTGAGAGCAAATCCACTTTTGAAGCAATAATATCCATCGCTTCAACATCATGCTTACCACCTTTTTGTGGTTGCCTCTTTTCATTCCCCCAAGCATAGTTCTTGGCCACTTCTCGATTACCCCTCAACTTGGTTACGGGAAGTTTTTTCAGTGACTACGGCCCCCGAATCAAGGTTTGCACGCGAACATAGGAGCAAAGGCATCATAGAAGCTTTGAACTACCAACCATTGAATAAACCATGGTGAGGACACGATCTAATCAACTCATTTGAAGCGCTCACATGCTTCACTCAATGTTTCATCCTTTCTTGAGCGAATGTAGAAATCTTTCTCCTCATCTTGATGTCTTTTCGGGGGACAATACTTCATTAAGAATGCTTTAGTGATGTCATTCCAGAAGCCAATGAGCCCCGGGTAGAGGATCTTAGCAAAATTTTGCCTTGTCCCTCAAAGAGAAGTGGAACTATGCATTGATAAACCGGAGTAACACCGACAGGGTTCCACGTGGCACATAATTAAGGAAGTTGTCCAAATGTGTATAAAGGACACTCCGTGGGGCTCCCTCCAAATTGACAATCGTTGATCATTCGGATGAGGTGAGGAGAGAATTCAAATCATTTGTGTGTAGCGGTTGGTGTAGAGCAATCCCACTCCGAAGCTCAAATGCCTGGGTGGATAATCTTTCAAGAGCTTTGGAGGAGGTGGTGGTTCAGCCCATACTTTGTTGAGAAGAGGAAGATTCAGATGAATCTCCTGAGTCGGAATCCGCGAACTCGAAGGGGCCTCAATTGGAGGAGGTGGGGCCTCCGAAAAGTTTTCAAAATACCGAACGAGCTCGGATTGTAAGGTGCAAGTGGTGACTCCTGTGAACTGCGTGTCATACACAGCTAAGAAGAGAGATTAGCAATGACTACCACAGCAACCAAAAAGTAATAGTTGGTAATGCAAAATAAACACAATAAGAAAAAGAACTTAGTTCATTCAAACATAACTTATTCAATGTGACTTGCCTCCCCGGCAACGGCGCCAAAAAACTTGATAGAGCGTCGCCACCTCCAACTATCAAATAATAAACCTACTCGGTCCTACTAACTAGTAGCAAGGGTAAGAAAGGGTCGAACCCATGAGAGACCTTGAATCAACCACCAAATGTTATTGTCAAATTATCTAAGTCAAGTCAAGTTTTTGGAGGTGGTTTGAGTAACTAGTCTAAGGACTAGCTAAATAAGGAGTAAAGAGGGGAAATCGTAGGAATCGATAATAAAAGGGACTAGGAATGGGCTACACACGCTCAACTTCGTCATGGAACACAAACTACAAACAAGGGGGATAATAATTTTGGGGGAAATTAGGGAAGTCATCTAAAACACCCAAACTACTCTTTCGAGCTAGAGAGGGATTGCCTAAAAGGATGCATTACAACTATTTCATGGTTATAACCACAATCCAAGATTAAGGCACATGCACAATGACAAAGGAAATTCCCTTCACTGAAATCCCTATTTTCATGTGTCTTTTAGTCAAATAAGCAAGGGAGCCTACTAACAACTTCATCTTTCGTCCTCATTGAGGGAGACTAAGAATATCAGCTCTAATGGTGATCAATCCAAGAACTAAGCATTAAAAACCCTAATCTTAACTAATTAGAACCCCAAAACAATTAAACCCCAAATGCAACTAATTTTCCATGACTACATTGAGGGTTTCACCAAAACCTAGAAGTTAACTACTCACATCCATTGAAGTTACGATAAACATATAAAAAATAAATCCATGAACAATATGAAGTTAAAATCAAGTAATAATCAATAATAATTGAAATTAGGAACATCAAGAATACATGCAAAAATTCAGGAAATAAATCAACAACAAATTGTAAAAGTAGGAGGAGAGAGAAAGTTACTTGAAGCTTCAATGGATTGCAATTGATGGGAAAACTATAGAACTATTCAATGATTTTATTAAACAAATAATTAACTTAAAGATTACAAAATAACTTGAGTTTTTGTGCTTGATGAAAACTATGAACTACCACTAACAAATAGGCTAAAAAATGCTCAGTTTTATCCCCAAAGCAATGGGGTATTTATACGACCTAGAAAACAAAATGAAACGACGTAGTTTGGAGTCTCGGGAAGTCAGGCCAACAGGACCGTGTTGGTCTGAGGCAGGCAGATCAGAACCAAACAGCAACTTCTGAGTGAAAAAATGGGTAGGCAACACGGACGTGTTCAAAGTAACAGGACGTGTTGCTTCATTCAGAGAAGGCAGAACCAAATGGAGCGTCAGGACACGGTCAACACGGAAGTGTCTCTTTTGACACGGACGTGTTGCCTGCTGCAGCAGCAAACTGGACAGCATGACTTCGAAAATAGCATAACTCTTAGCGGTGTTGTTCGGTTTCGGGCGTGTGACCTTTGTTGCAAAGCTTACGGAATAGCTTTCACCTCCAATTAGAATCACACCAAATATTGAGTATGGAAAAAGTTATGACGTTTGAGAAGGGGTGCTGCATGATAATATTGCAAAGTGCTTCCAAAAAGGCCTCAAACTTCACAAAAACAACAAATACCCGTGAAGCATCGAATAATGAACTAAAAATAACGAAAAACCATGCACAACTAAGCTATAATGCACCAATTATGAATGAAAATGACTCCTAAAGCACACTAAAATGCTAGCAAAAAACTACTATAAACCTTACGGACACCCCGATCGATTTTCAAGATTTTTTTTCAGGGATAATGAACCCCAAAAATAGTGGAAATAACTAATGTTTCTGGCCCCGGAGGGGACGTCCCGGGCCTTATAACTTCTAGCCCCTATTTGTTTACCATGTGCTGTCGACACTCCACAGCCACTCCCACGATGTTTTCGGCCCTAAACACCTCTTACGGTCCGTCTTATGGCTCTATTCCTTGAGAGGGGAAAAAACAGCTTATATGCAAACGTATAAGGCATGGTTGTCATCCCTTATATGACCTTTCAACCCAATCCTGGTCTGGGTTCCTTTTTTACCTTACGGGGTTGCCTCGGTCTATTCTGGGATTATTTGTTCCAAGGCCCTGAACACTAAAAAAACATGAATATAGCCTTTGTGATCATGACCCTAGAGGGGCTGTCCCACTGCCCGTCACTTTTTCGCCCCGTTTTTTTACCATGTGCTTAGACCTCCACAGCACCCCCCACGATCGTTTTTCGCCTAAAAACCTCTACGATCGTCTTATGGCCTCTTCTAAAGAAAGGAAAATAAACCGTTTATGCAATCGTTAAGGCCCTTCTAAACATCCCTCATATGACCTTATATCACGAATCCTTTAGCGGGTTCAACTTTTAACTGACGGGCACCCCGGTATATTTGAGATTAGGTTTTAACGGGACCAATAAAACAAATAATAGTCAAAATCAGCCTGTTTCAGGGCCCCGGAGGGCCGTCTGGTCACCAGCAACTTTTCGCAAACCCCTTTTTTTTTCCCAATCTATGGACCTCCACAAGCACTACCGCGATCATTTTCGGCCCTAAACACTCTACGATCCCTCTATGGCCTGTTTCTGAGAGGGTAAAATAGCCTCATATACAATCGTGTAAGGCCTTCCTATCATCCCTCATATGACCTTTCACCCCGAATCACTTGTCGGGTTCGTATTTTACCTTACGGGAAACCGGTCGACTTCCGGGATTTTTTTCCGGGCCCCCTAAACACCAAATAAAATGAATAATAGCCTTTGTTTGAGGCCCTGGGGGGCCGTCTCGGGCCCCGTCACTTTT
>PYUH01000303.1:267136-550143 GCA_016808085.1 Suaeda aralocaspica | reverse complement strand
TGTCCGGAAGCATCTTCAACTCCAGGCTGCAGCCTGCTTGCTTCTGCCTTCTGATAGTCAGGTCGACACGGACGTGTTGTTTCCAACAAGGACGGTGTGACCTGATGAGCTGCACCTCCCTCGATTTTTTTTTTAATTTATTAACTCTCCCTCTTTTTCAACACTATATTTTTTTTTTCTTTTCCCTTTTTTTATTAATTTATTTTTTTTTTCATAAACCGCTCACACATTTATTTATATAAATAAAACACCCCTCTCTTTTTTTTTTTTTTTTTAATATTATGTAAATTAAAAGCTCGGGTTGCCTCCCGGAAGCGCTTCTTTAACGTCACTAGCTTGACGCCCTTCGGAATTCTTGCTATTCCGAAGCATAAACCACATCAAATTCGTCAAGATGTATGGAATGAGCTTGCTCAACCTCCGAACCATCATAGTAGATCTTCAACCTTTGACCATTCACCTTAAATGGTTCGGTTCCATCATTGCCAATCTCAACCGCCCCATATGGGGTTACATCTCTTACCACAAACGGGCCACTCCATCTGGATTTGAGCTTGCCCGGGAACAACTTCAAGCGTGAGTTGTACAATAAGACCTTATCTCCTACCTTGAATTCCCGCTTCACAATATGCTTATCATGCCATGCCTTTGTTCTTTCCTTGTAGATTCTTGCATTTTCATATGCATCCCTTCTTAGTTCCTCTAAGGCATGCAAATCAAGCATTCTCTTTTCCCCCGCGGCTTGCAAATCAAAGTTCAATAGCTTAATTGCCCATAATGCTCGGTGCTCAAGTTCAACGGGTAGGTGACATGATTTTTCATAGACGAGCTTATACGGGGTAGTGCCAATCGGGGTCTTAAAGGCGGTTCGGTAGGCCCACAATGCATCATTCAATCTAATGGACCAATCCTTCCTTGATCTATCAACCGTCTTCTCCAATATCAACTTCACTTCTCGGTTTGAAATTTCAGCTTGTCCACTAGTTTGGGGGTGATAGGCTAGAGCAACCTTATGCTTCACACCATCTTTTTCAAGCAATGCTTTGAAGGACCGTTTGGCAAAGTGTGATCCTCCATCACTAATTATGGCACGAGGGACCCCAAATCTAGGAAATATTGTCTCCTTGAACAATTTGATCACCACTTTTGAATCATTGGTGGGTGATGCAACGGCTTCAACCCACTTGGAGACATAGTCGACGGCAACCAAAATGTACTCATTCCCATGAGAATTCGGGAATGGTCCCATAAAGTCAATTCCCCACACATCAAACAACTCTAGCTCAAGAATGTTGTTAAGAGGCATTTCATTCCTCCTTGAAATATTCCCGGTTCTTTGACACCGGTCACAAGCCTTCACAACTCCCCATACATCTCTAAACATTGTTGGCCAAAAGAAGCCACATTGCAAAACTCTTGCCATAGTTTTGTTAGCACTCATATGCCCTCCACAAGGTGAGGAGTGACACATGTTGATAACACTTTCAATCTCATTGGAACACATCTCCGGAAGAGCCCATCAACACATTTCTTGATGAGTAAAGGGTCATCCCAAAAATAGTGGCGGACATCATGCAAAAACTTCCTTTTTTGTTGGTAAGTGAGCTCTTGAGGAAGAATGTTGCAAGACAAATAGTTGGCAATGTCCGCAAACCAAGGGGCCGGAGTTTGAATCATTGCAAAGAGTTGGTCATCCGGGAATGAGTCATCAATGGGCATGGCATCAATTTCATCTTCATTGAGAGGTAACCGTGAGAGATGATCGGCTACTACATTTTCAGCTCCCTTTTTGTCCCGGATTTCGATGTCAAATTCTTGTAGCAAGAGAATCCACCGAATCAATCTAGGCTTAGCATCCTTCTTGGATAGAAGATACTTCAAGGCCGAGTGGTCCGTGAAGATTATGACCTTGCAGCCGACCAAGTAGGATCTAAAGTTCTCCATAGCATGCACAATTGCAAGAAGCTCTTTTTCGGTGGTTGCATAGTTCCGTTGTGCATCATCCAATGTCTTACTCGTGTAATAGATTGCATGAAGCTTCCCTTCTTTCCTTTGACCCAAAACAGACCCCACGGCAAAGTCCGAGGCGTCACACATAAGCTCAAAGGGGAGCTCCCAATCTGGTGGTTGGATGATTGGTGCCGAAATCAATGCGGTTTTCAATCTGTTAAAAGCTTGCAAACAATCGTTAGTAAACAAAAAGGGGGCATCCTTTACCAAAAGTTGAGTGAGCGGCTTTGCGATTTTGGAAAAGTCCTTAATGAACCGGCGGTAAAAACCCGCATGTCCAAGAAAGCTCCGCACCCCTTTCACATTGGTGGGAGGTGGGAGGCGCTCAATGACCTCAATTTTGGCACGGTCAACTTCGATGCCCCTATTAGAAACTACATGACCCAAGACTATTCCATCATCAACCATAAAGTGACATTTTTCCCAATTTAACACAAGGTTCACCTCTTGACATCTTTTCAAAACTTTCTCAAGATTCATAAGGCACATGTCAAAAGATGAACCACAAACAGAAAAATCATCCATAAAGACCTCAATGGTAGACTCAAGCATATCAGAGAAGATGGCCATCATGCACCTTTGAAAGGTGGATGGTGCATTACATAGCCCAAATGGCATCCTTCGATAAGCAAAGGTACCAAAGGGGCATGTGAATGTAGTCTTTTCCTGATCATCGGAATGGATAGGGATTTGAAAAAAATNGGATAGGGATTTGAAAAAATCCCGAGTATCCATCTAAAAAGCAATAATGACTATGACTAGCCAACCTCTCTAGTATTTGATCAATGAAGGGGAGGGGGAAATGGTCCTTCCGGGTGGATTTGTTTAATTTTCGGTAGTCAATACACATACGCCACCCGGTGACCGACCTTGTTGAGATTGTTTCACCCTTATCATTCTTGATGATGGTCATGCCACCCTTTTTGGGAACAACTTGAACCGGACTAACCCACTTACTATCGGAGATAGGGTAGATTATGCCCGCTTCAAGAAGTTTTAAAACCTCTTTTCTCACTATTTCTTTCATGTTTGGATTGAGTCGCCTTTGGTGCTCAATCGAAGTAGCATTATCATCATCAAGAAGGATGCGGTGCATGCATAATGATGGACTTATCCCCTTAATGTCATTGATGGAATAACCGATGACACTTCTATACTTCCTTAAGACATCAAGGAGTTTAAGTATGGAAGCATCATCGAGCTTTGCATTGACTATAACGGGATAATTCTCATCATCATCTAGGAAAACATATTTAAGGGAGGAGGGGAGGGGTTTTAGTTCTACCTTTGGAGGAGGCGTGGGACTCTCCTCCTTTCCCTCTACGTGAAGGGCCTCTACTTCATTGGTGATATGAACCGGTGTCTTGTCAAGGATCAATTTGTAGCCCTCTACCTCTTCACCTTCCTCCACCATCTCCCCCGTCACAATGGCTTGCAATGGATCTCTCACCCCCATTAATTGCTTGCATTCCTCTAGCTCTCGTTCTAGGGTGTCGATGCGGTGAACTTCATCCATCATGGGCATATTCATTGTTTTTGAGAATGCAAAAGTGATTTTCTCATCCCCAACATTGAGTGTCAAACGCCCATCTTTCATGTCAATCACCACCCCCGCCGTCTTTAGGAAGGGCCTCCCTAGAATCAAGGGGACCTTAGCATCTTCTTCCATTTCCATGATTACAAAATCACAAGGGACAAACACCCTTCCAACTTGAACCGGGACATCTTCCAACACTCCCAAAGGAAGTCTAACCGAGCGGTCGGCTAGTTGAATTGACATTCTTGTAGGCTTCATTTCCCCAAAGTTTAGCTTTTGAGCCATTGAAAGAGGCATGAGGCTCACACTTGCCCCAAGGTCACAAAGGGCACTCTTTGTCTCCAAATCTCCAATCTTCACGGGAATTGAAAAGCTACCCGGATCACCATGCTTCTCGGGAAGCTTGTTTTGAAGAATGGCACTCACTTCCATAGGGAGGGAAATGGTGGCACTCTCCTCAAGCCTACTCTTATTAGAAAGTAGCTCTTTCAAAAATTTTGCATAGGTGGGCATTTGAGACATTGCATGAAGAAAAGGGATGTTCACTTGGAGCCCTTGCATAACCTCAAGAAATTTGGAGAACTTTTCATTGATTTTTCTCTCAACAATCCTATGGGGAAATGGAACGGGAGGTTTATAAGCCTTCATGGGAGCTTTATCATTCTTTTCTTGCTCTCTCTCATTTTGTTGTGGCTCTCTCTCACTTTGTTGTGGCTCTCTCTCACTCAAGTCACACTCAATATCATCTTCAACATTCTTCTCAATCTCTACCTCTTCCATTGGGGCCTCTTCATTCATTTTAGGACCTTCATAGCCTTTCCCGGACCTCAAAGTAATAGCCTTCACATGCTCTCTTGGGTTGACTTCCGGTTGACCCGGAAATTGGCTTCCACTACTGGTAGATGGACTACCAACTTGTTGAGCTATTTGAGCAAGTTGAGTTTCCATGATCTTATTGTGAGCTTGAATTTGTTGGATTGAGGTGGCGGTTTCATTGTGCCTTCTTTCATTGTCGGCATTAGCTCTTGTTTGTTGCGTAATGAAGGTCTCTAGAATGGATTCTAGGCTTGACTTTTGCGGGGGACCTTGTTGGAAGGGCGGTCTTGGTGGAGGTGGACCTTGGTGGTTGAAACCGGGGGGTCGAGAAGGTGCTTGTTGATAAGCATTTTGTTGATGCGGTTGTTGATAGGAGTTTTGTTGGGGTGCTTGTTGATTGTTACCCTTCCACCCAAAGTTTGGATGGTTTTTCCAACCGGGGTTGAATGTTTGAGAGTATGGATCATTCCTCACACCCACCAACGCTGCTTGTTCCATTGTAGAGATACAATACGAAGCAATATGATCATTCCCACCACATGTTTCACAAGACATGGCTTGATTTGGTGAACTACTTGATGCCAAGTTCACCTTGTCAAGCTTGCGTGAGAGCAAATCCACTTTTGAAGCAATAATATCCATTGCTTCAACATCATACTTACCACCCTTTTTGTGGTTGCCTCTTCGTTCATTCCCCCAAGCATAGTTCTTGGCCACTTCTTCGATTACCCCTTCAACTTGGTCTACGGGAAGTTTTTTCAGTTGACCTCCGGCCCCCGAATCAAGGTTTGCACGCGAACTAGGAGCAAGGCCATCATAGAAGCTTTGAACTACCAACCATTGACTAAAACCATGGTGAGGACACGATCTAATCAACTCTTTGAAGCGCTCCCATGCTTCACTCAATGTTTCATCCTCTTCTTGAGAGAATGTAGAAATCTTTCTCCTCATCTCTGATGTCTTTTCCGGGGGACAATACTTCATTAAGAATGCTTTAGTGATGTCATTCCATGAAGCCAATGAGCCCTCGGGTAGAGATCTTAGCCAAAATTTTGCCTTGTCCCTCAAAGAGAAGTGGAACATATGCATCTTGATAAATTCCGGAGTAACACCGACAGGGTTCACCGTGGCACATAATTCAAGGAAGTTGTCCAAATGTGTAAAAGGACACTCCGTGGGGCTCCCTCCAAATTGACAATCTTTGATCATTCGGATGAGGTGAGGAGAGAATTCAAATCTATTTGTTGTAGCGGTTGGTAGAGCAATCCCACTCCGAAGCTCAAATGCCTCGGGGTGGCCATAATCTTTCAAGAGCTTTGGAGGAGGTGGTGTTTCAGCCATACTTTGTTGAGAAGAGGAAGATTCAGATGAATCTCCTGAGTCGGAATCCGCGAACTCGAAGGGGCCCTCAATTGGAGGAGGTGGTGGCCTCCGCAAGTTTCTCAAGTACCGAACGAGCTCAGGATTGTAAGGTGCAAGTGGTGACTCCTGTGAACTGCGTGTCATACACAGCTAAGAAGAGAATTAGCAATGACTACCACAGCAACCAAACAAGTAATAGTTGGTAATGCAAAATAAAACAATAAGAAAAAGAACTTAGTTTCATTCAACAATAACTTATTCAATGTGACTTTGCCTCCCCGGCAACGGCGCCAAAAATTTGATAGAGCGTCGCCAACCTATCAAATAATAAACCTATCTCGGTCCTACTAACTAGTAGCAAGGGTAAGAAAGGGTCGAACCCATGAGAGACCTTGAATCAACCACCAAATGTTATTGTCAAATTATCTAAGTCAAGTCAAGTTTTTGGAGTGGTTTGAGTAACTAAGTCTAAGGACTAGCTAAATTAAGGAGTAAAACGGAGGAAATTCGATAATAAAAGGGACTAGGAATTGGGCTACACCGCTCAACTTCGTCATGGAACTACAACTACAACAAGGGGGATAATAATTTGGGGGAAATTAGGGGAAGTCATCTAAAACACCCAACTACTCTTTCGAGCTAGAGGGATTGCCTAAAAGTATGCATTACAACCTATTTTCATGGTTATAACCACAAATCCAAGATTTAAGAGCACATGCACAATGACAAAGGAAATTCCCTTCACTAGAAATCCCTATTTTCATGGTCTTTTAGTCAAATAAGACAAGGGAGCCTACTACTCAACTTCATCTTTCGATCCTTCATTGAGGAGACTAAGAATCAAGCTCTAATGGTGATCAATCACAAGAACTAAGCATAAAAACCCCTTAATCTTAACTAATTAGAACCCCAAAACAATTAAACCCCAACATGCAACTAATTTTCCATGACTACATTGAGGGTTTCACCCAAAACCTAGAAGTTAACTACTCACAATCCATGAAAGTTACGATAAACATCATAAAAATATAATCCATGAACAATATTGAAGTTAAAATCAAGTAATAATCAATAATAATTGAAATTAGGAACATCAAGGATACATGCAAAATTCATGAAATTAAATCAACAACAAATTGTAAAAGTAGAGGAGAGAGAAAGTTACTTGAAGCTTCAATGGATTGCAATTGATGGAAAACTAGAACTATTCAATGATTAAACTAACTAATTAACTTAAAGATTACAAAATAACTTGAGTTTTTGTGCTTTGATGAAAACTATGAACTACCACTAACAAAATAGGCTAAAAAATGCTCAGTTTTTATCCCCAAAGCAATTGGGGTTATTTATACGACCTAGAAAACAAAATGAAACGACGTAGTTTGGAGTCTCGGGAAGTCAGGCCAACACGGACGTGTTCAAAGTAACACGGACGTGTTGGTCTGAGGCAGGCAGATCAGAACCAAACAGCAACTTCTGGAGTGAAAATGGGGTAGGCAACACGGACGTGTTCAAAGTAACACGGACGTGTTGCTTCAGTTCAGAGAAGGCAGAACCAAAATGGAGCGTCAGGACACAGGTCAACACGGACGTGTCTCTTTTGACACGGACGTGTTGCCTGCTGCAGCAGCAAACTGGACAGCATGACTTCGAAGTAGCATAACTCTTAGCTCGGTTGTCGGTTTCGGGCGTGTGACCTTTCGTTGCAAAGCTTACGGAATAAGCTTTCACCTCCAATTAGAATCACACCAAAATATTGAGTATGGAAAAAGTTATGACTGTATGAAGGCAGGTGCTCCGCATGATAATATTGCAAAGTGCTTCCAAAAAGGCCTCAAACTTCACAAAACACACAAAATACCCGTGAAGCATCGAATGAACTAAAAATAACGAAAACCATGCACAACTAAGCTATAATGCACCAATTATGAATGAAAATGACTCCTAAAATGCACCTAAAATGCTAGCAAATAACTACTTATCAACCTTACGGACACCCCGATCGATTTTCAAGATTTTTCTTTCAGGGATACATGAACCCCAAAAAATAGTGGAAAATAACTAATGTTTCTGGCCCCCGGAGGGGACGTCCCGGGCCTTATAACTTTCTCGCCCCTATTTGTTTACCATGTGCTGTCGACCTCCACAGCACTCCCCACGATCGTTTTCGGCCCTAAACACCTCTTACGGTCCGTCTTATGGCCTCTTCCTGAGAGGGGAAAAACAGCCTTATATGCAACCGTATAAGGCTTGGTTGTCATCCCTTATATGACCTTTTCAACCCAAATCCTTTGGTCTGGGTTCCTATTTTTACCTTACGGGGTGCCTCGGTCTATTTCTGGGATTATTTTGTTTCCAAGGCCCCTGAACACTAAAAAACAATGAATAATAGCCTTTGTATCATGCCCCTAGAGGGGCTGTCCCATGCCCCGTCACTTTTTCGCCCCGTTTTTTTACCATGTGCTATAGACCTCCACAGCACCCCCCACGATCGTTTTCGGCCCCTAAACACCTCTTACGATCTGTCTTATGGCCTCTTCTAAAGAAAGGAAAATCAACCTTATATGCAATCGTCTAAGGCCTTCTTAACATCCCTCATATGACCTTATCATCACGAATCCTTTAGTCTGGGTTCCAACTTTTACCTTACGGGCACCCCGGTCAATATTTGAGATTATTTTTACCGGGACCCAATAAACCTAAATAATAGTCAATAATAGCCATTGTTTCAGGGCCCCGGAGGGGCCGTCCTGGTCACCAGCACTTTTTCGCACCTTTTTTTTACCACATCCTATGGACCTCCACAGCACTCCGCACGATCATTTTCGGCCCTAAACACCTCTTACGATCCCTCTTATGGCCTGTTCTAGAGAGGGATAAAATAGCCTCATATACAATCGTGTAAGGCCTTCCTATCATCCCTCATATGACCTTTTCACCCCGAATCCTTTGGTCTGGGTTCGTATTTTTACCTTACGGGAAACCGGTCGACTTCCGGGATTTTTTTTCCGGGCCCCCTAAACACCAAATAAAACTGAATAATAGCCTTTGTTTGAGGCCCCTGGAGGGGCCGTCTCGGGCCCCGTCACTTTTTCGCCCAATTTTTTTACCAGGTGTTATGGACCTCCTGATGTGGATTTTAAGTGGTACTCGTAAATTACACTCAAAACTCACGAAGATATTCAATCTTTGTTATCAAATCCAAATAACTTTGATTGAATGCTAATTAATTAAACCAATCCACAGAATAACTAATTAGGATTTTAACAATGTAATTCAATCCAAAATCACAATTAGGAACTAAATAGTCACGCATAAAAAATTTACACAAACTAGTGTATGATTTTTTTTTTTTTGATTCAAAACATAATTAATTACATCCTATTGTTAAGATTGTTTATAGGTATAATCAACAACAAAATCCTAACTAAAATCTAATTAAGAATCACGCACAAGATAGGTAAATAAATCCTACTTGTGTGCAACTTGCATAACACACTAAAAATAAGATTGCCACATCATCATGCAACTTGCACTTTGATCTTATCCTTCCTAACAAACTCTATCTAACTAACTAATCAAGAAATTATCCTTACAACTTGACTAAATAATTAATAAACAAGATTATTATCAGAATTAAGTCCAAAAATCAAGAAATAATCTTGATGCCCAAGATTGCTAATATTCGTCAAAAATCCCGCCAATATTTGCTTCGTCAATTTTGCGCCACTTTTCAAGATTCCCAAGAAACTTCAAGAAATGCTTCAAGATTCGATCTTTTAATCAAGAAACTTTCAACAAACAATTCTTCATGCTGGATTCCATCAATCATGACTCATAGACTTACCAAGATAATCACAAAATACCATGTGGAAAAACCCTACCAAGTGGAATGGAAAAAACCATAGGCTCAACAAACACACTTAGCCCTACCTTTCTTTCCTTGCATCCAAAGGCTATTATTCCTCTATGGGAACGTCCCATGAGAGTCTTGTAACCCATGTTTGCCTTCTACCCACATTTAAGCCCATAGGATTAAGAATTATGTTCACAGATTCGTCCACCTTGCTTGAATCCTCATTCAAATTCACATCATTCTCCCCCTCTTGAAAAGAATTTGCCCTCAAATTCACATCATTGTAGTATGGTGATAAGTCTCCAATATTGAATGTTGCACTGACATCTCCATACTCACTAGGTAGATCAATCTTATAAGCATTGTCACCATAAGCTTCAATCACTTCAAAACGTTCTATCCTTAAATGTATCCATACCATATCCCCTGGTTTAAATACATGTTGTCTCCTCCCTTTGTTAGATTGTGTCCTGTAAACTTCATTCATCTTTGAAATTCGTTTCTACACAGCTTCACAAGTCTTTTGGAACACTTCTAATCTCTTCTTAGCATATGTGTGTATCTCATACCTTGCTAAAGGAATAAAATCAATAGGCATGTATGGATTAATGCCATAGACAACTTCGAATGGTGAATATCCTATAGTTGAAGACACGGCACGATTATAGGTAAACTCAGCATGACATAGACGAGTATCCCAATCTTTCTGAGTTTTTCTCACTAAACCACGCAATAATGTACCCAAAGTTCTGTTTGTAACTTCCGTTTGACCATCTATTTGTGGATGATGAGAAGTACTAAAGAGTGATTTCGTACCAACCATCTTCCATAGGCTTTTCCAAAAGTGACTTAGGAACTTCGAATCCCTGTCACTGACTACACTCCTCGGTATTCCATGTAATCTTACAATCTCCCGGAAATACAAGTCAGCAACATGTTGTGCATCAGCAGTTTTATTCATAGCAACAAAGTGTGCCATCTTAGAGAATCGATCCACCACTACCATTATAGAGTCTTTGGTTTGTTGTGTTCTAGGTAGACCAATGATAAAATCCATGCTAACACTGTCCCATGGTGCATCTGCAACAGGTAATGATGTGTATAAGCCTTTATGAAATGTAGACTTGGATTGTACATCTCCCAGCATCTTTGGCCAATAGAAGTATTCATTAAGCATATCAAATGTTTTATGAACGCCAAAGTGACTAGCTATAGCTCCACTGTGTGCTTCCCTTACTAGTAACTCACAAACTCCACATTGAGGAATGCATAGCTTATTGTGACGAAACAGGAAACCATCCTGTACCATGTAATTTCGCGAAAGTACTTGCATCTCTTTTGCAAAATCTTGATCTGTGACATACAGTTCTTTGATATGTTCAAACCCTAACAGTCGTGTATCAACCATTGCAAGCAAATATGATCGTCTAGACAAAGCATCCGCCACAACGTTCAACCCGAAAGGCATCACTAGCCACTCATAGAGACCTTGTTTGGTTTTGAAAGTCGTGTTCCATTCATCTTCTTCTCTAATGCGCATTATTTGATGATAACCACTTCTCAAATCAATCTTCGAAAAGATCATAGCACCATGCAACACATCCAACATGTCCACTGATCTAGGCATAGGAAATCTATATTTAATAGTAATGTTGTTTACGGCTCGAGAGTCAATACACATGCGCCATGTACCATCTTTCTTCAGAACAAGGAGAGCCGGAACTGCACAAGGGTTCATGCTTTCACGAACCAATCCCTTGTCCAACAACAAGTCAATTTGCCTCTGTAACTCCTTAGATGCCTCAGGATCACACTTATAAGCAGGTTTATTTGGAATTGGCGCCCCTGGAATAAAATCAATAGCATGTTCTATCCGTTGAATAGGTTATAACTCATTTGGTAGCTCTTCCGGAAATACATCATGGAACTCGTTCAAGAGCTCTTGTAATTGTTCATCTTGCACCTTAGACTCCTTTTCTATTTCCTCAACCACAAGCATGTACATAAGAGTGCCCTCCCAACCTCTTGATCAAGTTCTTTTCCTGTTAGAAACAAGCTAGGCTTCTTATTTTTACTTTTTAGGTTTAGAGTTTGCGTGATTCTCCTTTGTCTCTTTTCGAGATAATGGCAGCAAATCAATCCTTTTCTTTCCACAAAGGACCGAATATACATTAGTTTCACCATCATGCATCACGTGTCTATCAAATTGCCATGGTCTTCCCAAAAGTATTTGACAAGCACTCATAGGAACCACATCACACCATAATTCATCATTATACTTGCCAATATCAAACGAAACAAGGGCTTGTTTCCTTACCTCAATACCCTTTGTGTCATCAATCTAGGGTGTTACACAGTCACTTTTTTGCCCCATTTTTTTACCACGTGCTATGGTCCTCCACAACATTGCCCACGGTCGTTTTCGGCCCCAAATACCTCTTACGATCCCCATTATGGCCTCTTCTAGAGTGGGAATTAGAAAATAGCCTTATATGCAATCGTCTAAGGCCTTTTTATCATCCCTCATACGACCTTTTAACCCGAACCCTTTGGTTTGGGTTCCTATTTATACCTTACGGGCAACCTGGTCGACTTCCGAAATTTTGTTTCCGAGACCCCTAAACACCAAAAAAAAGTGAATAATAGCCTTTGTTTGAGGCCCCTAGAGGGGCCGTCCCGGGCCCCTTCACTTTTTCGCCCCGTTTTTTTACCAGGTGTTATGGACCTCCACAGCACCCCCCACGTTCGTTTTCGACCCCTAAACACATCAGACGATCCCTCGTATGGCCTCTTCCAGAGTGCGGAAAACAGCCTTATATGCAATCGTCTAAGGCCTTCTTATCATCCCTCATATGACTTTTTCACCCCGAATAGTTTGGTGTGGGTTCCTATAATTACCTTACGGGAACCCCCGTCGATTTCCGAGAATTTTTTTTCTAAGACCCATGAACCTCAAATAACAGTGAATAGTAGACATTGTTTGAGGCCCCCGGTGGGGCCGTCCCGGGCCCCATCACTTTTTCGCCCCCTTTTTTACCACTTTCTATGGACCTCCACAGCACTCCAAACGATTGTTTTCTGTCCTAAACACCTCTTACGATCCTTCTTACAGCCTCTTTTAGAGAAGGGCAAACCAACCTTATAATTACCTTACGATCCCTTATACGAACTTTTCACCCCGAATCCTTTTTTCTATGTTCCGATTCACTACTACACAAACGACTTTTCGCAACCCCAATAAAATCGTTGCAAAAGGCCATAAAACCGTTGTCATAGGCCTATTGCAACGGTTCCTTAACCGTTTCATTCTTTGGCGTAGCAATAGGTCTATTGCATCGGTTAAGATGACGTTTTGCAACGGTTTTATATAAGCCGTTGCCAAAAGTCTTTTGCAACGGTTTAAATTGTCTTTTACAACGGTTCTTTTCTAACCGTTGCAATAGGTCTTTTGCAACCATTATTATACTCTTTTGCAACGCCTATTTGGTTATAGCAATAATTCTAACACTCTTTTTCCACGGTTCTTCATAATAATAATAACAATTACAATAAAAATAAAAATAACGAAAACAATAGCAATAACTGTTATAATTAATTTAAACATCTTGATACATACATAATATATCTATACAAAAGATAGACGTTAATCGATGTACAACTGTACTGATATTCTCTATTCTTAGTATAATTTACAAAATCAATTAAACACTAGCCATGGCCAATAATAGCATCACTTTAAAAATCAAGGTGAAACTTTTAAAATATTGTTAGCGAAGCCTTGGCATATTATGAACCTTAACTATACCAGATGTTCGAGCTTTCACCTTAAAGAAAGAAAATTTATTATGGCATCATTTGTGAAGAACATGGAGCTTATGCTTGTATGAAGAAATTCGGAATTTCCCTTGCACATCAATTATTATCCAAACACAAAAACATTAGCCAAACAAATGGCATAAACTTAAACAGAACAATGAGAAACTTAACACATTTAGATGGTACTACAAAAGAAGCATACACTGCTTAAAATTGAGTGATTGCTAGTACACATGAACATATCTTATTCAAATGTATCTAATCAAACAAAACAATCGAGAGTCAAGAGTTATTTACTGAATGATACACAAATGAAAAGCATTATCTCGCACAGATTCGATGTTCAAACTCAAACGATCAAACAATATGAAACTAGTCACTGAAATATACATGAATTGAATCTAGTTAGCATGGTCATTTGCAACACAGAAGTATGCCAGATGTCTTAGTTAAAATAAGACAGTAAAAGCATAAATCAATAGTAAGACAGATAAAGTGACATTACACTTCTCTAGTTCTTCAGTGACCTTAGCAGCTCCCTTCTCCAATTATTGTAATTGGTGAATAATCTCGCCCTGCTGTGTCTATTCATTAGAAAACAAGGTAGAGATTAAGAAAAATCCAAATAAAGCAACATAACATGCAGATATAAACCTGAAATTTACAACATGCTGATAGCCAAACATCAAGATGATCAAGCATATATACAAAATTACAATGATGAATAAGCAAAACACTTATAATGATCAAACATAAAAAAGAATACACAACATTTAAACTTCAAGCAACTTGCTCTACCAATACTATAGATCAAATTTCATAAAAATGAAAGGCTTCATATAGGAAAAGCTCTACTCACACACTATTCATATAATTCTCTCTTTCCAATCATAGGAGGGTGTATTTCTCTCCAATCAGGATGAAAACGTTAGAGAAAGAAACAGTAGACCATTCAAATGCCTTATAAACTTAATCAGTTCAGCAGCTATAAAAATAAGTTAAAAGATGCACATTCCTCCTCCAACAGCAATAGGTTAAAAGATATAATTTCCTCCTCCAATAACACTAAATTTTAAGATAAACTTTCCTCCTCCAATAACATTAAGTTACAATATATAGTGTCAGGGGGGATTTCAATTTAGCAAGATCATAACTTTCCTCCTCTAACATCCAAATTAAATTTTATCATGAAATTATTTAGTAGGTAAACCAACAACCTATACCAAATTAGGCAACACTAGAAGCTAAAATCAAACAAAAATGACAATATCAAGAAGTTATAACTACACTAAAATTGCATTGTATGAGCTCTGCCCTACTGCTTCTTCTAAGTGGCATGAATTTACTTCATTCACCCTACAGAAAACAACCTCACAGTTGTGTTCTAATGCTCTACCCTAGCTTCTGCTAATATAGATCTTACAAGTGCTTCTCATACCAAATAAATCCCAAGTAGTTCGAAAGACTAGATCATCATAATTCATAAAGTCTCAGCAAACTCATAATAATTAAAATCCTTCGATCAAATATGACTATTGTAGTGTTTGGCTAAAGAAGACTAACTTTCAAACACATACTAAGCACAGTTACTACAACAGTCAGTCAAAACTCTGAAACTACAATTTGAAAGTTCCTCCAAACATAAAAAGATATCCTCTGCATAAAGTAGCAAAATTCATCAGTAGCCTGTTTTGTTACCAAAGAAAAGAAACTGCGTATGAAGTATGTAGAAACAATCAATGTTGATATAGGCCGGGGAAAGATTTAAGGACATGAATCATCACAAAAGCTTTATTTAAATTTAACTGCCTAGAAATAAAGAAATTCATATATCCTTCTATGGTAAGTATAATACACTCTGATGCAAATAAGACCTACTATTTTCTTGCATACAGACAAATGACAAGAAAATATCAGAGCAGATCACAGGCGCGCAAGAACATTCACACATAGCTTCACTAATCAGCTGTTGGAAATGTGGCTGATGTTTAAGCCTAAATATTAACGTACAATACAATGCATGCTTATTGCTGAACAACTGAACAGACTAACAGATGACATTAACAAGAAAATTAAACAAATCATAATTCACACATATGAATTTTCGACAGACTACAGAGATATAAATTCAGAGAATAGTATTTGAACCAACAACGATTCCCATTCTAAGGATTCTACTTCATATACTTGGAATCACAGATGGTAAGAAGCCAGTGTTTACACAGAGAACAATTTCATACATTTGAAGTCAGTGTTTACACATAAGACAAATTTTTCATAAATTTGAAAACACCAATGACAAGAAGTGAAAAGCCAAAAATACAGTACAAAAAAGCTCAGAAACCCAACAACTTTCAACTTGTCATCGGAGTTCAACTATGGAGAGTTGCATTTTTGTTCAAGCCTAAAACATAGTACATTCTTATTCATTTAGCCTTATCTATACTACCCAGCATCACCAATCCTCGAGTAATATAAGACAAAAATGAGTGCATGACAAGAAGTGAAATAGATGATAAAAGCTCCTACAATGCAATTTCAAGAGATGTTATTGATAGATATAATTAGTGAAACAATATCTCACTTCAGCTTCATCTCTAACCAACAAATTCCCGACTACACTACTTCTAGAGTTATAGTAGCAATGCAATGTCACAGCTCTGTAATTTTTTATTTTAGTTAGTGACATTTATACAATACATCTCTAACCGACAAAGTGATTCTAGGAAACAATTTTTTTCTGGTGTTTTGGCTTATAATGTATAACTGATTCAATTCTATCCATTAATTAAGCAAAAGAAAAACCTAGAATATTTTAGCTTGAAAGTTAAAAGTGAAAAAACAAACTCAGAACAAATTAACATTCGAAATTGTCTTGAAGAAGCATACTACAATGAAACGCATTCTACAATAATTAAATTTACATAAATTGAGGCAAAATCACATCTAAACACTCAAATTACAGAAATTTTAACCTATAATTCGATTCAAATATCAAACAAATTTGGGTATAATTCGTCGGGTTTCTTCACATAAAATCACATATAATTATATTTTGATCAGGAAGCAGATTCAAGCATTAAAGAGAAAGAGTTGATTCTATGTCGTCCTGAGATTCAAGGGTGGCGTTCTGAAATTCAAGGGTGGCGTTCATTTGGGCTACATGGATTTGGATTAGCTCATGGTCGTTGTTGCATAACACTCATACTTGAATTAGGCCACACACCACTAGGCGTTCACTTGGCGTTCAAGGCTAGCTAGGCGTTCACTTGGCTTTCAAGGCTACCTAAGCATTCACTTGGCGTTCAACACTTGGAAAGGAAGGTTTATAAGTTGGCATTTAGCATTGACAAAGAATAAGTTGGCGTTCAACAATGGCAAGTGTAAGATGGCGTTCAAACACTTGGCGAGTATAAGTTGGCGTTCAAAATGGCGAGTATTTTGCTATTTTTCCAAGTTCTTGGGCAACAAGTTATCTTGTAATTTATAGTTTAAAATCTGATAATTATCTTGTTAAATAGTTATTTGGATAAGTTGATAGCATATTTTCTTGATTAGTTAGTTTGATAGAGTTGTTAGGCAAGATAAGATCAACTTACAATAATGAGGTGGCATACTTATCAAGTTGTATGTTTATCTTGTGAAGGTCGGATTTACTAGGATTAGTGTGTCTTTAGGAGTTGTTTTATTTCCTACATAGTTTAGGGAGTTAATCCAAGATTAGTTAGGAGTCCTAAGGTATTTGTACTATAAATACCCATGTTTTATTCAATAAAATTCAGATTTTGATTATTGTTCATACTTGTTATGCGTTATTTTGTGTGAGATTTTCACCCAAAATTTACAAAGGATTTTCGAGTGTTTTGAGAGTTAGAAGCTTCAAAATATTCACCACTGTTTTAGTATTTGTGATTGATTATGCCCACAAAGATTAAAACACCCTTAGAACTAGATTGTTGAGTGTTCCAATCTAACCTAAGTTTGTGAGTTTCGTTGATTATGAGTGTTCCAATTCACGAAGTTCTTTAAAATCAATCTATCTTAAGTTTAAGCCCTTAGTTTGAGCGTAAGATATAGATCAAGTGGTATCAGAGCACAATGGCTGATCAAGAAAAACAAAGCAAAGTTTATAGTGATGAGTTCATTACGCACCTAGCAGAACAAACAAACAAGTTGCAAGAATTGTTCTTGGGTTTGACAACGGAAGCTATTTGCCTCAAAGCTAAACCTTCAAATAGTGATGATGATCGTGGTTTGAAGTTTGAAGTGAATGAATTTGATGGCCAAGGTGATGTAGAAGCCTACCTTGACTGGGAACTGGCATTGGAAAGGTATTTTGATTATAAGGGCACGAGTGAAGATAAGAAGTACAAGATTGCTACTGCTAAATTATCTAAATACGCTTCCATGTGGTTCAATGGACTCAAAAGGAGTAGGCAGCGCGAGGGTAAGAGCAAGATCGAAACTTGGGAAAAGCTTAAGAAGCTTTTGAGAAGGCGTTTTGTTCCTACAAATTATCAACAAGAGTTGTATGTTAGATTGGCAACGTTGAAACAAGGAATCAAGCCTATGGAAGAATACATTGTTGAGTTTGAAAAACTAACCATACAATGTGACGTTGAAGAGAGGGAGGAGCAAAAAATTGCACGTTTTATTGGTTTTCTTAACGTGGATGTGCGTGACAAGATTGTGTTACAACCTAACCTATTNGTTACAACCTAACCTATCGTTTGATGAAGTTAGCAAAACTGCCATAGTATTGGATAAGCAAAGGAAAAGGAACGTGACTAAGCCATCACCTAAGTCTTATCAAGGGTATAAATCTACCAGCTCAACGCCCATTGAGTCTAAAAGTGAAGCAAAGAAGTTCATGGCGCCAAGCAGTGAGAAGGGGAAGAAGGTTGAAACACTTGATGATGGTACACCGAAGGTAACATGTTTTAAGTGTAAGGGTTATGGCCATTATAAGAAGGATTCTCCTACTTCTAGGGTTTTGACCATGCGTGAGATGAGGGAGATTGATGAATACACCAATGAACTTCAACACGCCATAGAAGAGGAGGGTGGCGAGGAAGAATGCAAGCCAGAAAGTGACTTTGAGGAGGAGGAAGTTTATGAAAATAACTTAGTTCTTAGAAGGGTTTTGCACTCCAAATCCGTGGGAGAAGAGCAACGTGAAAACATCTTTCACACTCGTTGCAAGGTACACAATTCTATTTGTAGTTTGATTGTTGATGGAGGTAGTTGTGCCAACGTAGTCTCATCTAAATTGGTTGATAAACTACAATTCAAAACATCAAGTCACCCGGAACCTTATAAGCTAAAGTGGCTAGATGATGACAATGAAGTAAGTATACGAAAGCAAGCACTAGTAAATTTTTCAATTGGAAAATTTGAGGATGAGGTACTTTGTGATGTTGTTCCTATGGACGCCTGTGATCTACTACTTGGTAGACCATGGCAGTATGATAGAAAAACTATCCATGATGGCGAGTCTAACGTGTACAAGGTCTTTAAAGAGGGAAAGACGAAGGTATTGCTCCCACTTTCACCTAGTGACCTAAACAAGAAGAAAAAGGAAAAGCCCAAAGATGATAAAAAGGTGTTGTTTGTGTCACGAAAGCAATTTGAGAAGGACATGGGTGCTCGTGATTTTGTATACCTCCTGGTTGCTAAGGAAGTAAAGAGCATTGAAGACATTGATCATCCTATTCTACAAGAATTGTTGTGTGAATTTGAGGATGTGTTTCCAGAAGATTTGCCACAAGGGTTGCCGCCAATTCGTGGTATTGAACACCAAATTGATTTGATTCCTGGTGCTCCCATACCTAATAAGCCACCATATAGATGCAATCCAGAAGAAACAAAAGAATTACAAAGGAAAATTGATGAGCTTAAGGAGAGAGGGTATGTACGTGAAAGTATGAGTCCTTGTGCAGTTCCTACCCTGCTTGTACCTAAGAAAGATGGGACGTGGAGAATGTGCATTGATAGTAGAGCCGTGAATCACATAACTATCAAGTATAGGTTTGCTATTCCTAGGTTGGATGATTTACTAGATGAATTAAGTGGTTCTCAACTTTTTTCAAAGATTGATTTACGTAGTGGGTATCACCAAATTCGTATGAGGGAAGGGGATGAATGGAAGACGGCGTTCAAGACAAAGCATGGGCTATATGAATGGATGGTTATGCCTTTTGGTTTAACTAATGCCCCTAGCACATTTATGAGGCTTATGAATGAGGTGTTGCGTCCTTTCATTATTAAATTTGTTGTAGTCTATCTTGATGATATATTAGTGTATAGCAAGAATGAAAGGGAGCATATGGGTCATCTTCGACAAGTCTTTGAAGTTCTAAGGAAACAAAAACTCTATTGGAAACTAGAAAAGTGTGATTTCATGCAAAGTGAGATTAGTTTTCTAGGGTACATTGTTTCGCATGAGGGTATCAAAGTGGATCCAAAGAAAGTTGAAGCTATTGCATCATGGCCTATTCCTACGACAGTTACTCAAGTGAGATCTTTTCATGGCCTAGCTTCGTTTTATAGGAGATTTATTCGTAATTTTAGCACTATTATGAGCCCTATAACTGAATGCACGAAACAAGGCAAGTTTGAGTGGACCAAACAAGCTCAAATGGCGTTTAACTTGGTAAAGGAAAAAATGTGCAATACTCCGATTCTAGCACTTCCTGATTTCACTAAACCTTTTGAAGTTGAGTGTGATGCAAGTGGTACAGGGATTGGCAGTTCTCATTCAAGGAGGGAGGCCAATTTCCATACTTTAGTGAAAAGTAAATTGAATTACTCTACTTATGACAAGGAGTTCTATGCTATGATTAGAGCATTGGATCATTGGAGCCATTATCTAAGACCACAAGCTTTTGTGTTACATTCTGACCATGAATCATTAAGACATATCAATAGCCAACAAAAGCTTAATGCTCGACATGCTAAGTGGGTAGAGTTTCTTCAATCTTTCAACTTTGTTGCAAAATACAAGGCTGGCAAGGCTAATGTAGTGGCGGATGCACTTTCTAGAAAACACAATTTGATAGCAATGGTTGGTTCAAGAGTGTTGGGATTCGAAATCATCAAGGAATATTATGATCAAGATAAGGATTTTGGTGACATATGTAAGCAATGCACACAAGAAACAATTGGTCTTTACAACTTGGTTGATGGGTTTCTATTCAAAAACAACAAACTTTGTATCCCTAAATGTGCTATAAGGGAGTTGTTGGTTTGTGAAGCTCATCGAGGGGGTCTTGCAGGACACTTTGGCATCAACAAAACAGTTGAATTGTTACAAGAACACTTCTACTGGCCAAAGATGGGGGGAGATGTGCACGCAATTCTAGCTCATTGTGGTACTCGTCAATGATCAAAAAGCACGTTTCATAAGGGATTATACGCTCCACTACCTGTTCCAAAAAAGCCTTGGGAGGATGTGAGCATGGACTTTATTGTTGCTTTGCCAAGAACACAAAGGGGTAAGGATTCAATCATGGTTGTGGTTGATAGGTTTTCAAAGATGGCGCACTTTATTGCTTGTCACAAAACTGAGGATGCTATAGGAGTGGCTTCTTTATATTTTAAAGAGATTGTTCGATTGCATGGGGTTCCTAAAACCATTGTTTCTGATCGTGATAGCAAGTTTCTTAGTTACTTTTGGAAGGGTGTATGGAAATTGTTTGGCACAAAGTTGTTGTTCAGCACTTCTCATCATCCACAAACTGAAGTACAAACTGAGCTCGCTAATAGAACAATTGGTTCTTTGCTTAGGGGACTTGTCAGTAAAACTGGCAAAGATTGGGATGTGAAGCTAAGTCATGCAGAATTTGCGTACAATAGGACACCTACCTATGCTACTCAACATTCACCTTTTGAAGTAGTTTATGGTATCAATCCTTACGTGCTTATTGATTTGATTGCTATTCCTAAAAACGAGTATATCCATGAAGATGCAAAGAAGCAAGCTGAGAACATGTTGAAGTTGCATAAACAAGTAAAAGCGAGAATTGAAAAGGTAAATGAGATGTACAAGAAAAAGGCAAATAAGAAACACCAGTCTAAGACATTCAATCCAGGTGATTTGGTTTGGGTTCATCTTAGAAAGGAGAGGTTTCCCGGCAAACGCAAACACAAACTCATGCCTAGAGCTGAGGGTCCTTTTAAAATCTTAGAGAAGTATGGTGATAATGCTTACAAGGTTGACATTGGAGAAGAGTATGGCGTGGCTAGTACCTTTAACATAGGGGATTTAACTCCTTACTTAGATGATAAGCAGATTCAAGAATTGAGGACAATTCCTTTTGAAGAAAGGGAAGATGATCAGGAAGCAGATTCAAGCATTGAAGAGAAAGAGTTGATTCTAAGTCGTCCTGAGATTCAAGGGTGGCGTTCTGAAATTCAAGGGTGGCGTTCATTTGGGCTACATGGCTTTGGATTAGATCATGGTCATTGTTGCATAACACTCATACTTGAATAAGGCCACACGCCACTAGGCGTTCACTTGGCGTTCAAGGCTAGCTAGGTGTTCACTTGGCATTCAAGGCAAGCTAAGCGTTCACTTGGCGTTCAACACTTGGAAAGGAAGGTTTATAAATTGGCCTTCAGCATTGACAAAGCATAAGTTGGCGTTCAACAGTGGCAAGTGTAAGATGGCGTTCAAACACTTGGCGAGTATAAGTTGGCGTTCAAAATGGCGAGTACTTTGCTATTTTTCCAAGTTCTTGGGCAACAAGTTATCTTGTAATTTATAGTTTAAAATCTGATAATTATCTTGTTAAATAGTTATTTACATAAGTTGTAGGATATTTTCTTGACTAGTTAGTTTGATAGAGTTGTTAGGCAAGATAAGATCAACTTACAATAATGAGGTGGCATACTTATCAAGTTGTATGTTTATCTTGTGAAGGCCGGATTTACTAGGATTAGTGTGTCTTTAGGAGTTGTTTTATTTCCTAGATAGTTTAGGGAGTTTATCGAAGATTGTTTAGGAGTCCTAAGGTATTTGTACTATAAATACCCATGTTTAATTCAATAAAATTCAGACTTTGATTATGGTTCATACTTGTTATGCGTTATTTTGTGTGAGATTTTCACCCAAAATTTACAAAGGATTTTCGAGTGTTTTGAGAGTTAGAAGGTTCAAAATATTCACCATTGTTTTAGTATTTGTGATTGAGTATTCTCACAAAGATTAAAACATCCTTAGAACTAGATTGTTGAATGTTCCAATCTAACCTATGTTTGTGAGTTTCGTTGATTGTGAGTGTTCCAATTCACGAAGTTCTTTAAAATCAATCTATCTTAAGTTTAAGCCCTTAGTTTGAACGTAAGATATAGATCATATTTGGGGTAAAAACTCATCAAATCTTCAACAACAATTGCCACATATGGCATAGGTGAGGCCAAGTGTCCAATTGCATGCTGAAATTAACAAATAAATAAACCCTAACAGATTCACACTATATTTAGAAACATACAGAAAACACAAAAATCACACCTTAGTGAACTTTACCTCTAGAATTTCGCGTCCAACTTCAACTCACTTCAAGAATTTCGTCTCAAATTTGTAAACGAAAAACCGATTTTTCAGCAACACATAATTGGGAAACACATGAAATTGTTGAGTAGGAAAATTGCATGCTCAATAGATCCCTAATGGAAACGAATTGAATTGAAGAAGACAAAAAACACAAGATTATCCCTTTAAGAACATTTATTCCAGAGAAATTTGGTTTAACCTTGAACTCATTTCAAGATTTTGCCTCGAATTGCTCGAAACCAAAAAGGAAAAAACACCAAAATTAAGAAGATGCAAAATTTTGCCTTTTGATTTTGATTTTGCTTTTGGAATTTGATGACAAATGAATGAAAGGTGAGAATGATACTATATTAGGTTTCAAAAGATGAACTAGAGAAAAGTCTGATATTAGAAATTTTGGGTTTAGAGAAATAAATGAAAGGGGAGGAACAACTGTGAATGATCTACAAATTCAACTTTGGCAACGGGGTTATAAAAGAAAGTGGCCTCTTACCGGGTTAAGGCAAAACCGGTTCTAAAGGCATTGCATTAGGTAAGAATTATTGCCTTTTATATTCTCTTGCAACGGATTTTACTTAACCGTTGCCTTTTCTACTGTATTACAACGGTTCTTTAAAGAACCGTTGCCAAAGCCGTTGCAATAAGTGCGATCGTTGTAATATAGGGATGCAAATGCTCGTTTATCTAGTAGTGATTTTTACCTTACGGTCACCCTGGTTGACTTCCAGGATTTTTTCTCAGAGACCTCTCAACACCAAAAAGCAGTGAATAATAGCCTTTGTTTGAGTCCCCCGGAGGGGCTGTCCTGGGCCCCGTCACTTTTTCGCCCCGTTTTTCTTACCACGTGCTATAGACCTCACAGCACCCCCCACGATCGTTTTCGACCCCTAAACACCTCTTACGATCCCTCTTATGGCCTCTTGTAGAGAGGGAAAAAATAGCCTCATATGTAATCGTCTAAGGCCTTCGTATCATCCCTCACATGACATTTTCACCACGAATCCTTTTGTCTTGGTTCCTATTTTTACCTTACGGAGACCCCAGTCGATTTTCGAGATTTTTTTTTTCCGAGATACATGAACCCCAAATAACAGTGAATAATAGCTATCGTTTCAGGCCCCCGGAAGGGCCGTCCCGATCCCCATAACTTTCTCGCCTTGTTTTTTTACCACGTCCAATGGACCTCCACAACACCCCCCACAATCGTTTTCGGGCCCCAAACACCTCTTAGGATCCTCTTATGGCCTCCTCCAGAAAGGGGAAAAAAAGCCTTATATGCAATCGTCTAAGGCCTTCTTATCATTCCTCATATGACCTTTACACCCCGAATCCTTTGGTTTGGCTTCAAATTTTTACCTTACAGGCACCCCAGTCGATTTTCTGGATTTTTTTTCCGGGAACTCTGAACCCCAAAAAAAAGTGAATAATAATAGCCTTTGCTTTAGGCCCCGTCACTATTTCATCCCTTTTTCTTACTACGTGCTATGGACCAACACAGCACCCCCCAACGATCGTTTTCGGCCCCGAAACACCTGTTAGGATCCCTCTTATTGCCTCTTGCAGAGAGGGAAAAAACAGCCTTATATGCAATCGTCTTTGGCCTTCTTCTCATCTCTCATATTACCTTTTCACCCCGAATCCATTGGTCTGGGTTCCTATTTTTACCTTACGGGCACCCCGGTTGATTTCCGGGATTATTTTTCATGACTCCTGAACCCCAAAAAACAGTGCATAATAGCCTTTGATTCAGGCCCCCGTAGGGGCCGTCCCGGGCCCTGTCACTTTTTCGCCTCGTTTTTTTACCACGTTCTATGGACCCCCACAGCACTCGGCCACCACAATCATTTTTGACCCCTAAATACCTCTTAGGACCCCTCATATGTCCTCTTCCATATAGGGGAAGAACATCATTATATGCAATCTTCTAAGGCCTTCTTATCATCCAAAATACGACCTGTTCACCCTGAATCTTTTGGTCAGGGTTCGTATTTTTACCTTACGGGCACCCCGGTCGATTTCTGGTATTTTTTTTCTAGGACCAGTGAACTCCAAAATTAGTGAATAATAGCCTTTGTTTCTGCCCCTTGGGCGGGCCGTCTCGGGCCCTGTCACTTTTTTGCCCCGTTTTTTTACCACGTATTATGGCCCTCCACAGCACCCCCCACTATCATTTTCGGCCCCTAAACCCCTTTTAGGATCCCTCTTATGGCCTCTTCCAGAGAGGGGAAAAGCAACATTATATGGAATCGTCTAAGGCCTTCTTATTATCCTTCATATGACCTTTTCACCCCGAATCCTTTTTTTCGGGTTCCTATTTTTACCTTACGGACACCTTGGTTTATTTCCAGATTTTTTTTCATGACCCCTGAACCCCAAAAAATAGTGAATAAAAGCCTTTATTTCAGGCGCCCGATGGGGCCGTCAAGGGCCCTATCACCTTTTTGGCCCATTTTTTTTTCCACGTGCTATGGACCTCCACAGCACCGACTACGATAGTTTTCGACCCCTAAACACCTCTTAGGACCCCTTCTATGTCCTCTTCCAAAGAGGAGAAAAACAACATTATATGCAATCGTCTAAGGCCTTCTTATCATCCCTCATATGACTTTTTCACCCTGAATCTTTTGGTCTGGATTTCTATTTTTACCTTACGGGCTCCCCTGTCGATTTACAGCATTTTTTTTCTCTGGGACCCTTGAACCACAAAAAAAAGTGAATAATAGCCTTTGTTTCAGGCCCCGGAGGGGCCGTTCGAGGCCCCCTCAATTTGTTGCCTCGTTTTTTTACCACGTGCTCTGGACCTCCACAGCACCCACCAAGATCGTTTTCTAGCACTAAACACCTCTTAGGACCCCTCTTAGGTCCTCTTCCAAAGAGAGGAAAAAAAGCATTATATGCAATCGTTTAAGGCCTTCTTATCATCCCTCGTATCATCTTTTCACCCTGAATCTTTTGGTCTGGGTTTGTATTTTTACCTTATGGGGTCCCCGGTCGATTTCTGGGATTTTTTACTGGGGCTACTAAACCACAAAAAATAGTGAATAATAGCCTTTGTTTCAGGCCCCCGGAGGGGCCATCCCGGACCCCGTCAGTTTTTCGCCCCATTTTTTTACCATGTACTATGGCCTTCTACAGCACCACCCACAATCTTTTTCGGCCCCTAAACCCCTCTTAGAATCCCTCTTTTGGCCTCTTCCAGAGAGGGGAAAAACAACATTATATGTAATCGTCTAAGGCCATCTTATCATCCCTTACATGACCTTTTCACCCCGAATCCTTTGGTCTTGGTTCCTATTTTTACCTTATGGGCACCCAGGTGGATTTCCGGGATAATTTTTTGCGGGAAACGTTTACCACAAAAAACAGTAAATAATAGCCTTTGTTTCAAGCCCCCGGAGGTAGGAGTGAGCGTCGGAACTAGGTACCAGGTATTGGACCCGACGCGTAAAGACCAGGTCGCTGTTGAACTTGGTCTGGTATCGGGTCCCAAAATAAGTACCCGGTTAGTACCTGTACCGGGAATTGTTTTTGACATTTTTGGACGATTACCCGGCGGGTACCTGGTTGTACCAGTACCGGTACCGGGTAGCCGGAATCGGACCCCGTTTCCGGCGATTACCAGGTACTGGTCCCTGCTTGGCATTTTACTAATTTACTTATGTTATTTGCCTAATTTTAATATTTTCCGATATTATATATATAACTGATATAACCCAAATTTGTAATATTGTATTTGATGTTAGGTCTTTTAATTTTTTTTCAAAAGAAATACAATACTAAAGTATTAAATACTGTTCAAAACATCTTTTCAACAAAAGCAAAATTATGCAAAATAAACAACCGGGTACCCGGTCCCTGCCGGGACCAGTTTATGCAATAACCGTTACAACCGGGACTTCGACCAGATCTGGGTACCCGGCCAGAACCGGGACCAGTACCAGGTCTATGTAAAATGACTAGGTACACGGTTGTGCTCACCCCTACCCGGTGGCGCCGTCCCGGGCACTGTTCCCTTTTCGCCCAGTTTTTTTACCACGTGCTATAGACCCCACAGCAACCCCCCGCTATCGTTTTCGGCCCCTAAACACTTCTTAGGTCCCCTCGAATGGCCTCTTCCATAGAGGGAAAAAATAGCCTTATATGCAATCATTTATGGCCTTCTTATCATCCTTCATATTACCTTTTCACCCGAATCTTGTGGTTTCGGTTCTTATTTTTACCTTAAGGGCACCAGGTCGATTTTTAGGAATTTTTTCCGAAAACCCTGAACCCCAAAGAACAGTAAATAATAGCCTTTGTGTCAGGCCCCCGTAGGGGCCGTCCCGGGCACTGTCACTTTTTCGCCCCGTTTTTTTTACCACGTGCTATGGACCTCCACAGCACCCACCACGATTGTTTTTGACCCCTAAATACCTCTTAGGACCCCTCATATGTCCTCTTCCAGACAGGGGAAAAACAGCATTATTATGCAATTGTCTAAGGCCATCATATCATCCAAAATACGATCTTTTCACCCTGAATCTTTTGGTCAGGGTACGTATTTTTACCTTACGGGCACCCCGGTCGATTTTCGGGATTTTTTTTTTTGGGACTCCTGAACTCCAAAAATTAGTGAATAATTTGTTTCTGTCCCCCGGACGGGCCGTCTCGGGCCCTGTGACTTTTTTGCCCCGTTTTTTTACCACGTATTATGGCCCTCCACAGCAAACCCACTATCGTTTTCGGCCCCTAAATCCCTCTTACGATCCCTCTTATGGCCTTATCCAAAGATGGGAAAAAAACATTATATGCAATCGTCTAAGGCCTTCTTATTTTTTCTCACATGAACTTTTCACCCCAAATCCTTTTGTCTGGGTTCCAATTTTTACCTTACGGGCACCCTGGTTGATTTCAAGATTTTTTTTCATGAACCTGAACCCCAAAAAAAGTCAATAATAGCATTTGTTTCAGGCGTCCGGTGGGGCCGTCTAGGGCCCTGTCACTTTTTTGGCCCATTTTTTTTACCACGTGCTATGGACCTCCACAGCACCCACCACGATCGTTTTCGACCCCTAAACACCTATTAGGACCACCCTTAGGTCCTCTTCTAAAGAGGGGAAAAACAACATTATATGCAATCGTTTAAGGCCTTCTTATGATCCCTCATATCATCTTTTCACCATGAATCTTTTGGTCTGGGTTTGTATTTTTTCCTTATGGGCTCCCCGGTCAATTTCCGGGATTATTTTTCTTGGACCACTAAACCACAAAAAATTGTGAATAATAGCCTTTGTTTTCAGGCCCCCGGAGGAGCCGTCCCGGGCCCCGTCAGTTTTTCGCCCAACTTTTTTAGCACGTACTATGGCCCTCCACAGCACCATCCACAATCGTTTTCGGCCCCTAAACCCCTCTTAGAATCCCTCTTATGGCCTCTTCCAAAGAGGGGAAAAACAACATTATATGCAATCGTCTAAGGCTATCTTATCATCCCTTACATGACCTTTGCACCCCAAATCCTTTGGTCTTGGTTCGTATTTTTACCTTACGGGCAACCAGGTGGATTTCCGGGATTTTTTTTTCGGGACCCGTTTACCCCAAAAAACAGTATGTAATAGCCTTTGTTTCAAGCCCAGAAGGTAGGGGTGAGCATCGGAACTGGGTACCAGGTATTGGACCCGGTCCTGTTTTGGACCTGGCGCGTAAAGACCCGGTCGCTATTGAACTTGGTCTTGTATCGGGTCCCAAAATAAGTACCCGGTTAGTACCGGGACTGGGACTGGTACTAGACATTTTCGGACGCTGATGTAGAAAGAGTTCCTGGTAGGGTCTCTTCAACTGAATACGTGGAGAGGGAAATAGAGGGCTACACTTCGGACGGACATATGTTGGCTTGTTCACTTCCTGATGGCACGGACCTTGATTCCTGCAAAACAAGGGAATAAAATCCTCGTAGGATTTTTACCCCCTCCGATGCTTAAGTAAGTATTTGTATGAGGATTAAGGTAAATTAACAATAATTAACAACTTGGTAATCTAGAGAGGGAAACTAGTGAGAGAAATTCTCTTAGTATGATGTAAGAATGAAGATTGAATATTGAATGCCCCCAAAATGATGATTTTGAGGGGTATTTATAGCCTTAGGTTTGGAGGCCAACAAATAGGACGATAACATTTGTCATCGTCTAATTGGTTGATACATGTAAAAGCTTCATGGGCTTTTACATTCAAGCCTCAAGGCCCAAATCCCTCTTTTTATCCTACTTTGTAGTGTCGAATGGGGTTGCGACACGTGGCAGAGGTTTCTCTTCTTTTAAGTAGCTATTGTGGACACGTGGCCAAATCTTACAGCAACACGTGGCCGTATGGAGCCCACCTTGGTGGTCCAGTCATTGCCAAGTGGCAGTGCCACCTGGACTTTTAGTGGACACATGGCCCAGTATTATGCTAAGACGTGGCATGAGTTGGCGTGCCACATTAGCAATGCCACCTGGACTTTAAGTGGACACATGGCCCATTATTATGCTGACACGTGGCATTAGTCGGCGTGCCACATAATTTGCCCCACAGTTGGGTGTTTGGATCCATAATCCATGCCCCGACTGACATCTCTTTTGTTTCGGAAGTTATTTTGTAACCCTCCTTAGCATTTATTAATGCCGCAACCACCCCTTTTGATTTTTTGGGGGGAAATTAAAATTTGAAGGGGGAATTTACTCTTGTGCCCCTTCAAATTTCTATATATATAAGATGATTGAAAATGATTGTGAAACAATCATTTTTAATCATTTCATTTCACTTTCTCTCTCTAAAAGTTCTAAAGATTTCTCTCAAACTCCCAAGAAGTTTCAGAGGCGATTTCAAGCGACCTGTGGTGCGATTTCCGGCGAGTTGTTACAGCGATTTTCGGTGTGAACAATAGATCCTAGTTTTCTTCTCTTTTTCAAATATTTACCTGAATTCTTTTTCTTTCTTGTTTTTCCTTTACTTCTTTATCTTTATTTTCCAATGGCTTCTTCATCCTCTTCTTCCCCACATAATAATGAGAACTCTATTAAATTACTTCCTTCTCCTCGTACTACTTCTTCTGTTGGAACTCAATCTTCTATTGTTCCTGATCACTTATTGTCTGGGTCTTTCCTACTTCCTTCTCTTCCTGTGCAGGAAGTTGCAATGACAAGAGTTAAGAAAACTGCTTATAAAGATACTTTGAGAGTTCCAGCATCTGAAGTTTCAAATGTGAATCCTCTTGATCAGCAAGATCCTACTCCCCAGGTTGAGGGAAGAGAGGATGTTGAAGCTGCACAAGAACCTCCCGAGGAGGAAGTGAGCNAAGCTGCACAGGAAGCTCCCGAGGAGGAAGTAAGGGAGATTCCTACTAGAAAGAGAGAGGCTTCTGAGGCTACCACTTCCAAGCCTAAGAAGAAGAGAGGTGCCTATCCTGGTGCGAATGATGTAGTGATCTCCGAGGAATATGTAGATGATGTAAATAAGGATAAACTGAGTAGTGACTTAATTTTTAATAANTTCCTACTAGAAAGAGAGAGGCTTCTGAGGCTACCACTTCCAAGCCTAAGAAGAAGAGAGGTGCCTATCCTGGTGCTGACGATGTAGTGATCTCCGATGAATATGTAGATGGTGTAAATAAGGATAAACTGAGTAGTGACTTAATTTTTAATAATGAGTATTTTGAGTTGATCATCCCTAACAAGGGGGATACCATTCTGGAAGCCCTGAAAGACTGCTTCCCTGGTTATACTGAAGTAATTGACCTAGGACTTAGGTTTCCCACTTCCTTATTCATTTTTAATCTCTTCAAAAAGTATGACATTGGCCTATGTCAACTTACTCCCAATTCTTGGGTTCACATAATGTCTTATGTGACTTCTTGTGGACTTAGAGGAGTGAAAGCTTCTTCTAAGGTCTTCCTTCATCTTCACCATCTCTCCAAGGCCTCCCATTGCAAACGTGGGTGGTTCTATCTGAAAAACAGTGAGGGGTTCCCCACTTGTGTAGAAAAAGCCAACAAGGTTCCCAACTGGAGGAACCATTTTGTGTTTGTGAAGTCCCATGACAAAAAATTGGTAGAAGTGTTGAAAAAATGGAATCTTTTCCAAAGTGCCTAGGAAGATCCTTTGAGCTTCCTAGATTGAGTGACAATGAGCAATAAAACTTAGAATACTTCAGATCTACCACAGTGGAGATCAAGAAACAATCTCTGAAATTTCCCTACAACTGGATCCCCTTTAGCGAATTCTTCTTAGATCGCAACTTCCTTGTTGCTGCTGGTGCAATTTATGGGGATGAGTATAACTAGGGTAATTTTTGCTTTATCATTTGATACTGAACTTCTTTTTGTTTTTCCACTTATCTAACCAAGTATCCTTTCTTTTTGCAGAAGAAGCTCTTGCTGACCTTCCTCCATTCAAGAAAGGAAGTATGAATCAAAAAGAGTTCTGGAAGCAAGTTTCTCAAAAGCTGGGGGAGGATACTTCCTCAAAGAAGGCGAAGAGTCAGGTATTTTACATTTCTGCAAAACTAAGACTTGAATTTTAGTTTTATATATATATTGAACGCAAGCGGGCACTAAGTGGGGAAGTTAGGTATTTAAACACTTCCTCTTAGGAATGTTATTAGGGACTTCCCTACTTAGTGACTTCCCACTTTGCCGACTGGAACGCAGGTTGGCACTAAGTAGGGAAGCTATATAATAGGTAGAAGTCTTCCCTCTCCTTAGGAAGTTTAAAACTTTACTTAGGAAGTAGGTTTAGACTTCCTTTTACAGGAAGTTCCTCCATTGTAAGAAGCTTGAGTATTTAAGACATTCCCTTAGGAAGTTTTAGGATCGTACTTCCCCTTAGGAAGTGTATTTATACTTTACTTCATAGGAAGCCTCTTCCCCTTAGGAAATTGGAATGACTTTAGAGTTCCCCTCTTTGTGTCCATGTGCGTTCAACTCGGCAAAGTGGGAAGTCCTTGACTTCCTTATTTGCCGGGTTGAACGTAGAACTGCACAAGGAGGGGAAGTCCCCCTTTTTAGGAAGCTTTTAAAATCATACTTCCCCTTAGGAAGTGTGTTTAGACATCCTTTTATAGGAAGTTAGAATTTTTTTTTTTTTAGACTTCCCTCCTTTGTGTCCATGTGCGTTCAACTCGTCAAAGTGGAAAGTCTTTGACTTCCTTGTTTGCCGGGTTGAACGTACAATGGCATAAGGAGGGGAAGTCCGTTTTACTTCCCCTTAGGAAGCATTTAAGATCATACTTCCCCTTAGGAAGTATGTTTAGACTTCCTTCCATAGGAAGTTAGAATTTTTTTAGACTTCCCTCCTTTGTGTCCATGTGCGTTCAACTCGGCAAAGTGGGAAGTCTTTGACTTCCTTGTTTGCCGGGTTGAACGTACAATGGCAGAAGGAGGGGAATTCCTTGTTACTTCACCTTAGGAAGATTTTAACATCATACTTCCCCTTAGGAAGTATGTTTAGACTTCCTTCCATAGGAAGTTAGAATTTTTTAGACTTCCCTCCTTTGTGTCCATGTGCGTTCAACTCGGCAAAGTGGGAAGTCTTTGACTTCCTTGTTTGCCGGGTTGAACGTAGAACGGCACAAGGAGGGGAAGTCTTTTTACTTCCCCTTAAAAAGCTTTAAGATCATACTTTCCCTTAGGAAGTATGTTTAGACTTCCTTTCATAGGAAGTTAGAATTTTTTAANTCTCATAGGAAGTCTCTTCCCTTAGGAAGTTTAAGTAACTTTCAGAGTTCCCCCCTTCGTGTCCATGTGCGTTCAACTCGGCAAAGTGGGAAATCTTCGACTTCCTTGTTTGCCAGGTTGAACATGCAATGGCATAAGGAGGGGAAGTCCCTTTTACTTTCCCTTAGGAAGCTTTTAGGTTCCTACTTCCCCTTAGGAAGTATTAGTTCACCAATTCCCCTTTAGGAAATTTAAATATGACACTTTCTATTAGGATGTATCAATTCATTACTTCCCCTTAGGAAGTTTTAATTTAGCAATTCCATTTAGCAAGTATTAATTCATTACTTCCCCTTAGGATGATTTAATGTTACACTTCCCCTTAGGAAGTATTAATTCAACTTCCCTCTTTTGTGTCATTCTACGTTCAACTCGGAAAACAAGGAAGCTTAGGCTTTGGAAGTTGCAAGTTGTACCTGGGTAGGCACAAGAGAGGAAGTATTGTTTAATGTTTCCTTCTAGGAAGTTGTAAGCAATGGCTTCCCCACTTGTGTCAATGTACGTTCATGTCAGCAAACTAGGGTACACAAAGTGGGAAGTTATTGGTTTTGCTCTGAAAGTTGTTTATCTTAGTAGGATCTGTTGAATATTCCTTTATACTCTTCTAACACTGTCGTTTTTCAGGAGACAAGCAAGCCTTCTGGGAGGAAGACAAAGCCTTCCCATAAGAGGAAGAAGGAGGAAGTACCAGAAGCACAGGGTACAAGCTCAAAGAAGAGCAAAAGAAAGGGTGCTTCCTCCAAAGCTGCTGCTACTACAGTTGAGATTACTGAGTCAAGTCCCCACACTTCCTCCCTTTCTGGGAAGAGTGCCTTTGTGATTGGGGAGAGTGATTTCGTGATACGGGTAAGGAACAAAACTCCTCCAGCTGAACAAGATGACCCCTTGGAGAGTGACAATGGGTTGGTTGATCCTTTGACTCCCGTCAACACAATGCCTGCTTCCCAATCAGCTGGCGCTTCTGAACCTCCATCTTCTCCTCCTGATGAGGACCCTGTTATTGGTTTCTCGAAATATGTTGAGCGAAACATCCCCAAAAGTGTTAAGGCACAGGCTAGAGCTTCTGGGGGTAAGTTTAGTCATAGATTCTGTCAAACTATACGCTCATCTTCAGATACCATTAACTCTCCCAGGAACCGTAATGTCATAGTTTTGCCGGTTTCCATAACAGATGAGGCTGAATCCCCCAACTTCCTTGATGACGAAGAGGATCTCCCCTCAACCAGCAAAAAATTTGACTCCAACTACAAAAGGGGTTTGATTAGGGAGATCTTAAGCTGTGGAGAACTTGAGCACAAAGAGTCACTCAAGGGATCTGTCAGAGGCCATCTTCTTCCCATCTTTAATAACCTCTCTGAGGTATGCTTCCAACAACTGTTTTCTTTTTTTCATTTTCTTCCCATTATTATTATTATTATTTTATCAACCAACTCTTTGTTTCCCATCTCTTGCAGTGTATGTTCCGTCTGGAACACTTGGCCAAACTCTATGGCTCCATGAAGGCTGAAAACAAAAAATGCATGGAGTTCTATGACAAAGCTGCTACCTATGTAGTGGCTCAAACAAACAAGATTGAGTCTAAGTGGCAGCATGCAATGAATGCTCTCTCCAGAGATCTCCACAAAACCAAGGAAGACTATCAAGTAGTCTTGGAGAGGAGCATGGAACTGGCTAACCAGATCCATGCTGACAAAGAGACTGTGGAGAAGGCTGCTGCTGCCATTGCTAACCAAGGATGCCAAGGAAGAGGCCAGAAAACTCAGAGAGGAAGTGGATGAGCTGAAGAGGAAGCTCAAGGAAGCCGAGGAGGAGGAGAAGCTGAAAAATGGAAAGGAGGAGGCTGAACAAAAGATCTCAACCATTGCTGTTGAGAAGTACATGGAGGGCCAAGCTTTCCTTAGAGAGATGTTCTTGGAAGCTTGGGGAATGGGGTTAGAGGAATATCTGGCCTTTGACTCCTTTGAAAGAAGATTGAACTATGTCAACATGGTTCATATCAAAAAATAAGCTGAAGCAACTCCGCCTCCTTCCTATGATTATTCAGAAGAAGAAGAAGTTCAAGGAGTGAAGATGAAGAAGAGGAGAGTTTTGAGAAGGAGAAGCCAGAAGAAGAAGAGAAGAGCAAAGAGGCTTCAGAAGTTCATAATGACAAACATCAAGGTTGATGCTCTTCTTCAAAATTTTAATGATTATCTTTAATTTTCTTTGAACAATTAGAATTTCTTTGAACAATATTAGAATGATTGGAACAGTGATTTGAATAGGAACACTTTTAAAGTGTTTCTTGTAATATTTGATTTTGAATTTCTTTTAATGCAATCTTTGTTCTAGCTCTTTAAATCTTGAAGCTTGATTTCTTTACAAGAATATGAACTTTTGGTTCATCTTCTCAAGGTTCCCCAGGCCATGGGATCCTGCCTCACAGGTTTAAAACAAATGAACTCTTAGTTCACCTTCTCAAGGTTCCCCATGTGATCTTAGGAACTTTAATTATGTTTTCCCTTAGGAACTTTATAACTAACCCACCAATGGGAACTCTTATTGTTCCTTATGGAGAACACTTCTCATTTCTGATAGGCTTGTAGGGTTCTCTTTCCCCCAAATTAAGCTTCAAGTTAACCAGGATCAGTCTTTTGCTGAGATCCCTAAGTTTACTAGAAGTCCTAGTACTGATTAGACTGATTGCCCTTAAACTTAAGGAATCGAAGCAAGTGTTATAATTTTTTAATCTTAATGCCCTTAGCATTTTCAAGGACTTTTAGTCACATTTTTAAGACTCTTGGTCTAATTGTAAGACCCTTAGTCCTACTTTTATGACACTTGGTCTAATCGTAAGACCCTTAGTCCTACTTCCTTTGTCTGAAGTCTCTTTTTGCTTAAGTAACAAAGTATGACTTTGGGATCTTGCCCTAGTCTTGCCCTAATGGGAAGTTACCCAGGGCTCTAGGGTCTTACCCTAGCCTTGCTTAATAAGAAAAATAAAATGTAATAAGCTAAATTATCACACATGCAGAAATAGAGTTTTCATTAATTATGGCCAGTAGCCAATTTTAATACAAATGTAAACTCCAGTTTCTATATAAAAGATCAACTTGGACCTTATTTATATGGCCGTAGCCTACTCATCTGATTCCGTAAATCAGGGTTACATATAATACCTCTTTAAATTATTAGCATTCCAAGTTCGTGGCAGTTCATAACCATCCAAACTCTAAAGTCGATAAGTACCATCTCGAACGACTTCAATAATTTCATAACGTCCCTCCCAATTCTGAGTCATTTTTCCTTGCTCATTAGCTCTTCCTATAGCTTCCATTTTCCTTAAAACTAGAACTCCAAGCTTCATGGGCCTATTGTTAACCCTTTTACTATGTTCTCTAGTCATCCGAAGCTTGTATAGTTGATGTCTAAGCAAGGCATTACTTCACACCACAGGTAAGGTATCAAGAGCAGCTTTCATCAATTCCCAATTCGCATATTCATTATACAGCATCACTCTGAGAGTAGGTTCACACATTTCGATGGGAAGAACAGTTTCAGCTCCGTACACCAACATGAAGGGAGTTTCTCCAGTTAAGGTTCTTGGCGGTGGTCCTTATCGACCATAAGACATTGTATAATTCATTGACCCATAATCCTTTATCCTTCTCAAGCATCTTCTTCAGTCCATCACCGATTATCTTATTGAAAGCTTCAACTTGTCCATTGGCCTGAGGATAGCCTACGGAAGCAAAGTTAGCAGAGATGCCCTAATCTTCTAACCATTTTCTCAATTGCGGTGTCTCGAACTGCGGACCCTTATCAAACACAATGGATTGCTGAACTCCAAATCGTGTGATGAGGTTCTTCCATATAAACCATTGCACATCCGAGTGTTTGATATTCTTCATCGGCTCTGCCTCCACCCATTTTGTGAAGTAGTCCACAACTACCAACACATATTTTCTTTACCCCGAGGCCTGAGGGTATGCACCAAGGATGTCCATGCCCCACTTGGCAAAAGGAAGTGGACTGATAATTGGACTTGAAACGTTAGCCGGTTGGTGGTGCAAATTTCCATAAAACTGACATTTCTTACGCTTCTTGACGTAATCCATAGCATCTTGCCTTAGTGACGGCCAGTAATACCCTAGGCGAAGTGCCTTTTCAGCTAAGGCTCGTCCCCCTATATGAGACCCACAAAACCCCTCATGAATGTCTTCCAAAACTTCTTTACCTTGCTCGGGGGTGATGCACTTCAATAGTGGATGAGTGAACGATTTCTTTTATAATTGCCCTTGCCATTCTCTTGCCTTGACATACTTAGCTTGTCGTGCATCAGCTGGCGGGGTTCCATTTGTTTTGTAAGCAATAATTTCATCCATCCAGGTACTTCCCCTGCTAATTGAAGTTTACATCTCTTTCTTTGTCAATACTCTTCTTTTCCTTAGCTTCCCAAAAAACAGTTTGGGGTGAGTCTCCTATAGCAGAGCTAGCTAACTTGGACAGGGCGTTAGCCTGATTGTTCTCGGATCGGGGAACTTGCATTAACTCAAAACTTTCAAGATCTTTAACTTCTTCTTACAACATTTGCAAATACTTGCTCATGCCCTCATCGCAGGCTTCATAGTCTCCCAAGTATTGACTCACAATCAGTTGTGAATCAGACATAGCTTCTATCTTCCTAGCACCAGCAGCTTTACACATCTTAATTCCTGCAATTAAGGCCTCATACTAAGCTTCATTGTACGAAGTTTGAAATTTAAACCTCATTGCATACTTGTAAAAATCTCCCTCAGGAGATGTGCATATGATTCCCACTCCACAGCCATTTTGGGTGGATGATCCATCAACATGTAGTGTCTAGTAGTCAATACTTGGCTTCTCAATCTGAGGCCTGGTCATTTCAACAATGAAGTCGGCAAACGCTTGTCCCTTAATCTCTTTCCTAGGCTCATACAAAATCTCAAATGAACCCAACTCGATAGCCCACTTAAGCATCTTACCAGAAGATTCTTTAGTTAGGCATGACTTAAGCGGCTGAACCGTGTAAACAATGATTTGGTGGGACAAGAAGTAGGGCCTCAGTTTTCTACTTGCTAAAAACAATGCTAATCCAAACTTCTAAAACGTAGCATATCTCAGTTCGGTTTTCTGGAGAATATGGCTGACAAAATAAACCGGATGTTGAACTCCGTCCCTCACAGCCAACAAAACAGCTGAGAGTGCATATTCTGATATAGCAAGGTACATATACAAGATTTCTTTTTCCTTGGGGCTTACCAACTTTGGAAGAGAATGGAGATGATCCTCTAATTTAGTAAAGGCTTCCTCAGCTGATTGAGTCCATTCAAATTTGTTGGCTTTCTTCTTGAACGTAACAAAGAAGAAGTGGCACTTATCTCCTGCCCTTGACAGGAACCTTCCCAAGGCTGCTAAGAACCCAGTTAACTTTTGCACTTCTTCAACACTTCGGGGAGAAGTCATATCCAACACGGCCTTGACCTTGTCTGGATTGACTTTAATCCCCCTTTCATCAACAAGAAACCCCAGGAACTTACCTGAAGTGACACCAAAAACACACTTCTTCGGATTCAACCTCATCTTATACTTCCTCAAAGTTTCAAAAGTTTCCTTTAAATCGGCTACATGATCCTTGGCTTCCTTACTTTTGACAATCATGTCATCAATGTATGCTTCCATATTCCTTCCTAATTGTTGCTTGAATACTTCATTAACTAGTCTCTGGAAGGTAGCTGGAGCATTCTTAAAACCGAAGGGCATTCTTGTATAACAGTACAGGCCTGTTTCCGTAACAAACGCTATTTTTTCTGGATCTTCCTCCCATAGAGGAATTTGATGAAAGCCGGAATAGGCGTCCATAAAACTCAACAAGGCATGTCCTGCCGTAGAATCAACCAACCGATCGATCTTGGGCAAAGGAAAGCTATCCTTAGGGCACGCCTTGTTTAAGTCTATGCAATCCACGCACATTCTCATTGTTCCATTAGGTTTTGGCACCAATACAACATTTGCCACCCAATCAGGATATTGGCATGGACGAATGAATCCTGCTTCCAATAGCTTTTTGACCTCGTCATCTGCAGCTTTGTTACGAACTTCACCAAGATTTCTTTTCTTTTGCCTAACAGGCTTCAATTCAGGCTTAACATTGAGCTTGTGAACAGCCACTTCCGGATCAATCCCTAGCATTTCTTCAACTTCAAATGCAAAAATATCTTTGTATTGTCTAAGTAAGGCTCTTATCTCTACCCCAACATGTTTGTCAGGTGCTTGTCCAATCTTGACTGTTCTACCAGGCTTCATCTCATCCAACACAAAATCTTCGTGCTCACCTCCAGGTTAAGGTCTTGGGGCTTAATTCAAGCTATGAACAGCCATAACTTGGTCCTTGGGAGCTTCTTTTACTTTCCTTTTCTTAATTGGTTCACCACTTTCACTTGTCCAAGCTTATGCTTTTAATGTGGTAACATAACACTCTCTTGCCAGTTGTTGGTCTCCATGGATCGTTCCTACAGCACCATTGTTACACTCATACTTCATGAGCATGAGGTGGGTAACAATAACTGCCCGGACGGCATTGAGTGTTGGCCTTCCAAGAATCACATTGTATGCCTGTAGCTCTTTTACTACAAGGAACTTGACGAACATGTTACGAGCATAGTCTCTATCACCCATTCGAACTGGCAAAGTCACAGTTCCCATTGGATTGATAATTCCACCTCCAAACCCAATGATGGGATGGTGGATTTGTTCCAACTTCGATGAATCAAACTTCAACTTTCTCAAACAGCTGTAACTGATTATATCAGATGAACTTCCTGTGTCAACAAGTACTCTCTTTACTTTCATATTCGCCAATTTCAGCTCGACTACCAGGCGATCATCATGGGGTGTTCGAACTTTGCCCCGGTCCTTGTCACTGATCATTACTTCTGGGAATTTAATCTTAGCATCTGCTCCAGTCTCGGGTGATGATTCTCGAACTAGGCGTCGCACATATTCCTTACTTCCCTTCATTGTAGGACCTCCAGCAGCAAAGCCCCCAGAGATTACGTAGACAACATCTTCCGTAACATAGCCCTCCTTTGTCATCTCATTTCTAGAGTCTGCCTTCTGCTTAGCCCTCTTGTCAAAGGATTTGATTAAATCTCGACTAATTTTCCCCTTAGCAGCAAGAGCTTCCAGATTTCTCCGAAGATTGAAGCAGTCATTGGTATGATGCCCCACATGTTTGTGAAAGTAATAGTATTTACTTGAATTTCGATCCTCTTTTGCACTTCTCAATGGGGGTAGATCATCAATATCAACTTTCCCTCGGATCTCCTTAAAGACTGAGTGGAGGTCCTTAGTGAATTCAACTTTCGGCGTATCATTCGCCTTCCTCTTTCTGTTTTGAGCATTTGACTTGTTTGATGAGCCAGCCATCCAAGTGGCATGTCTCTTCTGATCTTTGTTTTTTGATCCATGGTCATTCTTCTTGTCCTTGCGGGTGGAAGCGCATAGCTCCTGAGCATGGATGAAGCATTCAGCCTCCTCCAGAATCCCCTTCAAGGTTTTACAATTCCTTCTGACCACATCAAACTTAAAGGTTCCATCACGCAGCCCTCTGAAGAAGCTTTAAAGGCAACTCCTTTAGAGAGGTTAGGTATTTGCAATGATTCAAGATTGAACCTTTGGACGTAACTTCTTAATGGTTCCTTCTCACCTTGCACGATCTTGGCTAAGTGCATCNACCTTGCACAATCTTGGCTAAGTGCATACTCGTCTTCTTCTCACGTTTGTTAGCCATGAAATGATGTACAAAGGTTGTACTCAACTCATGGAAACTGTTGATGGATTGGTTAGGTAAACTATTAAACCACTTTTGAGCTATTCCCTTAAGTGTTGCTGGGAAATAGCGGTACCAAGTTGCGTCATCCAAACCTTGAAAATACATAAAGTGTTTGTATGTTGCTAGATGTTCTTCTGGATCAGTTGTTCCATCAAAAGCCTCTACATTAGGCATTTTAAACTTAACTGGGCGAGGAGCCATCATGATTGATGCAGCAAATGGGGTTGTCCAATTCATAGACATAGAACGCGCTTTATCCCCAATGATCCCCGTAGGATCATTAGGTACCTGCTTGGCCATATAAAGCTCCTCAGCGCTCACCCTGTTTTTCCAGTATTGGATCATTTGCTCTCTTGTAGCTTGATCTGCTTTCTCAGCTTTCTTCTTCTCAATCTTGTGTCTCAAATTTCCTTCATCATCATGCTTATCTGACTCAACAGTAAAATGGTGCGAATCTGACATTTCTCTCGTTGCAGATGAACCTGACGAGTCAGTGATTCTCCTCTCGTTGGGTTCGTTTGGAGTTCAAGTACTCCCTTGCATCTTTACTTGATGCCCTTCTCTCATTAAGAACTTCTCTAGCATCCTTGCTTGAAGTCTTCTTAGCCTCAAGATACTCTCTAGCATCATGAGCTAATGATTTCTTGAATTCAATGAATTCCCTAGCATCGGACTTCGTCCTACTTGCATCTGTATACCCTTTTGTCACTTCACGTTTAGGTTTAAACTTAGGAGTGACAGGATATTTCTTAAGTGTTCCCTAGTGTGTTTTGAGTGGAGTTCTTTCTTTCTTAATTCTCTCAACTTTCTCTTGGAAAGTGAGTCTTCCTTCACCTTGGTCTTCTTGACACAACTTCTCTTTAAGCTTTCTCTGGCGAGGATCACCTTCCTCATGAGTTCTCTTGGAGGAATGCTCCCGTAGAGCATCCATAAAGGACTCTTTGAGACTTTCTAAGATACTCTTGAGTTGACCCATAGTCACGGGTTGATCCTTTGTTGCTTTCCCCTTAGGAGAGCCAGTTCCTTGTCCGGTTTCATAGTTCCCGGATTGATCTTCAATAAAACATGTGAAGCAGGTAAAAAGAAGATTTTTAAGATGAATGAGATCTACAAGAGACGATATAACAAGAACAGAACTCAACATTTTACCAAAACTGGTGATTTGCTATGGATTCATCTCAGAAATGAACGTTTTCCTCATAAACGAAAGAATAAATTGATGCCTAGAGCTTATGGATCTTTTGAGATGATTAAAGCATATGGAGATAAGGCCTATAAAATTGATTTGTCTGATGAGTGTGGTAATGTTAGTGCCACTTTCAATATTGGGGATCTCTCGCCATACTATGATGATTTGAATTTGAGGGCAAATTCTTTTCTACTAGCGGAGAATGATGTGAATTTGAGTACAAGTGAGATATCCTATGATACACCAATAGTCGATGATCCAATAAGTCTAATAATAAATCCTATTGGGTTTGATAAGGATAAATCACAGGTATGGGTGACAATGGTTAAGGAGCTTGACACTGTGGAGGTTAGTGGTGGCTTCCTAGCCAACACTATTGATCATTGATACTTTGTCACTGGTGGAGTAAGCCATTAAATAAGTTATTTACTATTAAAAATTTAATGCACTTACAGGATGGATACAAATGGTGGTTAAAGGGAACAAGTTGGTTTGGTCCATCAGTTTTTTCTCATTTTGTACATCATTGCTTTCATTTCTTGTGGAGTCTTGATCATCATAATTATGCTAAAATACATGGACGATAGGTTCTTGAAGGTTTCTTGATTAAAACTTTGAATCTTGAAGAATTTGTTGAAGTTTCTTGGAAAATCTTGAAATTTGCGCCAAAACCAACGAAGCTTCTTGGGCGGAAATTATGACGATTTTCATTGATCTTGGGCACCAAGCTAACTCATGATTTTTAGTATAAATTCTGATGATTATCTTGTTAATTAATTATTTAGTTAAGTTGTTAGGATATATTTTTTATTAGATAAATTTATTAGAGTTTGTTAGCAAGATAAGATCAAGATGCAGTGATGATGTGGCACTACAAGATAACATTTTTTTTGCGACGGACAAATTCCGTTGCAAAAACCCATTTGCGACGGAATTCCGTCGCAAACTGTCCCTTGCTAAATTTTTTGTCGCAAATTTCTAAGATTGCGACGGAATTGTTGAAGTTTGCGAGGGAATTGTTGAAGTTTAACAATCATAATATAGGCACTAAGCTATGTTATATGGAACAAGGTATCTATCTACACTTGCATCCCTTGCCCGGCGCCGCTACCCTGGTCGTCTGGTGAGTCCTGAGGCTGAATCTAGAAAGGTGAACAATTGTCGCTACTGAATCGACTGATCATCTGCTCCATAAACTCCTTATGTGTCCTCTGCATTGCCTCAATCTCGGCTCGCATCTTCTCTTCAACCTCAGCCCGCACCTTCTCCACATGTTTCTCTAAATGATCTTTAATTTGAGAAAATACAGATGGCGTGTACTGGTTCAATGATCCAGATCTCCTCGAAGAGTTGTAATACAGGTCCGCACCACTACCAAGACCCTTCACACGACCTTTCTTGCTACGACAACCAGATGCCTCCCGATATAACTCATCAGGCGTTCTCTGACTCCTGTCACTGCTTGTTTCCTCAAGCTTCTTCTGGTAGGTCTCCTACAAAACGCAATTAAAATTAAAAACACGATAAGGGGGATATGGGGGGGGGAGATTATTCTTAGTTATACAGATTTGAATTTAAATCCACCCAACAAACATTGTAAACAATAAAAGCCAGAGTTATGTAACAAAATAGATGGCTTATTTCAAGGTCAAACTAGCCTTTACATGTATTTGAGGTTCAAATGGGCTCGAAATGACTAAAAATGGCTACTAATGTGTCCATTTTTCATATAAGTCTACATTTCAACCTATAAATAAGGTAAAAATCCCTAAAAGGAATACTTACAAGTGTTACAACCTTTACATTATGCCTAACTAGCCTTTACATGTATTTAGGTTCAAATGGACTCGAAATGGCACAAAATGGCTAGTAATGTGCCTATTTTTCACTTAGCTCTTCATTTCAACCTATAAATAAGCTAAACATACCAAAAAGGAGTAATTAAAAGTGTTACAACCTCTACATTATTTCAAACTACCCTTTACACGTGTTTTAGGTTCAAATGGGCTCGAAATGGCTCAAAATGGTTACTATTGTGCCCATTTTTGTATATCTCTTCATTTCAACCTATAAATAAGCTAAACATCCCTAAAAGGCATACTTACAAATGTTACAACCACTAGATTATTTCAAACTAGCCTTTACATGTGTTTTAGGTTCAAATGGGCTCGAAATGGCTCAAAATGGCTACTATTGTGCCCATTTTTCATATAAGGCTACATTTTAACCTATAACTAAGCTAAACATTCCTAAAGGCATAATTACAAGTGTTACAACCTTTACATTATGCCTAACTAGCCTTTACATCTGTTTTAGGTTCAAATGGGCTCGAAATGGCTCAAAATGGCTACTATTGTGCCCATTTTTCATATAAGGCTACATTTTAACCTATAATTAAGCTAAACATCCCTAAAAGGCATAATTACAAGTGTTACAACCTCTAGATTATTTCAAACTAGACTTTACATGTGTTTTACGTTCAAATGGGCTCGGAATGGCTAAAAATAGCTATTATTGTGCCCATTTTTCATAGAAGTCTACATTTCAACCTATAAGTAAGCTAAACGTACCTAAAAGGCATAATTACAAGTGTTACAACCTCTAGATTATTTCAAACTAGGCCTTACATATGTTTTAGGTTCAAATGAGCTTGAAATGGCTCAAAATGGCTACTATTGTTCGCGTTTTTCATAGAAGTCTACATTTTAACCTATAACTAAGCTAAACATCCCTAAAACGCATAATTACAAGTGTTACAACCTCTACATTATTTCAAACTAGCCTTTACATGTGTTTTAGGTTCAAATGGTCTCGAAATGGCTTAAAATGGCTACTATTATGCCCATTTTTCATATAAGTCTACATTTCAACCTATAACTAAGCTAAACATCCCTAAAACGCATAATTACAAGTGTTATAACTTACGGCAATCAGCTTTGCTGTGTGGTTCTCAGGCACCTTTCCTTTTCCTAGGACATCCTTGAAATGCGTACGGAGGAGTAGATGATAATCAAAATGATAATGAAAAACCTAGAAAAGTCACAATAAAATTTCACACCAAAAAACAAAAACAAACAACAAAATAATCAAAATTTCAACATCAAAATTACTAACAAAAGAGTATAGTAAGTACCTTGTAAGCAAAGCAAAGAGGGTAAGAGTTTTAAGAACTAAAAATCCAACATGAAGTAAATCCCAGAATTATCACTAGAAGAATCAGAGTTGGTGCCTGTAGAATTTCATCAAAAAATTAAAAAAGATCAAAACTTTATGACTTAATTAATTGAAAAAAATTGAAATTAACAAAATGAATTAAAAAATTGAAATTATACGAAATTAACGAAATTAATTAATTGAAAAAAATTGAAATTAACGAATAAATAAACAAAAAAAATAAACAAAAAAAAGGAAAAGGTGAAATCAAGAAAACAAAATTGAGAAAGGCAGTAGAAATTGGGGGAATCCGTGAGTGAAGAAGGAAGAAGGAAGAAGGAGAAACCCTAGAAATTGGGGGAAATGTGAGTGAGTGAGTAAAGTATTTTGATTTTGATTTTGATTTTTTAGGGTGGCGAACCGACGAAGGAGAAGAAGAAGAAGAAGAAGAAGAAGAAGAAGAAGAAGGAGAAGGGTTTTTGGGTGGCGAAGAAGAAGAAGGAGGAGGAGAATGGCGGTTTGGGTAGTGCGGTGGTTTCCGGAAGTGTGAAGGGAGAAGTGAGGAGGGAGTAGTTTGGGTGGTTGTGAGGGAATTTTTTCGCGCCCAAAATAACAAAAGGGTTTGTCGAGTTTTTGCGAGGGAATTTAATTCTGTCGCAAATTTGCGAGGGCTTATTCCATCGCAAACACAAAAATCCGTCGCAAAAATCAATTGGTCATCTGATTTGGTTAGTCACTTTTTTGAGACAGATATTTCCATCGCAAACTCTTAATTTGCGACGGAATTTATTTCCGTCGCAAAAAGCCGTCGCTATTTTCCCAATTTCTTATAGGGTGGCATTCTTATCTTGTGAGTCATACTTGAGTCATGTAAGCTGAAATTCAGCCTATTCTATGCGTGTTTTAGCTGATTTAGGGTCTTAGAAAGTTGTTAGAACTTAGACTTAGGTTGTTATATAATTAAGAATTCCTTGTAAAATACATAAGTTTCAATACATTGAATTTTCATTCAACAAAACCAGAATTCCGTACGCAAATTCAAGCTTAAATTTGTTTAAGTTTTCTTCAATAAATTTGTGAGTAAAGAGTGATAAACAAACTTAGATCCTAATTCGTTAATTACAAGAGTGTGTTAATTAATCAGCTTTCAATTATATTAATCCATCAGTGGAAATTAATTGGCCTAAACGTGAGTTTTGAGTGATATATTAGAGTACCACTAAAAATCAACATCAGCACCCCCCACGATCGTTTTCGACCCCAAAACACCTCTTACGATCCCTCTTTAGCCTCTTCCAAAGAGGGGAAAGACAACCTTATATGCAATCGTCTAAGGCCTTCTTATCATCCCTCATATGACCTTTTCACCCCGAATACTTTGGTCTGGGTTCCTATTTTTACCTTACGGGCACCCGGTTCGATTTTTGAGATTGTTTCAGGCCCCCGGAGGGCCGTCCCGGGCCCCATCACTTTTTCGCCTTGTTTCTTTTACCAAGTGCTATAGACCTCCACACCGCCACCCCACGATCATTTTCGGCCCCAAAATACCTCATAGTATCCCTCTTATGGCCTTTTGCAGAGAGGGGAAAAACAACCTTAAAAGCAATCGTCTAAGGCCTTCTTATCATCCCTCATATGACCTTTTCACCCCGAATCATTTGGTCTTGGTTCCTATTTTTACCTTACCGGCACCACGATCGATTTTCGAGATATTTTTTTTCTCGGACCCATGAACCCTAAACAACAGTGAATAATAGTTATTGTTTCAGGCCCCTAGAGGGGCCGTCCTAGGCCTCGTTACTTTTTCGCCCTGTTTTACTATGTGCAATGGACCTCCATCGCACCCCCCATGATCGTTTTCGACCCCTAAATACCTCTTAGTATCCCTCTTATGGGCTTTTCTAGAGAGGGGAAAAACAGCCTCATAAGCAATCGTCTAAGCCCTTCTTATCATCCCTAATATGACCTTTTCACCCATTATCATTTGGACTGGGTTCCTATTTTTACTTTACGGGCACCCCAGTTGATTTCCGGGATTTTATTTTCCGAGACTCCTCAACCCCAAAAAATAGTGAATAATCTCTTTGTTTCAGGCCCCCAGAGGGGCCGTCCCGAGCCCCATCACTTTTTTCCCCTGTTTTTTTTACCTCGTGTTATGGACCTCCATTGCACCCCCACTATCGTTTTTGGCCTCTAAACACCTCTTAGGATCCCTCATATGGCCTCATCTAGAGAGGGGAAAAATAGCCTGATTTGCAATCGTCTAAACCTTCTAATCATCCCTCATCTGACCTTTTCACCCCGAATCCTTTGGTCTTGGTTCCTATTTTTACCATACGGGCACCCCGGTCGATAGCGACGATTTTTTTTTTCCGGGACCCCTGAACCCAAAAAACAGTAAATAATAATAGCCTTTGTTTGAGGCCCTTAGAGGGGCCGTCCGAGCCTTGTCACTTTTTTGCCCCATTTTTTTACCACGTGCTATGGACCTCCACGGCACCCCCCACGATCAGTTTTGGCCCCTAAACACCTCTTAGGATCCCTGTTATGGCCTCATCCAGAGAGGGGAAACACAGCATAATATGCAATCGTCTAAGGCCTTCTGATCCTCCTTCATATGACCTTTTCACCCCGAACCCTATGGTCTAGGTTCCTATTTTTACCTTACGAACACCCCGGTCGATTTCCGGGGTTTTTTTACCAGGACCCCTGAACCCCAAAATACAATGAATAATAATATCTTTTATTACAGTTCCCCGTAGGGGCCCTCCCGAGCCTCGTCACTTTTTCGCCTCGTTTTCTTACCACGTGCTCTGGACCTCCACAACAGCCCCCATGATAGTTTTCGTCCCCTAAACACTTCTTTGGATCCCTCTTATGGCCTCTTCCAAAGAGGGCCAACCTTATATGCAATCGTCTAAGGCCTTCTTATCTTCTCTCATATGACTTTTTCAGCCCGAATCGTTTTGCTTGGGTTCCTATTTTTACCTTATGGGCACCCCGATCGATTTCTGAGATTTTTGTTTCAGGCCCCCGGAGAGTCCGTCCCAACCCCATCATTTTTTCGGTTTGTTTTTTAAACAAGTGCTATGGACCTCTACAGCACCCCCCGCTATCGTTTTTGGCTCCTAAACACCTATCAGGATCCCTCTTATGGCCTCTTCGAGAGAGGGGAAGAACAGCCTTATATGCAATCGTGTAAGGCCTTCTTATCATCCCTCATATGACCTTTTCACCACAAATCCTTTGGTCTGCGTTCCTTATGTTACATTACGGGCACCCCGGTCGATTTCCTTGATTTTTTTTCCCGAGACCCCTGAACCACAAAAACAGTGAATAATAATATCCTTTGTTTCAGGCCCTTAGAGGGGTCGTCCTGGGCCCCGTCACTTGTTCGCCCCATTTTCTTACCACGTTCCATGGACCTCGAAGGCACCCCCAACAATCGTTTTCGGCCCATAAACACCTCTTAGGATCCCTCTTATGGCCTCTTCCAGAGAGGGGAAAAACTACGTTATTTACAAACGTTTAAGGCCTTCTTATCATCCAAAATATGACCTTTTCACCCCGAATCGTTTGGACTGGGTTCCTATTTTTATTTTATGGGCACCCCGGTTGATTTCAGGAATTTTCTTAAGGGATCCCTAAACCCAAAAAACAATGAGTAATAATAGATTTGTTTCAAGCCCCTAGAGGGGCTGTCCCGGGCCTCGTCACTTTTTCGCCCTATTTTTTTACCACGTGCTATGGACCTCCACAGCAACCCCCACGATGGTTTTTGGCCCCTAAACACCTCTTAGGAACCCTCTTATGACCTCTTCCATAATGGGGAAAAACATCCTGATATGCAATCGTCTCAGGCCTTCTTATCATCCCTCATTTGAGATTTTCAACCCAAATCCTTTGGTTTGCGTTCCTATTTTTACCTTACGGGCACCCCGACAGATTTCTGAGATATTTATTTTTCCGTGACCCCTGAACCCTAAAAAACAGTGAATAATAGTAGCCTTTGTTTTAGGCCCCGACACCTTTTCGCCCCGTTTTCTTACCACGTGCTATGGACCTCCACAGCACCCCACGATCGTTTTCGACCCTGTACACCTCATAGGATCCCTGTTATGGCCACTTATAGAGAGGGGAAAAACTGCCTTATATGCAACGTCTAAGGCCTTCTTATCATCCCTCATATGACCTTTTCACCCCAAATACTTTGGACTGGTTCTTACTTTTACCTTTCGAGCTACCCCGGTCGATTTACGAGATTTTTTTTTCTGGGACCCCTAAATCCCAGAAAACAGTGAATAATAGCTTTTATTTCAGGCCCCTCAGAGGGGCCATCCTAGGGGTCATCACTTTTTTGCCCGGTTTTTTTTACCACGTGCTGTGGACCTCCACCGCACCCTCCACTATCCATTTGGCCCCTAAACACCTCTTACGATCCCTCTTATGGCCTCTTCCAGAGAAGGGAAAAACAACCTTATAAGCAATCCTCTAAGGCCTTGTTATCATCACTTATATGACCTTTTCACCCCGAATCCTTTGGTCTAGGTTCCTATTTTTAACTTATGGGCACCCCGGTAGATTTCCGTGATTTTTTTTTCAGGACCACTGAACCCAAAAAAACAGTGAATAATAGCCTTTGTTTCAAGCCCCCGTCACTTTTTGGCCCCTTTTTTTACCACGTGCTATGTACTTCCACAGCATCCCTCACGATCGTTTTTGGCCCCTAAAAACCTCTTAGGACCCCTGTTAAGGCCTCTTCCTGAGAGGGGAAAACGTCCTTATATGCAATCATCTAAGGCATTCTTGTCATCCCTCACATGACATTTTCACTCCGAATCCTTTTGTTTGGGGTCATATTTTTATCTTACGGCACCCCGGTCGATTACCGGTATTTTTTATTCCGGGAACCCTGAACCCCAAAAAACATTGAATAATAATAGCCTTTGAATCAGGCCCTTGGATGGGCCGTCGTGAGCACAGTCACTTTTTCGCCTCGTTTTATTACCACGTGCTTTGGACCTCCACAGCACCCCCACAATCATTTTCGGCCCCTAAACACCTCTTAGGATCCATGTTAAGGCCTCTTCCAGAGAGGGGAAAAACATCCTTATATGCTGATGTGGATTTTTAGTGGTATTCGCAAATACAACCTCATATTCACGTTTTGTTTATCAATTAAACTCTCCACTCCTGAATTAATTTAATTGAAGGCTAATTGCTTAATACACTCCTGTAATTAATTAACTAGAATCTAAATTTGTTAATCACTCTTGACTCACAAATTTATGATAGAAAATCGAACAAAGTTTAATCACTAAACTTGCACAATTTTTACGGAAATATTAAATTGAAATTTCAATGTGTAAAACTTAATTAATTACATCCTAATGTTGAGATTATTTATAGGTATAATAAACAACAAAATCGTAACTAGAAAAAACAAAGAAAACACGCACAAACTAGGGAAATAAGTCCTACTTGTGCAAATTACACAAGTTGCTCAACAAACTAAAGATAAGATTGCCACATCATCGTGTAACTTGCACATTGATCTTATCTTTCCTAACAAACTCTAACTAACTAACTAATCAAGAAATTATCCTAACAACTTGACTAAATGATTAATAAACACGATAATCATCATAAAATATTCTAAAAACCACGAAAATATCTTGGTTCCCAAGATTGCCAAAAATCGTCTAAATACATGCCCCTATCTTCGTCAATTTTTGCGCAATTTCAAGATTCTTCAAGAACTTCAAGATCCAATCTTTTAATCAAGAAACCTTCATGAAACCATTCTTCATGTCTTTTATCATATTTATGATGATCAAGACTCCACAAGAACTAATAATAGTAATATCCAAAATGAGAAAACCCTATCAAGTGAAATGGGAAAAAACTCATGGACCAAAACAACTTGTTCCCTATAACCACCATGTGTTTCCATCTTGTGAGTGCATTAATTAGAGTTACTATCACTTAATTTAACTAATGGCTCACTCCACCAGTGACAAAGTATTGATGATCAATATCCATAGTGTTCGCTAGGAAGCCACCACCATCACATGTCTCTATAGTGTCAGTGTTCATCATTATCAGTCACCCATACCTATGATTTATCTTTGTCAAACCCAATAGGATTTATTAGTAAGTTAATTGGCTCATCCACTATTGGTCTATCATCAGAGATATTCAAATTCATATCATTCTCCCCTGGTTGAAAAGAATTTGGTCAGGGTTCCTATTTTTACCTTACGGGCACCACGATCGATTTTCGGGATTTTTTACAGGACCCCTGAACCCCAAAAAACAGTGAAGAATTATAGCCATTGTTTCAGGCCCCCAGACGGGCAGTACCAAGCCCAGTCAATTTTTCACCCCGTTTTTTTACCTCGTGCTATCGACCTCCACGCCACCCCCTACGATCGTTTTAACCCCTAAAAACCTCTTAGGATACCTCTTATGTCCTCTTTCAGAGAGGGGAAAAACAACCTTATATGGAATCGTCTAAGGCCTTCTTATCATCCCTCATATGGTCTTTCCACCCTGAATCCTTTGGTCTGGATTCCTATTTTTGCCTTATGGGCACCTCTTTCGATTTCGAAGATTTTTTTCAAAGACCCCTGAACCCTCGAAAACAATGAAAAATAGCCTTTATTTCAGGACCACCGAGGGGTCGTCCCGGGCAATGTCGTTTTTTTGCCCCGTTTATTTATCACGTGCTACGGACCTCCACAACACCCACCATGATCAATTTCAACCCCTAAACACCTCTCAGGATCCGTCTTATAGCCTCTTCTAGAGCACGGAAAAACAACCTTATATGCAATAGTTAAAGGCCTTCTTATCATCCCTCATGTGACCTTCCACCCCGAATCCTTTGGTCAGGGTTCCTATTTTTAATCACGGACACCCTGGTCGATTCCCGGGTTTTTTTCCAGGACCCCTGAACCCTAAAAGACAGTGAATAATAATTTCCTTTTTTCAGTCCCCCAGAGGGGCCGTCCCGGGCCCCATCACTTTTTCGCCCCTTTTTTTACCACGTGCTACAGACCCCCGCAGAACCCGCCACGATCGTTTACGACCCCCAAAACACCTATGAGTATCCCTCTTATGGCCACTTCAAGAGAGGGGAAAAATAGCATTATATGCAATCGTCTAAGGCCTTCTAATCATCCCTCTTATGACCTTTTCAATATGAATCCTTTGGTCATGGTTGCTATTTTTACCTTACGGGCTCTCCAGTCGATTTTCGTGATTTTTTTCTTTGGGATCCTAAACCCTAAAAAATAGTGAAAAAGAGCCTTTGCTCCAAGCCCCCGCAGGGGCCTAAACACCTCTTAGGATCCCTCTTATGCCCGATTTCCGGGATTTTATTTTCTTCGGGACCCCAAAAACACGTGAATAATAGCCTTAGTTACAAGCCCCTGGAGGGGCCGTCCAGGGCCTCGTCACTTTCTCGCCCCATATTTTTACCACCAACTATGTACCTCCACAACACCCCCCACGATCCCTCTTATGTCCTCTTCAAAAGAGGGGAAAAATAACATTATACGCAATCATCTAAGGCCTTCTTATCATCCCTCATATGATCTTTTCACCCCGAATCCTTTGGTTTGGGTTCCTTTTTTGAACTTACGGGCACCCCGGTCGATTTCTGAGATTTTTTTTTCCGGGACCCCTAAACCCCATAAAACAATGAATAATAACCTTTGTTAAAGGCCCTGGAGGTGTCGTTCCGGGCCCCATTACTTTTTCTCTCAGTTTTTTTACCACGTGCTGTGGACCTCCACGGCACCATCCATGATCTTTCTCGACCCCTAAACACCTCTTAGGATCCCTCTTATGGCCTCTTCTAGAGAGGGGAAAAACAGCCTTATACGCAATCGTGATGGTGGTGCTAACACTAACACTATAGATGGTGATCATTAATATTTTGTCACTGGTGGAGTTAGCCATTAGTTAAGTGATAATAACTGTAACTACTGAAATCACAAGATGGAAACACATGGTGGTTACACGGAACAAATTGGTTTGGTCTATGAGTTTTTCCCATTTCACTTGATAGGGTTTCTCATTTTGAACATTATTATTATTAGTTTTTGTAGAGTCTTGATCATCATAAATATGCTAAAATACATGAAGAATGGTTTCTTGAAGTATTTCTTGAAGTTCTTGAAGAATCTTGGAAATTGCGCAAAATTGACGTTTCTTTGTGGCGAGAATTTGCGTGAATTTTGGCAATCTTGGACACCAAGATATTTTCGTAATTTTTGGTTTAATTTCTGATGATTATCTTGTTTATTAATTATTTAGTCAAGTTGTTGTTAGGATAATTTCTTGATTAGTTAGTTAGATAGAGTTTGTTAGGAAAGATAAGATCAAAGTGCAAATTGCATGATGATGTGGCAATCTTATCTTTAGTTTGTTGAGCAAGATTAGGATTTGTTTCCCTAGTTTATGCGTGATTCTTTTGTAGATTCTAGTTAGGATTTTGTTGTTGATTATACCTATAAATAATCTCAACAATAGGATGTAATTAAATTAAGTTTTCTCATTGAAAATAAAAGTTCAATTGCTTGAATTTTTACGGAAATTTGCGCAAGTATTTTTGTTCGAATTTTCTTCATAAATTTGTGAGTCAAGAGTGATAAACAAATTTAGATCCTAGTTAATTAATTACAGGAGTGTATTAATTAATTAGCCTTCAATTAAATAATCCAGGAGTGGAGAGTTTGATTGATAAACAACACGTTAATTTGAGGTTGTATTTGCGAATACTACTAAAAATCCACATCAACTATTGACTGAGGTACCCCAAACCTTGTTATTATATTCTTCCAAATTAACCATTTAACATCCCCAAGTTTGATATTTCTCATAGGCTCTACTTCTACCCATTTAGTAAAGTAGTCTACAACAACCAAGACATATTTCCTTTGCCCTTATGCTTGTCCATATGGGTCAAGAATCTCCATTCCTCACTTAGAAAAAGGTATAGGGTTCAAAATTGGATTTAAATTATTGGCTAGTCTTTGGGGTAAGTTACCAAACAGCTGACATTTCTGACACTTTCTCACATATGTCATGGCATCATGTCTCAGACTAGGCTTGTAATACCCAGTCCTTAGTGCCTTCTCTACCAATGCTCTTCCTCCTATGTGAGAACCACATAAACCTTCATGGATATCTTCCAGCACCTCCTTTCCCTTCTATGGAGTGATGCACTTCAATAGTGGATGAGTGAAGGACCTCTTATATAGCTGCCCTTGCTAAAGGACAAACCATGCATCTCTAGCTTTTATATACTTTGCTTGTTGTGGATTGTTTGGCAAGGTTCCACTGGTTTATATTCATTGATCTCATCCATCCAAGAGCTTCCACGACTGATGAAATTAACTTCTTCTTCCATTTCTTCTATACTTCTTTTCTCTTTAATCTCCCAGAACACTGTTCGGGGATTCTCTCCAACTGCTGAGCAAGCTAATTTAGAAAGAGCGTCTACTTGGTTGTTCTCAGATCTTGGTATATGCATAATTTTAAACTTGTCCAGACTTTTCACTTCCTCTTGAAGTATATTCAAGTATTTAGTCATGCTGACATCTCTAGCCTCATAGTCCCCTAAGTATTGACTCACAATAAGGTGAGAATCAGACATTACTTCTATCTTCTTTGCCCAGCGGCCTTACATAGCTTGACCCCGGCAATCAAGGCTTCATAGTCAGCCTCATTATTTGATATTTGAAACTTGAACCTCATGCATAATCATAGGTGTCACACTCAGGCGATCTACAAATAATGCCACACCCACATCCATTCTGAGTGGACGAGCCATCAACATACAAGGTCCAGTGGTCAATACTTGGTTTCTCTATAGGAGGCCTTGTCATTTCAACTATAAAATATGTGAAAGCTTGACCCTCTATGGCCTTTCTTGGTTCAAAAGAAATGTCAAATGAGTCCATTTCTAGAGCCGACTTGAGCATCCTTCCAGATGTTTCCTTCGACAAAGCTTTCTTGAGTGGTTGATCGATATATACAACAATTTTATGAGAAAGAAAATAGGGTCTCAACTTTCGGCTTGCCATAAATAATGCTAGCCAAAACTTCTCAGAGAGAGCGTATCTGATCTCAGCATTTTGGAGCACATGAGTCAAAAAATATACTGGATGTTGGACCCCATTTCTCTCAGTTAATAGGACAGCTGAGAGTGCATGCTCTGACACTGCTAGATAAATAAACAAAGTTTCACGTTCAATGGGGCTGATTAATCTTGGGAGAGTATGTAAGTGTTCTTTCAAGCGAATGAAGGCTGACTCGACCTCTTCTGTCCATTCTAAGTCAGGACCACCCTTGCTTGCTTTTGCCTTTTTCTTGATTGTATCAAAGAAATAATGGCATATATCACCTGCCCTTGATAAGAATCTACCAAGGGCAGCTAGGCATCCGGTCAGCTTCTGAACCTCCTTAACGTTTCGGGGAGAGGTCATATCCAGAACAGCCTTGAATATATCTGGATTGCATTTCAATCCCTCTTTCATCCACAAGAAATCCCAAAAGCTTTCCAAAATTAACTCGAAAAACACATTTCTTTGGATTTAACTTCATCTTATAACTTCTTAATGTCTCAAAGGTTTCTCTTAAATCTGCCACATGATCCTTCATCTCCTTGCTCTTGACAATCATATCATCAATGTACGCCTCAATATTCCTTCCCAACTGGTTTTTGAAAACATCATTTACCAAACGTTTGAAGGTAGCTAGAGCATTCTTCAGACCAAATAGCATCCTAGTATAACAATATAGACCCTTTTCAGTTACAAAGGCTGTCTTTTCTTGATCTTCCTCCCATAGAGGAATCTGGTTAAATCCTGAAGAGGCATCCATGAAACTCAACAAGGCATGCCCCGCCGTGGAATCAACCAATCAGTCAATTTTTGGCAAGGGAAAGCTATCTTAAGGCCAACCTTGTTGAGCTCTGTATAATCAACGCACATCCTCCTTGTACCATTTGGCTTTGGGACCAGGACTACATTAGCCACCCACTCAGGATATTGGCATGGTCTAATGAATCCAGCCTCCAAGAGCTTATTCACTTCTTCTTCAGCTGCTCTGTTGCGAAGTTCACCCAAATTCCTCTTCTTCTGATGAATTAGATTGGCATCAGGTTTAACATACAGTTTATGTACATCAATGCTCGGGTCAATGTCCGACCTTTCTTCAACATCATATGCAAAAACATCCTTTAATTCTCTTAGCAGCTTCCTCATTTCTGCCCCAACATGGTCGTCAGGAGCTGGCCTACCTTGACAGTCTTGTCGGGCTTGGCTTCATCAAGAACAAAATCTTCATGTTCGCCGACTAGTTGAGGTCGAGTTACCTGACTCGGACTATGAATGGCCATCAGTTCATTCTTAGCCACTCCCTCAACCTTCTTTTTCTTTGTTGGTTCTTCCACCTCTTCAACCCAAGTAGTAGGTTTAAGGGTGGTGATGTAGCATTCCCTTGCCATTTTTTGGTCACCACGAAGAGTTCCGACTGCCCCATTGTTACACTCATACTTAATGAGCATCAGGTGTGTAACAATGACCGCCCTTGAAATGTTCAAAGTAGGTCGTCCCAAAATTATATTGGAAGTTGACAATTCTTTACCTACCAAAAACTTGATGACCATGTTGCTAGAGCAATCCTTGTCACCTATCCTTATTGGTAGGGAGACAGTACCCAATGGGTTGATCACCCGTCCCGCAAAACCAATAATAGGACGGTGGATAGGTTCCAAGGTGGATACTGCATACTTCAACTTCTTCACACTAGCATAACTAATGATGTCAGACGAGCTTCCAGTGTCGATCAATATTCGCTTGACTCTCATATTAGCCACTTTCAATTCCACTACCAATGGGTCATCGTGTGGAGTACGGACATTGCCCCGGTCCTTATCACTGATCATGACCTCTAGGAACTTGAACTTGGCATTGTGTCCCACCTCCGGTGACCCTTCTCGGGAGAGACTTCGTAAGTACTCTTTACTCCCTCGAATGGTTGGGCCGCCATCTGCAAACCCACCAGAGATGACGTACACCACATCCTGCTCCGTATCATATCCATTCTTGGGCTCACTAGCCTTGGAATCCATCTTCTGTTTGGAGCTCTTATCTTGGGACTTGATTAAGTGTTGTGAAATTTTGCCCTTGGCAGCGAGGGACTCAAGAGTTCTCTTAATATTGAAGCAGTCATTAGTATGATGCCCCGTATCTTTGTGAAAGTGGCAATACTTGCTTGAGTCTCTATCTTCCTTAGCACTTCTTAGTGGTGGTGGATCATCAATCTCAACCTTGTTACGAATTTCCTTGAAAACTGAGTACAGATCTTTGGTGAACACCTTAGGACCATCATTAGACTTTCTTTTCTTATTTTGGAAGTTTCCTCCCTTGCTTGATGACCCAGTTGCCCAGGTGGCATGTTTCTTTTGATCTTTTTTTTGGTGTGTTGATCACTCTTTCTATCATCTTTCCTGTCTTTCCTGGTTGAAGTACAAAGCTCTTGGGCATGAATGAAACATTCAGCCTCTTCCAGGATTTCCTTCAACGTGTTACAATTTCTTCTTACAACATCAAATTTAAAAGTTCCATCACGGAGACCTCAAAAGAAGTTGTCAAATGCCAACCCTTCAGATAGGTTTGGGATTTGCAAAGACTCTAGATTAAATCTTTGTACATAACTTCTTAGAGACTCCTTCTCTCCCTGAACAATCTTGGCCAGATGCATGCTGGTCTTCTTCTTCCTTTTGTTTGCCATGAAGTGTTGTACAAAGATAGTACTCAATTCATGGAAGCTGTGAATTGATTGGTCTGGAAGACTATTGAACCACTTTTGGGCAACTCCCTTCAAGGTGGATGGGAAGTACCGGCACCATGTTGCATCATCTGGGCCATGGAAATACATCAAATGTTTGTAAGTAACCAAATGCTCTTCTAGGTCAGTGGTCCCATCAAATGGCTGAATTTGTGGCCTCTTAAACTTGATTGGACGTGGTGCCATCATGATGGTCATGGAGAACGGAGTCTTCCATTCCACGGCCATATGGTTCAACATTTCTCCGTGGCCCCCGTAGAGTCATGGACAGCTTTTGTTGATCCCTTGTAGAGATCATTTGGCGTTACCACATCTTCCCAATATTTAATCATTTGTTCCTTCTTGGCCTGATCGTCCTTATCAGCTTTCTTCTTTTCAATGAAGTTCCTTAAATTCTCTCGTTCTTCCGAATCCCAGGAGAAGTGATGGGAATCAGACATCTCTTTGGTGGAAGAGCCCTCAGTCAAGCCAGATCGGCCTCCTTCCTTCCAGGCCTTCTTAGCCTTCACATATTCCCTTGTATCCTTACTCGATGCCTTCTTGGATTCGATGTATTCTCTTGCATCTCTACTTGATGACTTTTTCTGCTCGAGGTACTCTCGAGCATCACTTGCAATAGCCTTCTTGAACTCAATGAGTTCCTTAACATCTGTTTGTGTCTTGCTAGATCCAACTTCCTTCTTGGCTAGCTCCCGTTTGGGTTTGTACTTGGGAATGACAAGATACTTCTTCACAACACCCCAATGAGTTTTCAAAGGAGTTCTTTCTTACTTTAGCTTCTCAACTTTCGTCTTTGAGGATGAAGGGTGTTGTGGCTCGACCTTCTGTTGAGTTTTCTTGGTGGAGTACTCTCTTTGAACACAGCCAAGATACCCTTGAGCTGACTCATGGTCACTGGTTGATTTCTGAAATTAGTTTGATCTTGTGCTCTTCTTGGTGAACTAGTACCTTCCCCAGTCTGCTAGTTGCCAGCCTAGTCAAGATATCTTGTCTCATCCTCAGTAGGAATCCCACTTGCAGTCATTGTTAGGAGCCCTCCCCATAGACGGCGCCAAATGTTGTTGCACAAGCAATCAGGTGGGTAGGGACTAGGAGGAGTTCACTGACGTAGACTGGTACGTGTTGTTTAGTGTGATTCCGGCTGACGTGGCACGACTCCCGAGAACCTGCAAAAAGGGACTATAATCCTTGTAGGATTATTTCCCCCTCCGATGCTTAAGTAAGATATTTGTATTAGAGGAAAACTATTAAATAACTTAAATAATTAAAGTTACAGAGAGAATTGGACTATTTCTAGAGTGACCAGTTCTCTAGTTTGTAATAAGTTTTTATTTTTTCAAGAACGTAAGATCCCCTAATTTCACCCATTTAAGGCCTATTTACAGGCTAATGGATGGAGGTTCAACCTCTCATTGAAAGATCCACAGCACCCCGCACGATCGTTTTTGGATCCTAAACACCTCTTAGGATCGTTTTTGTTATCATCCCTAAACCCCGAAAACAGTGAATGATAATAGCCTTTGTTTCAGGCCCTAGAGGGGCCGTCCCGGGCCCCATCACTTTTTCGCCCCGTTTTTTTACCACGTGCAACGAACGTCTACTACACCCTCACGATCGTTTTCTGCCCCTAAAAACGTTTTAGGATCCCTCTTATGGCCTCTTCCTGAGAGGGGAAAAACAGCCTTATGTAAAATCGACTAAGGCCTTCATATCATCGCTCATATGACCTTTTCACCCCGAATCGTTTGGTCTGGTTTCTATTTTTACCTTACAAGAACCCTGGTTGATTTCCAGGATTTTTTTTTTCTGAGACTCCTGAACCACAAAAACCTGTGAATAATAACCTATGTTTTCAGGCCCCCCGGAGGGGCCGTCCCGGGCCCCGTCATTCTTTCGCTTCATTTTTTACCACGTTCTATGGTCCTCCACAGCACCCGCCACGATCATTTTCGGCCCCTAAACATTTCTTAGGATCTCTCTTATGGCCTCTTCAAGAGAGGGGAAAAATAACCTTATATGCAACCGTCTAAGGCCTTGTTATCATCGCTTATATGACCTTTCCACCCCGAATCGTTTGGTCTGGGTTCCTATTTTTACCTTAATAGCCTTTGTTTAAACCCCCCCGGAGGGGCCGTCCCGGGCCCCGTCACTTTTTCGCCCCATTTTTTATACCACGTGCTATGGTCCTCCACGGCACCCTCCACGATCACTTTAGGCCCCTAAACACCTCTTAGGATCCCTCTTATGGCCTCTTCCAGAGAGGGGAAAAATAACCTTATATGCAATCGTCTAAGACCTTGTAATCATGCCTTATATGACCTAATTACCCCAAATCCTTTCTTCTGGATTCCTATTTTTACCTTACGGCCACCCTGGTTGATTTCCGTGATTTTTTTTTTCAGGACCCCTGTTCCCCAACAAATAGTGAATAATAGCCTTTGTTTGAGGCCCCCAGAGGGGCTGTAATAGGCCCCATCACTTTTTCGCAACGTTTTTTCACACCGTGCTATGGACCTCTACAACACCCCCCTGATCGTTTTCTGCCGCTAGACAACTCTTAGGATCCCTCTTATGGCCTCATTCGAGAGGGGAAAAACAAACTTATATGCAACCGACTAAGGCCTTCTTATCATCCCTCATATGACCTTTTCACACCAAATCGTTTTGTCTGGGTTCCTATTTTTTCCTTTCAGGCACCCCGGTCGATTTTCAAATTTTTTTTGCAGGGACCCATGAACCCCGAATAACTGTGAATAATAGCCACTGTTTCAGGCCCCCGGAGGGGCCGTCCCGTGCTGTGTCACTTTTTCGCCCCGTGTTTTTACTACATGCTATGGACCACCACAGCACCTCCCCATCCCCTCCATGATCATTTTCGACCCCTAAACACCTCTTAGGGTCCCTCTTATGGCCTCTTGAAGGGAGGGGTAAAATAGCCTTATTTGCACTCGACTAAGGACTTCTTGTCATCCCTCATATGATATTTTCACCCCGAATCCTTTGGTCTAGGTTCCTATTTTTATCTTTCGGGCACCCCAGTTGATTTAAAAAAATTGTTTTTGGGACCCCTGAACCCCAAATAACAGTGAATAATAGCGATTGTTTCAGGCACTATAACGGCCCGTCCCGAGCATCGTCACTTTTTCGCCCTTTTTTTACCACATGCTATTGACCTCCACAACACCCCCCCATGACCATTTTCGACTGCTAAACACCTCTTAGGGTCCCTCTTATGGCCTCTTCCAGAGAGGGGAAAAACAATCTCAAATGATTTCGTCTAAGGCCTTCTTATCATCCCCTATATAACCTTTTCACCGTGAATCCTTTGGTCCGGCTTCCTATTTTTATCTTCCGGGCACCCCTATTGATTTTCAAAATTTTTTTTCCGGGACCCCTGAACCCCAAATAACAGTGAATAATAGCCAATGTTTCAGGCCCCAGGAGGGGCCTTTTTCGGCCCTGTCACTTTTTCGCCCCTTTTTTTACCACATGCTAGGGACCTCCACCCCCCCCCCCCCTCCCCTTGATAGTTTTTGACCCCTAATAATTTTCACGTGCTATGTACCTCCACAGCACCCCCATGATCGTTTTCAGCCCCTAAACACCTCTTACGATCCCTCTTATGGCCTCTTCAACAGAGAGGAAACATCGCCTTATATGCAATCGTCTAAGGCCTTCTTATCATCCCTTATACGAACTTTTCGTCCCGAATCCTTTGGTCTGGGTTCCTATTTTTACCTTACGGGCACCTCGGTCGATTTTCGGGACTTTTTTTTTTCGGGACCCCTATACTGCAAACGATAGTGAATAATAACCTTTGTTTCAGGCCCCCGGTGGGGCCGTCCCGTGCTTCATCACTTTTTCGTCTCTTTTTTTACCACGTGCCATGGACCTCCACAGCACCCCCCCTCGATCGTTTTCGGCCCCTATACACCGATTAAGATCCCTCTTTTGGCCTCTTCTAGAAAGGGGATAAATAACCTTACATAAAATCGACTAAGGCCTTCTTATCGTCCCCCATATGACTTTTTCACCCAGATTCTTTTGATCAAGGTATGTATATAAACCTTACGGGCACCCCAGTCGATTTCCGTGATTTTTTTTTCGGGAACCCTGAATCTGAAAAAACAGTGAATAACATCCTTTGTTTCAGGCCCCATCACTTTTTTGACCCTTTTTTTCACGTGCTATGGACCTCCACCGCACCCCCCACGATCGTTTTCGGCCCCTAAAATCCTCTTACGATCCCTCTTATGGGGAAAAACAACCTTATATGCAATCGTCTAAGGCATTCTTATCATCAATCATATGACCTTTTCACCCCGAATCCTTTGGTCTGGGTTAGTATTTTTACCTTACGGGCACCCCGGGCGATTTTTAAGATTTTTTTTCAAGACCCCTGAACCCCAAATAATAATGAATAATAGCCATTGTTCCAGGCCCTTAGAGGGGCCGTCCTGGGACCCGTCAATTTTTCGCCCCGTTTTTTTTACCTCGTGCTATGGACCTCCACAGCACCCCCATGATCATTTTCCACCCCTAAACACCTCTTAGGATCCCTCTTATGTTCTCTTAAAGTGAGGGGAAAACCAGACTTATATGCAATCGTCTAAGGCCTTCTTATCATCCCTCATACGACCTTTATTTTCACCCCGAATCCTTTGGTCTGGGTTCCTATTTTTATCTTTCGGGCACCCCAGTCGATTTAAAAAAATTATTTTTGTGACCCCTGAACCCCAAATAACAGTGAATAATAGCGATTATTTCAGGCACTAGGAGGGCCCGTCCCGAGCGTCGTCACTTTTTCGCCACTTTTTTTAGCACATGCTATTGACCTCCACAACACCCCCCCATGACCATTGTCGACTGCTAAACACCTCTTAGGGTCCCTCTTATGGCCTCTTCCAGAGAGGGGAAAAACAATCTCAAATGATTTCGTCTAAGGCCTTCTTATCATTCCCTATATAACCTTTTCAACGTGAATCCTTTGGTCCGGCTTCCTATTTTTATCTTCCGGGCACCCCTATTGATTTTCAAAATTTTTTTCCCGGGACCCCTGAACCCCAAATAACAGTGAATAATAGCCAATGTTTCAGGCCCCAGGAGGGGCCTTTTTCGGCCCTGTCACTTTTTCGCCCCTTTTTTTACCACATGCTAGGGACCTCCACAGCCCCCCCCCCTCCCCTTGATAGTTTTCGACCCCTAATAATTTTTACGTGCTATGTACCTCCACAGCACCCCCACGATCGTTTTCAGCCCCTAAACACCTCTTAAAATTCCTCTTATGGCCTCTTCAACAGAGAGGAAACACCGCCTTATATGCAATCGTCTAAGGCCTTCTTATCATCCCTTATACGAACTTTTCGCCCCGAATCCTTTGGTCTGGGTTCCTATTTTTACCTTACGGGCACCTCGGTCGATTTCCGGGACTTATTTTTTCGGGACCCCTATAATGCAAACGACAGTGAATAATAACCTTTGTTTCAGGCCCCCGGTGGGGCCGTCCCGTGCTTCGTCACTTTTTCGCCTCGTTTTTTTACCACTTGCCATGGACCTCCACAGCACCCCCATCGATCGTTTTCGGCCCCTAAACACCGATTAAGATCCCTCTTTTGGCCTCTTCTAGAAGGGGGATCAATAACCTTACATAAAATCGACTAAGGCCTTCTTATCGTCCCCCATATGACTTTTTCACCCAGATTCTTTTGATCAAGGTATGTATATAAACCTTACGGGCACCCCAGTCGATTTCCGTGATTTTTTTTTTCGGGAACCCTGAATCTGAAAAAACACTGAATAATAGCCTTTGTTTCAGGCCCCATCACTTTTTTGACCCTTTTTTTTCACGTGCTATGGACCTCCACCGCACCCCCCACGATCGTTTTCGGCCCCTAAAATCCTCTTACGATCCCTCTTATGGCCTCTTCCTGTGAGGGGAAAAAAAAACCTTATATGCAATCGACTAAGGTATTCTTATGATCAATCATATGACCTTTTCACCCCGAATCCTTTGGTCTGGGTTAGTATTTTTACCTTACGGGCACCCCGAGCGATTTTTGAGATTTTTTTTCAAGACCCTTGAACCCCAAATAATTATGAATAATAGCCATTGTTCCAGGCCCTTAGAGGGGCCGTGCTGGGACCCGTCGATTTTTCGCCCCGTTTTTTTTAACTCGTGCTATGGACCTCCACAGCACCCCCATGATCATTTTCTACCCCTCATGTTCTCTTAAAGTGAGGGGAAAAACAAACTTATATGCAATCGTCTAAGGCCTTCTTATCATCCCTCATACAACCTTTATTTTCACCCCGAATCCTTTGGTCTGGGTTCCTATTTAACCTTATGGGCGCCCCGGTCGATTTTCTGGACCCCTATATCCCAACAGACTGTGAATAATAACCTTTATTTCAGGCCACCGGAATCCTTCGGTCTGGGTTCCTATTTTTACCGTACGGGCACCTTGGTCGATTTCTGATAATTTTTTTCAGGACCCCTGAACCCCAAATAACAGTGAATCATAGCCATTATTTCAGGCCTCTGGTGGAGCCGTCCCGGGCCCCGTCACTTATCGCCCCTTTTTTTATCACATGCTATGGACCTCCACAGCACCCCCATGATCATTTTCCACCCCTAAACACCTCTTAGGATTGCTCTTATGGCCTCTTCTAGAGAGGGGAAAAAACAACCTTGTATGCAATCGAATAAGGCCTTCTTATCATCCCTCATAGGACCTTTTCTCGACGAATCTTTTGGTCTGGGTTCCTATTTTAACCTAAAGGACACCCCAGTCAATATTCGGGATTTTTTTTTTCCGGGATCCCCTTAACCCAAAAAACAGTGAATAATAGCCTTTGTTTCAGGCCCCCAGAGGGGCCGTCCCGGGACCCGTCTCTTTTTCGCCTCGTTTTTTTTACCACATGCTATGGACTTCCACAGCACCCCCAACGATCGTTTTCGGCCACTAAACACCTCTTAAGATCCCTCTTATGGCCTCTTCTAGAGAGGGGAAAAACAGCCTTGAATGCAATCGTCTAAGGCCTTCTTATCATCCCGCATATGACCTTTTCACCCCAAATCCTTTAGTCAGGGTCCTCATTTTTACCTTACAAGCACCCTAGTCGATTTCTATGATTTTTTTTTAGGGAACCCTTAATCTAAAAAAACAGTGAATAATAGCTTTTGTTTATGGCCCTGTCACTTTTTCGCCTCTTTTTTTTTTTTCAGGTGCTAGGGATCTCCACAGCACCCCCCTCGATCGTTTTCGGCCCCAAACACCTCTTATGATCCTTCCAATGGCCTCTTCCGGAAAGGGGAAAAATAGCCTTATATGCAATCGTATAAGGCATTCTTATCATCCCTCATATGACCTTTTGACCCCGAATCCTTTGGTCTGGGTACGTATTTTTACCTTACGCGCACCCCGAGCGACTTTCGAGATTTTTTTTCCGGGACCCTTGAACCCCAAATAACAGTAAATAATAGCCATTCTTTCAGACCCCGGAAGGGCCGTCCACGTGCTATGGATATCCACGGCATCCCCCATGATCGTTTTGGGCCCCTAAACTCCTCTTAGGATCCCTCTTATGTCCTATTCTAAAGAGGGCAAAAACAACCTTATATGCAACCGTCTAAGACCTTCTTATCATCCCTCATATGACCTTTTCACCCCGAATCCTTTTGTCTGCATTCCTAATTTTACCTTACGGGAACCGCGTTCGATTTTCGAGATTTTTTTTTCCGGGACCCCTAAACCCCAAATAACAGTGAATAATAAACTTTGTTTCTGGCCCCTGGAGAGGCCGTCCCGGGTCCCGACACTTTTTCGCCCCGATTTTTTACCATGTGCTATGGACCTCCACAGCACCCCCCACGATTGTTTTCGGCCCCTAAACACCTCTTAGGATACCCCTTATGACCTCTTCTAGAGAGGGGAAAAACAACCTTATATGCAATCGCATAAGGCTTTCTTGTCATCATTCATATGACCTTTTCACCCCGAATCCTTTGGTCTGGGTTCTTTTTTTTTAACATAGAGGCATCAGGGTCGATTTCCGGGACTTTTTTTCCCGGAACTCCAGAACCCCAAATAACACTTAATAATAGCCTTTGTTTCAGGCCCTCGAAGGGGTCGTCCCGGGCCTCGTCACTTATGTGCCCCGTTTTTTTTACCACGTGATATAGTGTTCCACAGCACCCCCCACGATCGTTTTCGGCCCCGAAACACCTCTTAGGATCCCTCTTATGGCCTCTTCAAAAGACGGGAAAAATAGCCTCATATGCAATCGTTTAAGGCGTTGTTATCATCCCTTATATGACTTTTTCACCCCGAATCCTTAGGTCTGCATTGGTATTTTTACCTTACGTGCAACCCGGGCAATATTAGAGATTTTGTTTCTGGGACCCCTGAACCCCAAATAACAGTAAATAATAGCTTTTCTTTCAGACCCCGAAAGGGCCGTCCATGGCCCCGTCATTTTTTAGCCCTGTTTTTTAACACGTGCTATGGATCTCCACGGCACCCCCCAAGATCGTTATCAGCCCCTAAACACCTCTTAGGATCCCTGTTGTGTCCTCTTCCAAAGAGGGCAAAAACAGCCTTATATGCAATCGTCTAAGACCTTCTAATCATCCTTCATATGACCTTTTCACTCAGAATCCTTTGGTCTGCATTCCTACTTTTACCTTACAGGCACCCTGGTCGAATTTTCGAGATTTTTTTTTTCGGGACCCCTGAACCCCATAATAACAGTGAATAGTAGCCATTGTTTCAATTCACTGGAGTGGCCGTCCCGGGCTCTGTCACTTTTTCTCCCTATTTTTTACCACGTGCTATAGACCTCCACAGCACCCCCCATTATCGTCTTCGGCCGCTAAACACCTCTTACGATCCCTCTTATGCCCTCTTCCAGAGAGGGGAAAAAAGCCTTATATGCAATCGTATAAGGCCTTCTTATCATCCCTCATATGACCTTTTAACCCCGAATCGTTTGGTCTGCGTTCCTATTTTTTCGTTACGGGCACCCCGTTCAATTTTGGAGATTTTTTTTCCCCGGGACCCCTATACGCTAAATAACAGTGAATAATAGCCATTGTTTTAGGCCCCCGGAGGGGCCGTCCCGGGCCCTTTCACTTTTTCGTCCTATTTTTTTGCCACGTGCTATGGACCTCTACAGCACCCCTACGATCGTTTTTGACCCCTAAACACCTCTTAGGATCCCTCTTATGGCATCTTCTAGAGAAGGGAAAAACAACCTTATATGCAATCGTCTAAGGCCTTCTAATCATCGCTCATATGACCTTTTCACCCTGAATTGTTTGGTCAAGGTTCCTATTTTAACCTGACTGGTACCCCAATCGATATTCGGGATTTTTTTCCCGGGACCCCTGTAACCCGAAAACACAGTAAATACTAACCTTTGTTTCAGGCCCTCGGTGGGGCCGTCCCGGGCCCCGTCACTTTTTCGCCCTGTTTTTTTTGCCACATGCTATGGACCTCCATAACAACCCCTACGATCGTTTTCGGCCCCTAAACACGTCATAGGATCCCTCTTATGGCCTCTTCTAGAGAGAGGAAAAACTACCTTATATTCAACCGTCTATGGCCTTCATATCATCCCTCGTATGACCTTTTCACCCAGATTCCTTTGGTCTGGGTTCCTATTTTTACCCTACGCGCACCCTGGTGGATTTACTATATTTTTTTTTGGGACCTCTGAACCCCAAATAACAGTGAGTAATAGCCATTGTTTAAGGCCCCCAGAGGGGCCGTCCTGGGCCCCGTCACTTTTTCACCCTATTTTTTTACCTCGTGCTATGGACCTCCACAGCACCCCTACGATCGTTTTTGACCCCTAAACACCTCTTAGAATCCCTCTTATGGCCTCTTCAAGATAGGGGAAAAACAACCTTATATGCAACCGTGTAAGGCCTTTCAATCATCGCTCATATGACCTTTTCACCCCGAATCCTTTGGTCTGGGTTCCTATTCTTACATAACGGGCACCCTGGTCCATTTCCGGGACTTTTTTTTCGGGACCACTGCACCCCAAAAAATAGTGAATTATAACCATTATTTCAAATCCCCTGGAGGGGCCGTCCCGGGCTCTGGATGTTTTCTGCCCCATTTTTTTACCACGTGCTATGGACCTCTATAGCACCCCCCACGATTGTTTTCGGGCCCTAAACACCTCTTAAGATCCCCCTTATGGCTTTTTCTAAAGAGGGGATAAACAACCTTACATGCAATCGTCTAAGGCTTTCTTATCATCCCGCATATGACCTTTTCACTCCGAATCCTTCGGCCAGGGTTAGTATGTTTACCTTACGGGCAACCCAATCGATTTTCGTGATTTTTTTTGGGAAACCTTAATCTAAAAAAAAAGAAAATAATAGCCTTTGTTTTAGGCCCAAGGTGGGGTCGTCCCTTGCCCCGTCACTTTTTCGTCCCTTTTTTTTCACGTGCTTTGTAACTCCACAGCACCCACCACGATCATTTTCGGCCCCTAAACACCACTTACGACCCCTCTTATGGCCTCTTCTTGAGAGTGGAAAAAAAGCGTTATATGCAATCGTCGAAGCCATTCTTATCATCCCTCATATGACCTTTTCACCCCGAATCCTTTTGTTTGAGTTAGTATATTTACCTTACGCGCTCCCCGGGCAATTTTCGAGATTTTTTTTTTCCGGGAGCCCTTAAGCCCAAATAATAGTGAATAATAGCCATTGTTTCAAACCCTTGAAGGGCCATCCTCGGCCCCGTAACTTTTCCACCCCGTTTTATTACGACGTGCTACGAACCTCCACGGCACCCCCCACGATCGTTTTCGGCCCCTGAACACCTCTTAGGATCCCTCTTATGGCCTCTTCCCAAGTGGGTAAAAACATCCTTACATGATATTGTCTAAGACCTTTTTATCATCCCTCATATGACCTTTTCACCCCGAATGCTTTGGTCTGCGTTCCTATTTTAACCTTACGGGCACCCCAGTTGATTTTCGAGACTTTTTTTTTCCTGGGACCTCTGAACCCCAAATAACAGTGAGTAATAGCCATTGTTTCAGGCCCCTGGAGAGACCGTCCTAGGCCCCGTCACTTTTTCACCCTGTTTTTTTACCACGTGCTATCGACCTCCACAGCACCTCGCACGATCCTTTTCGTCCTCTAAACACCTCATAGGATCCCTCTTATTACCTCTTGTAGAAAGGGGAAAAACAGCCTTATATGCAATCGTGTAAGGCCTTCTTATCATCCCCCATACGAACTTTTCACCCCGAATCCTATGGTCTGGGTTCCTATCTTTACCGTACGGGCACCCCGGTCGATTTCCATGATTTTTTTTCAAGACCCCAGAATCCCTAATAACAATTAATAATAGCCTTTGAACTAGGCCCCACAACGTTTTCACCTTCGTTTTCTTACCACGTGCTATGGACCTCCACAACACCCCCACGATCGTTTTCGGTTCGTAAACACCTCTTAGGATCCCTCTTATGGCCTCTTCAAGAGAGGGGAACCATGATGTGTACTATCTTAGAGGAGAAGATGATTTATGGTGGTCATAAAATGAGGCTATAATAAGAGCTTTACCAGGATTTAATTGGGAAATGTTTCAGGAGCAGATTCGTAATAAGTTCTACCCTATGTTTCTTCATAAACATATGGCTGAGGAGTTTCTAGAACTTAAGATGGGGAGTATGTCTGTTACTGACTACTACTCTAAGATTATAGAGTTATCTAGGTTTGCTCCTAAGGCTGTAGCAACTGAGAGGTTGAAGGTGTAGACACCTAATTTAGTCCTCGGTCCCGTGGTATGACTCCATGATGAACAATAAAACCCACTTCTCTAGATTATTGGACTTAATTTTACTAATTTTCTTAAATTACAAAACAATTTGAAAAAAAAGCCCATTTATATTATTGGATTTTTATATAAGGCCAATATTTAATTTAAAAATAAAAAAAAGAGAGAGAAAGTTTAAGCGTAGCGCAACGCAATAAGTCGCGCTGACGCAGCAACGCGACAAGCAGACCCGCACTAGCAGCGCAGCGTGACAACTTGTGTCACGCTGGCTGGTCAGCGTTACTAAACTTGTAATNAGCGTTATTAAACTTGTAACGCTACCTGGCCAGCGTGATAAAACCTGTCGCGCTACACATTTTTCTTATAAATACCCTTTTTTCTCCTCTAAAACGATCCTCTTGACTTTCTTGATTTTTTCTACCCATTCTCACACTTCCAAAACCGATTCTCTTGTTTTCCTAAACCTACTTTCTCTCTCTTTATTCTCCTCTTCTCTTTACATTCAAACTTTCTCCATCAAATTATTTTTTTCATTTCTAATAAATTGGGTTAATTTCTTATTATTACAAATTAAATTCGAAACTTTGTCCAAATTAATACTCGAAGAAACAATAATCAAGCGAGAAGTGTATGTTTTCTGAGAGTCTTAAATTAGACTTTATATATTAATTGTTGTATTTATTTGTATATTTATTTCTTTTTTTTTTTACAATGTTTTTGTTAAAGGGCTTAATTTGAATTAATTTATCACTTTAAAGTAAGATAATTTTTGGACAAATTGTGTCATGCTAGGAACCATGAATTAATCTTAACGACGATTTGACTAAATTAATTAGTTTTATATGATTTCAACATAATAATAGTAATTTTGTGTTGGGTTGTAATTTATTATTTTGTGGTTCTTTACATAACTTGTGTATAATTGAGACGAAACTAGTAATGGCCGCCTACGGGCTAATATGACGCACTCTGCCATATTAGTGCCTTCACCCCCGAATCCAACCTTTGGTTCGTAAGATCATAACTTAGAGTCATCCCCATGGGATCGAAAGGGTTATTCGTGCAATTTAGATTATCGTCCCGTATTCGTGTCCCATTCGTAATCAATCTAAATACACGGTTTATGAGTTTGAATCCTAAAACTCATTGGCGACTCCTTACTAGCATCTTCTGTATCCGTTGATATTATCTCACTCGAAAAAGATAATTAAAAATTAAAAATTAAAATAAAACACTAAAATAGCGTAGCGCGACAGACTTTGTCACGCTAATGCCGCAGCATCACAAAGTTTGCTGCGCTACACCTGCAGCGTGACAAACTTTGTAGCGCTGCACAGTCAGCGTGACAAACTTTGTCACGCTACCACGCTAGCGCGACTGAAATTCCTACGCTCTTTTTTTGTTGCAAAATACTTCTAAAAAAGTCCATTTCACCTTTCCTTAAGCCAATTTTTTAAATTTGGGACCCTAAAATCCGGGGCCCGTACAGTGGCGACTCTGCTATAGACTAAAAGAGGGTGAGACTTGAAAATTTTCTCTCAAATTATACACTTGTTATATTTAGAAAATTTGCATTTTTTTTGTCATATTGCATACATGTAACAAACACTTGGCCTCCATGTGTTTGAAACATGCCTTAGGATTACTGTGATACTTCTACATTTCGGGGAGGAACAATTGACTTGGTGGGGCCCATGGTCTCTAAGCAACCGAGCAAGATAGAACCTTATCCCAACTACATCAATTTCTAAGCCGCCCATGGTACTTAGATGGGAGAAACTTCATATCTAACGGTTATAATACCGCAAAGTGTTGGAGCACACTCCTTAGATGTAGGACCTTTTTGACTGCCCGTAGTTTGACTGCATTATTTTGTAATTATTGCTTCCATTTTGTTTTGTATAGTTGTCTGTTTTGCTTTTTTATATTTTGTGCATATTTAGATTTTCAGAGGTTTTCAAATCTTTTCAATCACAATATTTTATTAGCTACCTAAATTAAATGATTACATAAAATATTTTCCATAATTTAAATTATATTCTTTGATATCATTTGATTACTTGAAAGATTTTTTTTATATACGAATATATTTGATTTAGTTAATAAAATATTACAAAAGATATTATTAATCAAATCCTTGATCTTATTAGGATTTAATTAATAGAATCTTTGATTAAATGGAAACTAACTTATGCACTTAACTTTTATTAGAAAATTCAAATAATATTAACGATTTCAAAAATACTTTACCTTTATTGAGATTTTTAATATAATTCGAATATTAGTTTAATGATAGTTAGACTTATTAGAAAGTGGGATAGTTAGACTAAATCAAAAAGGTAAAGTATTTTTGAAATCAATAGAAATTTTAGCAAAAAGTGGGATAGTTAGACTAAAATCAATAAAATTCTAAAATTTGAGAAATTTTAATGATAACTTAGCAAAAATCAATAGAAACTTGCAGCGTAACTAACTCTACAACTCTACACAAGCAGTGCAACTCTTTTAATTGTGCTACACTGTTAGTGTCACAAGTTTAATAATGCTACCTTGCTAGCGCTACTTCTTTTGTCACGCTACAAAGCTAACGCTAGAACTTTTTTTTTTGCGCTAAAAAGGCATGTATTTGAATAATTTTGATGAATATGTAATATTTATTTGAAATTACTTATACACAATTAAATCATAATTAACCCCAACTAAAAGGGTTTTAAGTTATTTTAGAGCCCGTTATGGTTCAATAAAAAACGCACTTTGGTTTTTTTCAACATTTTATCTTTTAACACATCCTAAGTGGACACAGTCTTGTAAGTGCAATCATTATAATAAGAAATTGCAAGGGTTGCTACATATTATAGGCATACATAATAATGAAAAAATGCCTAATGTAAACAAAAGAAAATTTGTTTGCTTTAGAAAGTGATAATATGTGCTATATTGGCTACTACTTTTTTCTAAACATTTCATCCCACCTTTGCATCAAACACATCATTCTAAGTGTTAAAATTATGAGCCGATGGTTCAACCTACTCCTGAATGTTTTAGAATCTATTGTTCAATAGACCCAAGGTCTATATATAGTTTGGACTGAAATATAATGAAGTTTCAATCAATTATGGATATTATTTAAATTCTTCAAATGCAAGCTCAAGAAAATACGAAGAACAGTATTCAAGACGATGTAGACTCATAGATAGAAGAAACATGATTTGGACCAAAACTAGAACTCCATTCACTTCCATAGTTTGAGTTCTCTTTTCTTTTCTTCTTCTTTCATGGTAGAGTTTGAGGCTTATGCTGCCAAGTATGATTTATGTACTAATCTCAACTATCAATAAAATGAAATTCATTTCATCTTCAAGTTGTACATTCTCTCTCTACTCATCATCTTACTTAAACAATTACAAGTGAATGAACTCATCAAGTTGAGTTAATCAACATGCCAATGTAGAAAAAGTTAAAGCATAATTAGTATAATATAGTCTACGTTTTTCATATCAAATGCATCCTTAATTTGACACATCCACACCTTGAAGAACTTACTCTATATTACATCCTTTAACTTAAATGTGTCAATTCCTTAATTAAGTTATTAAAGCAAAGTGGTTGAAACAAATTCTCTTTTGGGCAACAAACTTTACTTTATTAACCATATGCCCAGTCGTCACGAGCCTTAAAGTTAAATTGAGGCTCAATTTAAGTCTCAAAAATTAAGGCTCACTCCAAGTCCACTTAGTGTTTATTTAAAGATGCAATACACCAACATAAGAGGCACCTTTGAAACCCTAAAATTATGGACAAAGGTTTATTGATCAAGGAAGAAAGTAATTTTTAAGTTTGTTAGTTACTTAATCAACAAGAAAGGTAGTTGTGACTGTTTATTCACATAATTAAAAGAAGTTATGAGCAATTATTTTTAGACATGTTGCCACTCGTAGTTTAAAGTGTGGTCAACAACAAAGCAAGTGATTAGCCACTCACAGTTAATGTGCGGTACAGGAGGTTTAGTTTAATTAAAGGACACACATAAATTTAATTTGGAATCACCTTAAATTGAAGATAGTTAAATTGGCTTATGTGATTTGATGCATGTCTTTATGTGATGTTGCATGGGAGTCATAACATTTCTAAACCTATTAAATCACGTAAAGTGAAAGCGAACTTACATCAAAACTCTTGGAACGTATAAACGTTGAGTATGAACAATGGGGGGGAGTCGTATGGAACAGTGATCTATGACTTCTAATTGGAGTACAAGACGTTGTACTCTTTTCTATTTTTTAATGCGCTGGATATCTGTCACTTTATGTGACATAGTAATACCTTGTTGGAGTTGCTCCCAAGTCGGTGCTCAATAGGGCGATGATTTTTAAGGAGGAAACCCGTCCGATGCAGGATCCATAATTTTAAATGTAATAATTAATTTAATTGAGTCCATGTACAGGCAAAAAGGTTGTCAAAGGTAAGTTGAGTGCATGTTTTATTTCTTATTGTTGCTCCATAGCCTTTATTAGCTATGTACTCAGCTTTGCTGACAGTTTGTTTTGTGTGCATGGCTTTGTTTTTGACATGGCACTACGATGACCCACTTGTGGTGAATACTTGTCAAGTAAAAGAAAAGCTGCAAGTACAAGTGGGCATAAGACATTTCATGATGGGAAGGAGTGAGAGCGCTTGTTGTGTTTTGTAGCTTACTTATTTTAATTGCTTATGAAAACTAACAGTTATTTTGGATGTCATTGGATTTGTAAAGACTTTTAATATTAGTTTAGGATTGGTTTGTTTTAAAGGTCATTAATATGGTTCCGAAGTGTAATATGTTTTAAAGTAGGTTTTTAATTTGATGTTTTATTTTAGACTGTTTTGGTTTTAAGACTTCCACTGTAATACTTTGATAATTGCCCTTGCCGTTATCACGGTGGCGGTAATACTTTGGTTTTTCCAATTTTAGTAGTTTTAATAAGTAGAATAGTTATAAATTTTAACATGTTTTACGAAAAAACGAGAAGTAGGAAGTTAGGAAAATCAAGGGTGTTACACAATAGCCTTTGTTACAGGCTCCCGTAGCGGCCATCCCAGGCCCCGTCACTTTTTCGTCCCGTTTTTTTACCACGTGCTATAGACATCAAGAGCACCCCCCACGATCGTTTTCCGCCTCTAAACATCTCTTAGGATCCCTCTTATGGCCTCTTCCGGAGTGGGCAAAAACAGTCGTATATGCAGTCGTCTAAGGCCTTCTTATCATCCCTCATATGACCTTTTCATCCCGAATCCTTTGGACTAGGTTTCTATTTTTGCCTTAAGGGCACCCCGGTCGATTTCTGTGATTTTTTTCTTCCTGGACCCCTGAACCTCAAAAAACAGTGAACAATTGCCTTTTTTTAGGACGCTAGAGAGGTCGTCCGTGGCCCCGTCACTTTTTCGCCTCTTTACCACATGCTATGGACCTCCACAGCACCCTCACCATCTTTTTCGGCCCCCAAATACCTCATAGGATCTCTTTGACGGCCTCTTCAATAGATGGGAAAAATAGCCTTATATTCAATCGTATATAGCATTCTTATCATCCCTCATATGACCTTTTCACCCCGAATCCTTTGGTCTAGGGTCCTATTTTAGTCTTACGGGCACCTCAGTCGATTTCCAGGATTTTTTTCCGGGACCCCTGAACCCCAAAAAACAGTGGATAACAGACTTTGTTTCAGGCCCCCCATAGGGGCCGTCCTGGGCCTCGTTACTTTTTCTCCCCGTTTTTTTACCGCGTGCTATGGACCTCCACAGGAACCCCCACGATCGATTTCGGCCTCGAAACACCTATTAGGATCGCTCTTATGGCCTTTTCTAGAGCGGGGAAAAAAAACATTATATGCAATCGTCTAAGACATTCTTATTATCCCTCATATGACCTTTTCACCCCGAATCCTTTGGTCAGGGTTTCTATTTTTACCTTACGGGCACCCCAATCGATTTGATGGATTTTTTTTCGGGACACATGAACCCCAAAAAACAGTGAATAATAGCCTTTGTTTTAGGCTCCCAGAGGGGCTGTCCCAGGCCTCAGCACTTTTTCGCCCTGTCTTTTTACCTCGTGCTATGGATCTCCACAGCACCCCCCAAGATTGATTTTCACCCCTAAACACCTCACAGGATCCCTGTTATGGCCTCTTCTAGAGAGGGGAAAAACAGCCTTATATGCAATTGTCTAATGCCTTCTTATCATCCCTCATATGACCTTTTCACGCTGAATCCTTTGGTCTTGGTTCCTATTTTTACCTTACTAGCACCTGGTCGATTTCTTGGATTTTTCTTCCGTCACAACTGAACCTAAAAAACAGTGAATAAGAATAGCCTTTGTTACAAGCCCCCGGAGGGGCTGTCCCAAGCCCTGTCACTTTTTCGCCGCATGTTTTTACCACGTGCTATGGACCACCACCACACCCCCCATGATTGTTTTCTGCCACTAAACACCTGTTAGGATTCCTCTTATGGCCTCTTCCAGAGAGGGAAAAACAGCCTTATTTGCAATCGTCTAAGGCCTTCTTATCATTCCTCATATGACCTTTTCATCTCTCGAGTAACACTTCTTCAATGCATTCCTCTGGTTGAGCAACCTCCTTCCCCTTTTCTGATGCTTCAGGCTTGAGATCAGCTTCCATGTCAGTTGGCCCCTGGCTTGCTACTAGGTTGGCTTTTTTCAGCTTTTTCTTTTCGATTTTGGCAGACTGCTCTTCAGCAGCTCTTTTCGCCCTTTCTGACTCTTCTCTTCTTGGCAATATGACCTGGGTCAGGTTGCATGTTGTAGCTGATTTTTGGGAGCCTCTGAGGCAGGCTACCTCTCCCTTATCAGTAACATACTTGAAGCATAGGTGGTATGTGGAAGCTATCCCTTCGAATCTGTCCACAGTTGTTCTCCCCATGATCACATAATAGGGTGAGGGTGCATCCACTACATGGAACTTTATCATAGCTGTCCTTCCCAGGTCGTCATTCCCCAAGGTTACTGGTTGAACGATCTCCCCACTAGTAGAAAAATAGCTTATTAGTATCGTTTTTTTACCTATTTGTATCGTTTTACAAACGATACAATTGAAGGCGAAACAAATAGGAAATCCTATTTGTATCGTTTAACGATACAAATAGCGGTTATTTTAATATAAAAAAACGAGCTATTAGTATCGTTTGTTTTTAAAAAACGATACTAATAGCGTTTTTTGAAAACAAAAAAAAAAATAAACTAAACGGCAATTGTAATGAAATAATAATAATACTAGTAACCAAAAATTAAAATTATTATAACAAAGACTATATTACATTGATGAATAAAATTGTTAAATTATTACAAAGACATTAATGATACATAAAGGGGCATAAATTAACTTCACCATAACAAAATCATAGTAGACCACATTCTAATAAAAGTGCAGAAACCCATTAATAAAACACTTTAATAGCATTAACTCAATAGCAATAACATGAGCAAAAATACATAAGAGCGAAGGTTAGAGCAAAGCCAAATGAACCCAGCTACGAAGAGGTCCTCCGGTAGGCGGGGCTGATCTTCATAGTTTCTTTACAAACTCTTTCGCCTTGCTGTGTGTTTCACACATAACCATGGTCAGAGCAAAGCCAAATATATTCACCTACCTATCTCATCACTAGTAGAAAAATGACCATTAGTAACGCCCCTTTAGTATTGTTTTTAAAAAAACGATACTAATAACTACTATTAGTATCATTTGCTTGCCAAAACGATACAAATAAAAACACATTAGTGTGGATACAGTTGATAAAATAAAATAAAACAAATCAATTTTCGTTTTATTTATCTCTTCCTCTCAACTCTCAATTCTCAAGCTCTCATTTTCTCACACACCAACTCGCAACTCTCTCCTCTCAACCTCTCAACTCGCATTTCGTGGAGAATCCACCGGCGAATCAACTGGAGACGCCATCACCGGAGAAATCACTAGACTAACAGCAGCCAGTGAAGGCGAACTCGCCGGAGTAAACGCCAGCAATCACCAACAACGCCATTCAATTTCTTCGCCATCCAATCTCGAAGCTAGGGTTCAGATTCGAACTGTTTTGCTGTGGTATTTTAATTTCAATTTCAATTTTGAGCTAGGGTTCAGATTCAATTTAATCTCAGTATAATCTATAGTTTTAATTTCAAACTGTTTTGCTAGGGTTCAAAGGAATTAATTTTTTTTTACATTAAATTTTGAGATTCAAACTTCTTCGATTTTGTTTGAATTCTAGGGTTTTCATTTTTTTGACGTCTCTATGATTTGATTGATTGAATTGATTGTCGATAAATTATTTTCGATATTGTGATTTTTATTGTGTTCTGAGGGTTTTAACTGTTGTTTTGTTCTTTAATTCGTTGTTTCTTACTGAAATTGTTTAGGCTTTTAACTTTTAGAGATTTATTACAATTTAATTTGTGTTTTGTTTGTTAATTTTTCAGGTGGATAACAGAAATCCTTCGAACACAAAGCGTGCGAGAATAGTCGGTATAATTTCTTCGCAAATTTTTGTTTTTTTAATGGTTGAATTTGGATCGATTGAATCTGTTTTTGTTGTAAATTTCGCTGTTTTGGAAACTTTTTTAGTTATCTTACTTGAATTTATAGCAATGTACTATAGAGAGCGGTGTTAGTTAGTTGTGCTGGATAATTAAGTCGATTTATACGAGTAATTTAGTAAAATTTGCCCAATTTAACGAATTATGTAACGAATTATAAACCTGTATTGAATCTTATGATACCGAATTAGGTTACATTGATCGATAACATTGCTACATCTCCTAATTGTTCAATTTGCCATATGATGATTTTGTTAGTGATCAGAACAACTGAATGTTGATTTATGAGATAAGTATTATATGATGAAGTTATTGTTCGGGATTTTTATTCTGATTATTTGTTCCAAAGTTGGTTATGTGCTAACCTTGAAATGAGACCTTAGTGGGTTGAAAGAGATAACATACCGCGGCGAAAGGGGATTTCTATTGAGGAGTTTATAGTGATTTTTGAGGAGAATAATAGGCCTGTGTTGTTGGAAGGTTGTTTAGATAATTGGGTTGCTAATAATAAGTGGGGTAAGGATTATTTGATTAACACTTGTGGGGATGTTAAGTTTTCGGTTAGTCCAGTCGAAATTAAGCTTGAGGATTACTTTAGGTATTCTGACCTTGCTAGGGAAGAAAGACCCTTGTATTTGTTTGATCCTAAGTTTGGGGACAAAGTTTTGACGTTGGGTGAGGAGTATGAAGTTCCTGTGTACTTTAGGGAGGATTTGTTTTCGGTTCTAGGTGATGAGAGACCGGATTATAGGTGGATAATAATTGGAGCTGCAAGGTCAGGTTCTTCGTTTCATATTGATCCTAATTTGACTTCTGCTTGGAATGCTGTGATTAAGGGTTCCAAGAAATGGGTGTTGTTTCCTCCTAATGTGTGTACCGCCTGGTGTCCATCATAGTCCCGATGGTGCTGAAGTTGCTTGTCCGGTTTCAATAATTGAGTGGTTTATGAATATTTATGGAGCTACAAAAGGTTGGAGGAGGTGACCAATTGAGTGTGTATGTAAAGCTGGTGAGGTTATATTTGTGCCTAATGGATGGTGGCATCTGGTCATTAACTTAGAAGAATCAACAGGATTTGTTTTCCTGTTAACTAATAATATTTTTGCGTTTATTTTTGTCTCCTCTTTTAAGCTGCTTCGTAAAGAATCCGTGCATATTATTAAATTCTTTATCTCTAAGATTCTTACTTGTAAAGTTTACACTGTTTAACTGCGATGCTGTAAGTCAAAGTATCCCTTCAGAAAATGAAAATAAAAATAAAAATAACAATCTTAGTATGAGCAAGTTAAACCACCCACTCACATTGTGACATACTGATATAGTTAATGATAAGGGTTTCTTCTTAATGTTGCAATAAATTATTTTTTTTCTGGAGAACCAAAATGAGGGGTTCTGTTTTTCGCATTTGAAATATGCAAATGGGCCGCTAAGGTTTATAGCTGTTGCATTTTTGGATTCAAGGATTTAATTTCAGGTTGGCTGTGATACACCAACCCCTTTTCCCCTTTAATCTGCTTATACCGAGGCCTCTTTTTAGGCAATATTGTTGTAATCATGTATGTAATTTGAGTATTTACTGACCAAATATCTTGTGCAAGTGGCTTTTACTGACCAAATATGTTGTGCAAGTTAAAAATCTGGTGTTTTAATGCATTATAGAGATTATAGAGAAATCTGGTGATTTAATGCATTATAGAGATTATAGAGAAATCTGGTGTTTTAATGCATTAATCTGTGCAGTATTATAGAGATTTAATTTGTCAGTTTTATGGTTGTTAATGAAAGCAGTTGCTAATCAAGCAGTTAAGTTAGGGTATGGGAGAGTTGAATGGTGTGTGCTTGATTGGAATGTTAATGCTATTCGGTTTTATGAAAACATTGGTGCTGATGTTATGCAAGAGTGGTGGATTTGTCGACTTACTGGTGATTCACGTCCTTAATATGGCCAGCCTAACTACTGATCATATTACATTCAATGATAATTGCAATTAGTTTTTGGTTTTTTCTTTTGTTTTTTTTTTTTAATTTGTTGCAATTTGGTTTACAATGTTGTGGCTTATATGTAACTTCTATGTGTTTTTAATCTACTGCAACTTGTTTTTTTGTTTTGTATTTATGTGAAACTATATTATATTTTGTTTATATTGCTAAATGTTGTTGAGATTGTTTTGTTTTGAGGTGTGTTGATTAACTTATGCTTTTTGATGTGATGGTGTTTGTTTGAGTAGTAGTTAGTGCGGATCGATTAGTTGTTTGCCATGGGGGAGTTTTGTGAGTAGGAATGAGAGTTTGGGGATTATATGACGGGGGAGAAGGAATCGGAAACCTCTAGAAGCTATATGTAGTTTGTGATTCAACAATCATATTGTGCATATCGCTTCAATTGTTGTTTAACATAAATTGTTGCTTCATGGGATTGTAGCAATGGGGAGTTGAGAGTGACAGGGCGGGAGTAGAAGCTATTTGATTGTGTTGTTCAGTAGAAATTAGAGTTTGGGGATTACAGGGTAATTAAAGTAGGATCGGGAAGATGTTAGGAAATAAAGAGTGGCCTAGCAATAGTGTGCATATCGCTTCAATTGTTGTTTTTCTGATTCTGTAGTAAGGTGATTGTGTGACGCATTTAATCAAGTCTTTTGTATTCAAGTTGGGTTATTGACCTATGGTGCATTTTCAGATTAATTGTTTGGTTTATAGTTTGGTGCAGTATCCGTCGGTGCAGAACTCAAATATAATTATTATATGAACTAAAGTTGGACTCGAATTTAAAAACTACCATAGCCCATGGGGTATTTAGGATGAAAGATTGCACAGGGACTTAAACTGTTTTATCATTGTAAATTAGCAGTCTAAATATTTTGTCATTTCAGTAAACTCGTGATTCAAACTGAGCAGCGTCGTAGGAGAAAGATTAATGACAGGCAGGTGTCTTCTTCTTCTTTCAATTTATGTTTCGTTTATTTATTATCACATTATTGTTTAGTTTAGTTGTTGATTATTTCAGGGTTTGTTGTGCAAAAATAATTCCGGATTGTAAGTTCGGCTCAGTATACTTTGAGCCTTGCAACTTTTTTAAACAAGACATATTCAGTTTGGAAATCAGAAGCCTGTTAATTTTGACGTCTCAAGGCGCGACTGATCCATTGAAGAACTTGTCTGTTGAGGAAATAAGGGAGATCTTTGGGATCGTTAATGATTTCACACCTGAGGAAGAGGAAGAGTGCCTTCTTCTTCTTTCAATATGTATTTAAATTTATGTTATAAAATGCTTGATATGTATTTGGTTGTGTTATTGAGAATGTGTTGATTCTATATCTATTAATTTGTGAGAAATAGGTGTGGCCTGTGTTGAGGTCATGCTGGTGTTCATTGAATCGAATTCGCTGTGTTTGTTTTTGCTGTGGAATATGGGTCGATTTATATAAAAATATAAAGTGTATTTATATAAGAATACACAGTGTATTATATATATCTAAATCGTTTACAATTTTTAATTTGTTAATGAAATATTTATATTAATATTGTAAACTATACAGAAAAGAATAGGGGCAATGGCGGGAGGATGCATATATATATATATATATATTATTTATTGTGAATATAGAGCCCAAACTACCATTTTAAATTTATTTTATAAACAGCACTATTAGTATCGTTTGTTAAAAAAATGATACTAATAGACTACCTACTTGCATCGTTTTTTTTTGTAAAAATGATACAAATAGACCACCTATTTGCATCGTTTGTTTGTAGAAACAATACAAATAGACTACCTATTTGTATCGTTTCCTAAAAAAAACGATGCAAATAGAAGCTATTACCATCGTTTCTAACAAACGATACAAATAGAATTGGCTATTTGTTACACCTCCAATTGTATCGTGTGTAAAACGATACTAATAAGGTATTTTTTTTACTAGTGCAGGTTATATAGCAGTATAACATGTCAGCATGCTCAACAAATCTTGAGGGTACCCTACCCTACCTTACTAATCGATGAACTTATTTTTTTGTTTTTTTAGCCATACAATTAAAGTGAAGATAATACAGATATAAAGCTGGATCAAAATCTTGAGGAAAGCAGACCAAGGAATGCAAAGAAGAAAAGGAAATGGAACAAGTCGAAATCACAACATGAAAGATTCCATCCTTCTAATTATTCATCGATAAGAAGACTATACAATTGGAGATGAGAATAACCAGTAGCTTTACAGATATAAGAAACTCTACCACAACCATTATCCCATTATGACTGACGACAAAAGAATATTGTAATATTGTAAAGCATAGGCTAGATGACTGACGACAAAAGAAGAAACAGGAGATGTCTGCCTAAGCAGATTAAGCACTGAAATCTAATATTCTAAACATTTCATCAATCAGTAAAAAATAATTAACAGCAAAAGGTGAACACTAACTAGAGATGGGTGACTAATTTACCTTGCTTCTTCCATCAGTCTGTAGTCTGTAGTCTATAGCTGCTGCTTCAAATCAAATCAAGTCTCCATTTCATTCTTGGGGTTTGGGTTTGGCTTTGGGTTTGAGGTTGAATGAAGTGAGATTGTTTGTTTGTTTGTTTGTTTTGTTTGTTTGTTTTTTTCTTTTTTNTTTTTTTTTTTTTGTTTTTTTTTTTTTTTTTTTTTTTTTTTTTTTTTTTTTGCATAGTTGTTTATTCTGTGATTTAATTTTTAGGGTTTGAAGGTGGGCAGGGGTATATAGCGTAGCATATATATATATATAAAAATAAAAAATGGCAAGGGAAAAGATACAGATCAAGAAAATAGGTAACACAACAGCAAGACAAGTAACATTTTCAAAAAGGAGAAGAGGTTTATTCAAAAAGGCAGAGGAGCTTAGCATTCTTTGTGATGCCGATGTTGCTCTCATTATTTTCTCTTCTACTGGCAAGCTCTTTCACTACTCCAATTCCAGGTTCTATCTATTATATATTCTCTTTCTTTTTTACTTACTTTTCCATCAAACCTAACCTACTTATTTGGGAACATCTATATAAATGTATAATAATAATATAATGTTGGTTGTCACTGACAAAGCTGGTTATGCAATCATCTATATATCAACAACCTTCTATACTAGTTCAATTCTACTATATATCACTACCTTATTGGTTTATTGGATAACAATTTAAGGATGCACAACCTATTTCTTAACTACTTTCCTACCTATACACTAACTATTGTCGTTCCTTCCTTTTCATCCACCCATTCTAACACATTACTCCCCCTAACGTTTCACACATACATCTACACATATATGACAAAGTTTTGCTACATGCATTAGGGTGTGGAAACCTGCATCTTACCATGCAACCTATGTACATTATTATGCATTTTACACTATATTGTAAAATTAGAACATTAGAAAGCTTGGTGTCAGAGACTCAATCTTTCAAGAAACACCAAGAGTAAACTACATCCATGCATTTCATTTCATATATGATGCATCTCACCATCGAGTACAGCAGCATTGGAAGGGAATCATATTACACCACTAAACTCCTCAACCCTTTACATCTGGGGCATTTAAACAGCACTCTCTAAAGCCATTGCGGGGACAAACGAATACTGCTCAATCATAAAGCCTATTACTTCCTTTTTCTGAAGAAATTAATAATTTAATATGATCCTTACAATCAGTAAACGAATACTGCTCAATCATAAAGTCTATAATATGTGTATTTTTTTACTCGAAACAAACATCCTAACCTTTCTACCATTGAAGCTAACATGCCCCATTTTAAATTCTCCAAATTACATATCAAGAGAAATAGTACTAACACCATGTTTGGTTTCCAATATCAATTAAATTTTATAAAATAAAGGTAATGCATTAAAAACCAAATTTCATCCATACAAAAAGTGATAAAAATAAAAAATGTTCAACTTCGAGAGAACTGAAGTCTGCTTGACAAATTTCTCAAGCGATACCTGAAATATCACAGAGAGAATCAGTTTGATAAGGAACATAAGGCAAAGAGAGACACATAACATAAATTATAAGCTAATAACAAATAAAGCGAAGGATACATGTAACAAATAAAGGAAATACTTAAGCCACACGAAAAATAAACTTCACAACCACAAAAATATTATAGTAGTATAATAAAAACTTGCTCCTTTTTTTTTTATAATAATAGCAACGTACAAATAGTGCAGTTGCACTGTTTTAAAGAAGTCCATGCTAGGATATAGATAAAAAGAGATTTGAATAAAAAAAAAGCAAAAAGAAACCAAGAACTCATATGATAGGGGAGACAAAGAGAAATTTTGTAGTATGCAACATCCAATAAAGAAAAGTTGCAGTTATGAAGAGCGTAAGAAGTTTTAGATTTACAATGTGGATTGCAAATTTGCAAGATGAAATTAAGAATGTAATATTAAGATTGACATGATGCGTATACGGAAATGGGAGGACAATAAGAAAATAAAACCATTAAGTAAGAACGATTATGCAAGAGTGACATTTCTTTTGAAATTTGAGTATACCATAAGAAACTGCACAGTAATATTAAGAGGGAGAGAATAAGATGACATCACTAGTATAAGGAATTTCTTTATCACCATTTTTGTTGACTTGTTGCAAGGCTAACAATAACTTTGGAATGTATTGACGTTGTTGATTTGTTGTTAAAAATGGATTTAGAAACATCCATAATATCATTGTTGTAGAACATTTATTTAGGACTACAGGCACCTAGCTATAAATTAAAGATTTTTTCATTATCACTGTTCTCGTAGAATTTTTCAATTTTACCATTATTTTTGTAGAGGATATAAAATTAAGAATATGCTCTATTTTTGTCTTAGTCTGAAAGGAATTCTGGGCAAATTTGGTACTCAAGAAACTAGGCAACGTTTGAAGGACCAACACTCATGTTAACTTAAGAATAAGAGTTCAGCTAAATAAGTACACCAATAATAATGCCTTTCCAACTAAGAACAACAAGGTAGCTTTTCCCATACGAGGAAACCCTTCAAGTCCCTCGATGCAAGATTTTGACAGGCTCAACAGTGATGGGAACAGATAAAGTGGGTTATGTGCAAACATATTGGCAGTTTTTCAAACAAATAATGAACTCACACAGTTGCTGGTATGGAGCATCACATTATTCATCAAAGACTAAAGCAGAGCTTAGACTTCAAAATCAAAGACTCATAGGATTGGAGCTACAAAGCGGTTGCAAAAGTACTTAAAATGATGTTGGAACTCTTCGTACCTAGTAACTACAACTAAAGCAGGCTATTGTTTATATCATATATAGACAAATGTAAGACTCAAGGAAATTAATTCTACACTATTATCTATTCCTCATTTAATAAGAATCGGTCTCTTCATTCTGTATAAATTAAAACTTTCCACCATCACACAATGCCTACAATTTCATTGTTTTAAACTATTGTAAGATATATTAAACTATCATTTTCGAACAACTTCTTATTACTAAGTTACCTGCCAACTTTATGAAAACCATGGGTGCTAATATAGTACTTTCCTAAGCAAAAGTGTCATCAATAACATAGCTAGTCTTTAGACTTTGAACCGTGAGATGTGAATCCTCCACAAAAAAAAGGGAGGCCAAAAAAGCCACATGTACGCAAACACTACAAAGTTAGCTAATTTTGGTATTCAAATTATTTCACATTAGGAAGAGTTAAGATGACTAGGATCTCCAAAATTTTGAACTCTTTATTAGCAATAGTTAAGAAGCAACAACCATCACTATCTTATACTTGCTGACGCAACTGCTCTCTTGGTTTGTTCAAGAGATTAAAACCCCAAAACAATCATGCAACAACGCAGAAAACTATGACACCAAAAGAACCATAAAAATACAGACTTAAAATGCATAAAAAAAATAAGAAATTATACAAAAAAGACTCAAGAATATCATCTAATTGGGCAAAAAAAACTCGAAAAAAGACAACATTAAACCTTAAAATCAGTAAATTGAGGATAAATAACCAAAAACAAAGTAGATCAAACAACGAATAGAATTAAACACGAAAACCCAAATCTGAAAGTCGAGGATAATTTACCTTGAACAGTTTATCTTCTACAAATCTTCGATTTGTTCATAAGCATCACCACCAAACACAATCGAGAACCCTGACCACCAAAAAACCTAGTTTAAAACTTCAATCGCCCAAAAACCTTAAATGCAAACACCTTAGAAGCCCGATTCGACAAACCTAAAAGCACAAAAACCTAGTGATAGTGATGCTGGTGGTGAGAGACGGTTATGAGAATTATGGCGAGAGTGATATTTGTAAGATTGACGGTGGTGGGAAGATGTGAAAGTGATAGAGAGAGAGGGAGGAGAAAGATCGAGATATGAGAGGGAAAGGAAGTCTATGAGTTGAAACAAATAGAGGTGAGCATCAAATATTAGGTAGGGTTTTTTATTAGTATCGCTTCTTTAGTAAAACGATATTATTAGGTTTTTATTATTGTCGTGTCTTTCAAAAACGATATTAATAATATTTATATTAGTGTCGTTTCATGTACAAATGATACTAATAGATTCATATTAGTGTCGTTTCTTTTACAAATGATACTAATAGGTTCCTATTGGTATCGTTTTTTATTTAAAACGATATTAATGTATGTGTTTTAGTATCATTTCTGTTACAAACGATACTAATAAAGCGTCACTAATAGACAATTTTCCACTAGTGCCCCTTTAGGGATGATGTAATCTCCTGTGAACCCTGTGATGGGACCTGGTGAAGGAGTTAGGAACTCATGTTTTAGGCCCATTCTCTTGAAGTGTTGTAATAGATCATGTTGACAAAGTTGCCTCCATCAATTAGCACTTATGGACCCGGTGATTGCACATCTGTACTGAGCATACCAGCGGGTCGTTGTGAGGGTACACCACCCCCCGGCAGTCATCAGGTCCAAAGATTATTGTGGGTAATGTTGATAGCATGGGGTGAGCTCTCTACCCCGCTGTCATGACCATACCTCCTTTCAAACCTCTAATCTGGTTTTTTAGGGCGCTGCTGGTTTGCAGGTCCCTAAAGATGACCATCACCTCTATCAGTTTCTTCTGGTCATTGTTCTCTTAACCTTTGTGCTCTTTGTCCTGGTCCTGTGTCTTCGACCAGTCAAGGTACTATTTGAACTTTCCCTTTCTAATCAGGTCCTCAATGTTGTTTTTGAGTGACTTACAATCGTTGGTATGATGCCCTTTGGCTTCATGAAACTCGCAGTAGGCATCGGTGTTCCTGCCTTTTCTTTCTTTTTCTTTCAGGCTTCTTCCACCCCCCTTTGGCCTTGTGAGTGGCATATAGGAGGGCTCTCTCAGCTACCAGAGGTGTGTAGCTCTCATGCTTTTTCTGTTCTTCTTGGGGATCTTGTTTTCTCTTGTCTCCCTTATTCTTTTTATCAACGCCTTTCCTCTCCCACCTGCTGTCTCAGCTTTTTGGTCCTGCTGACCTATTGCAATCACTCTGTTAAACTCTTCACTCCGAATCTACTTATCAGCGACCCTTAGAGCTTCAGCCACGCTGGTGATGGCTTCTCTAGTGAGGTGATCCCTGAACAGACCAGGCTTTAAACCATGTTACAGAGCTAAAATAACAACGTCCGACTGGATGGTGGAAACTGACACAACTTCTCTATTAAATCTGCCCAGGTATTCCCTTAAGGATTCATCTGGGGCCTGTTTGACAACCATGAGTTCTACTGAGGTTTTTTCCCTCCTCCTTCAGCTGACGAAATGGTCACAAAATAACTACGAAAGCTGCGCAAAGTTATGGATACTTCCAAGTGTTATCCTTTGGAACCATGCCCAAGCCATTCCCGTTAGCGTGGTGGGGAAATACTTGAACCATGTGGAGTCGGAATATGCTCCCAGGTGCATGAAGCCTTCGTAGACAGCGATGTGTTCAGTGGGATCTCCGCTCCCATCGAACTTGAGGTGGGAAGGGATTCTAACCTTTCTTGGAACTTGTATTGAGATGTTGTAGCTAAAGGGTTAAGAGAAAGGGATTCTCATATCCGATGGTTGAGCAGGTCCACCTCAATGGTCCGTCATCGCCTGTTAGCGTGGGCTTCCATTGTGAGCCTCTGACGACGACCTTCGTGTTACTGACCTCTCACGACCTGAAGGCTGAGGGCCTAGCCTCTCTTTTGCGGACAACATCTCACCCACTCTTTGTTTGGCTGATAGCCTTTCACCCAGCCTATTAAAGACCGCACTTCTTTGGGAGAGTTCTCTTGTTGGTGAGTTTGAGCTAGCTGCCTGCTCCTAGGAGGTCCCATTGGCTCCTTTTCCGCGGAGATTGACGTGAACACCTCCTCTCTCTGTTGCTATTGCTCTCGTTTTTAGAGAGGTATGTGGGCGTGGGGTGGCTAGGTTCCTCATACCACTATGGGTTCGTTTCTTTTAGGAGGGAGGTGCACCATTCCTCCTCTTCCCAACTTGGCCCGAGCTGTGTTTCGGAGCGTGCTCTATATTGCTCCTTCTGGTATCTAGCTTCTCTTTCGGCTGTATCTCGCGAAACTTCTTCTACATTCAACTTCCTCTGAGTGCCCCCCCCCCCCCATTGTTTTGGAAAGAGGTGGCCTCCCTAAAGGAGATTCCCCCTTACTTTTCCTCCCTTTTCCTTCCTCAGAAGGGGCAGCTTTGCCTTTTCCATAAGACGGCATAACAGATTGCATTACTTTCATGGCTGCCTCCAACTACAAGGGTGTAGGGAGGTTTGGTGTTTTCAGAGACTCATTCTCAGGCCCTTCGGAGCGAGTTGATAGGATGTCGCCGGGCTTTTCATGAGAAGGCTACATCTTCCCTTTTCCCTTGCTCGTGGTATGGACCATGTGCCTGTTCCTTTCTTCCCGCAGGTAAGGGATGTGGTTGCGCTCCGGCGTTTTGCCGGACTGGCGGGATAGTCCCTCGCCTAGGTTCGTCCTAGGAATGGTGCTTGAGGATCTAGTTCTTCCCTAAGAGTTGCACGTCGCAGAACGGGTCATTGAATGGGCGGATCGCCCTCACTGCCCTTCGACGAGGAGGAGCATGTTTTAACATGGGACATGGCAGGCCAATGACAGAGTTTCGTGGCGCACCACCCTCCTTCTAGCGCCAATTGTTTCGGGGTGAAACTATGACAATGGAGTTGACCACCAGCTAGAGTAGAGCTGCTGTTTATGGACCTGCTAGCTAAGGTGTTCCCTGCACAATAAAACACGTAACTGGCCTCGGGGGTGTTTTCGAGGAATGCCCCTCCGACGCTCCAGTCAGTCTAGAGAGAGAGAGAGAATGTCTTTGTGCAAGAAAGTTTTGAGTATGTATGAATAGCTTACCTCTCTCCTGTTATGACTAGCTGTATATAGTGGAAGAATGGGAGTCCCCTGACAAGGACCTGGCGAGGTCTTCCCCAGCTCAGTCTTGTTTCGCAATGGGACTAGTGATGTAACTCTGAATGACAACAGTGACACTAATAATTTAATTACTGTAAGCGTTATGAATAACTTCGAAGGTGATGGTATCAAGGATGCAACCATAGGTGAACTAGCTGCATATGGAAATATCAACCATATGGGTGCATCCAGGGTAGGGATTTGTGTGTGCATGATCACTTATCACTAAGTGGCATGCAAATCAAGGCAAGAAATGGTGGATTATGGGGAACAAGATGGTTTTTATCTATGAGTTTTTTCCCACAAGGTTTTTGTCATTTTTGGCGTTGAGCCTTTTAATACTTGTGGAATTTTGGTCATCATAATTATGCTAAAATGCATGGAGAAAGGTATCTTGAAGGTTTGTTGATTAAAAGATTGGATCTTGAAGAATTTCTTGAAGTTCTTGAAAATCTTGGAAAATGCATAATTTTTGGACGAAGCTTCTTGCGTGTATTTTGACGATTTTCTTGGTTCTTGGGCAACAAGCAAGTGGAGTAATTTTTAGCTTAATTTCTGATGGTTTTCTTGTTAGTTAATTATTTAGTCAAGTTGTTAGGATATTTTCTTAATTTGTTAGTTAGTTAGAGTTTGTTAGGCAAGATAAGATCAAGTGCAAGTTGCATGATGATGTGGCAATCTTATCTTGAGTTTGTTGTGCAACTTGTGCAAGTGGCACAAGTGGGGGACGAATATCCTAGTGATTTACGTGTATTTGACTTGATTTTAATCAGGATTTTGTTGTTGATTATACCTATAAATAATCTAAACATTAGGATGTAATTAATAAAGTTGGAATTGGATAAAAATTTTGTTTGTCTACTTGAAATCAAAAATCCAAAAATTCTAAGAGTTGGTGAGTAAGTTCTTTATACTCTTGCGTAGATTATTTAGTACCTTTGAGGGTGCTTAGCCTTTAATCAAAGGACTAATTAATCAACCTAAATTTGAGAATCTTGGTGACTTGGTCTTTATAGGTTCAACAATGTAGTCTATTCCCTTGTGAGTTTTTGTTTACACGAAAATTCACATCAAATTTGGTGCTCTCGCTGAGAGGTCTTTTATACTCAAGTGCTCATCAATTGATCAAACACTTGAAACAAAATTTCTATGGCAAGTAGAGGTAAAGAAGTTCCTGCAAATTTTGAAAGAGGATTGTCCTTAGAACAAGCCAAAGAAATCAGAAGGGACATTGAAGATGTATTACCAAATGACTTACCACCAGGTTTGCCTCCCAATAGGGGCATTGAACACCAGATTGACTTAATCCCAGGTGCTCAGATCCCTAATAAGCCAGCATATAGATGCAATCCTAAGGAGACTAAGGAAATGCAAAGGAAGATTGAAGAATTAATGCAGAGAGGATACGTGAGGGAGAGCATGAGTCCTTGTGCTGTACCAACACAGATTGTTCCTAAGAAAGACGGATCCTGGCGCATGTGCATTGATTCTAGAGCTGTAAAAAAACATCACAATCAAGTACATGTTCCCAATTCCTAGGTTGGACGATCTATTGGACGAATTATATAGCTCACCTATGTTTTCCAAAATTGATTTAAGAAGTGGGTATCATCAGATACGCATGAGGGAAGGGGATGAATGGAATACAACTTTCAAAACAAAATTGGGTCTCTATGAGTGGTTAGCCATGCCTTTTGGACTCACCAACGCACCTAGCACGTCTATGAGACTCATGAACAAAGTTTTGAAGCCATATTTGGGTAAGTTTGTTGTTGTGTACTTAGATGATATTCACTAGAAAAAACAATGGAGATCATCTGCAGCATCTAAGATAGGTTTTTGAAACTTTCAGACAACAAACACTTTATGGGAAACTAGAGAAGCGTTACTTCTTGGTGCAAAGTGTGACATTCCTGGGTTATGTGGTGTCAAAAGATGGAGTATCAGTTCATCAATCTAAAGTAGAAGCAATAAAATCATGGCCAACACCCACAAACGTGACTGAAGTACGTTCTTTCCATGGATTGGCTTCCTTCTACAGAAGGTTTGTCAAAAAACTTCTCATCAATTGTTGCTCCTACGACTGAATGCATCAAGAAAGATAAGAAGTTTGAGTGGACCAAAGAAGCACAGAGGGCCTTCAAAAAAATCAAGGATATGTTATGCCGCACACCTATTCTTGCATTGCCTGATTTCACAAAGCCTTTTAAAGTTGAAACAGATGCAAGCAATGTAGGGATTGGAGCAGTTCTGGTGCAGGGGAAAAGACCAATTGCCTATTTCAGCAAAAAATTGAATGGGGCCAGATTAAATTATGCCACCTATGATAAAGAGTTTTAAACAATTGTTAGAGCTCTGGATCATTGGAGTCATTATTTGAGGCCTAATCATTTCATCCTGCATTCTGATCATGAAGCATTGAAGCATATCAATGGTCAGCGGAAACTGAATCCTAGACATGCCAAGTGGGTTGAGTTCCTTCAATCTTTTCATTTTTCATCTAAATACAAGGATGGAAAGTCTAATGTGGTAGCAGATGCACTTTCTAGAAGGTATGTGTTGATTAGTGTTCTGAACTACAAGCTGTTAGGTTTTGACCATATCAAAACATATTATGAAGGTGACATTGTTTTTGGTCCTGTGATGCAACAATTGGGAAGTGGAGTAGTTGGATCATATGTTCTACATGATGGATTCCTATTTAAAGGGAATCAATTGTGCGTGCCTAATTGTTCAATCAGGAAGTTATTGGTCAGAGAGGCGCATGGAGGGGGTCTTGTAGGGCATTTTGGAATTACAAAATCATTAACCATGCTAGAAGAACATTTTTATTGGCCCAAGATGATTAGAGATGTTGAAGCTGTAATCTCTCAATGTGCTATATGTCAAAAGGCTAAAGCAACTTTGCATTAAGGGTTATACATGCCATTGCCAGTTCCAGATGGTCCCTGGGAAGATGTATCAATGGATTTCATTGTTGGTCTACCTAGAACAACTCGCCATAGGGATTCTATTATGGTGGTGGTGGACATGTTTTGAAAGATGGCACATTGCACTCCTTGCAATAAAACCGATGATGCTCTTAATGTTGCAGAGCTGTATTTTAGGGATACAATTCGATTGCATGGTATTCCTAAAACAATTGTCAGTGACAGGGATTCAAAGTTTATGAGCTACTTTTGGAAATCATTGTCGAAACTGGTTGGTACCAATTTACTTTTTAGTACTTCCTATCACCCACAAAATGATGTTCACATTGAAGTGACGAACAGAACATTGGGGGTATTGTTGCGTGGATTAGTAAGAAAGACTCAGAAGGATTGGGATTTGAAACTGGCAAATGCTGAGTTTGCCTACAACAGATCACCTACTTATGCAACCAAACATTCACCCTTTGAAGTGGTTTATGGAGTCAACCCTAAATTGCCAATTGATTTCATCTGTGTTCCTAAAGGTGAGTTGGTTCATAAAACTACTTTGGATAAAATTGAATATATGCAGAAGTCACATGCACAGATCAGAGCAAAGATTGAAAAGGTGAATGATTAATATAAGAAGCAAGCCAATAGGCACAAGAACCCACGCAAATTTCAAAAAGGAGATTTTGTTTGGTTACATCTCAGGAAAGAAAGGTTTCCTAATCATAGGAAATATAACTAGATGCCTAGATGTGATGGACCATTCAAGATTTTGAAAAAAGTTGGTGAGAATGCTTATGAACTTGAGCTGCCAGGTGAATATGGAGTCCATGCTACTTTTAATATAGGTGATTTATCTCCATATGTGCCTGATGAACAACTTCGAAGTTTGAGGACAAACTCTTTTGAAGAAGGGGAGGATGATGTGACTCTGAATGACAACATTGACACTAATAATTTTATTGATGTTAGTGCTATGAATAACTTTGAAGGTGATGGTATCGAGGATGCAACCATAGGTGAATTAGCTACATATGGAAATATCAACCATATGGGATTTGGGTGTGCATGATCACTTATCACTAAGTGGCACGCAAATCAAGGCAAGAAATGGTGGATTATGGGGAACAAGATGGTTTTTGCCTATGAGTTTTTTCCCGCGGGGTTTTTCTCATTTTTGGCTTTGAGTCTTTTAATATTTGTGGGGTCTTGGTCATCATAATTATGCTAAAATGCATGGAGAAAGGTTTCTTGATTAATAGATTGGATCTTGGAGCATTTCTTGAAGTTCATGAAAATCTAAATTGGAAAATACGCAATTTTTGGACAAAGCTTCTTGCGTGTATTTTGACGATTTTCTTGGTTCTTGGGCAACAAGCTAGTGGCGTAATTTTTAGCTTAATTTTTGATGATTATCTTGTTAGTTAATTATTTAGTCAAGTTATTAGGATATTTTCTTGATTTGTTAGTTAGTTAGAGTTTGTTAGGCATGATAAGATCAAGTGCAAGTTGCATGATAATGTGGCAATCTTATCTTGAGTTTGTTGTGCAACTTGTGCAAGTGGCACAAGTGGGGGACAAATTTCCTAGTGATTTACATGTATTTTAGTTTATTTTAGTTAGGATTTTGTTGTTGATTATACCTATAAATAATCTCAACATTTGGTTGTAATTAATAAAGTTGGAATTGAATAAAAATTTTGTTAGTTTACTTGAAAACAAAAATCCGAAAATTCTAAGAGTTGGTGATTAAGTTCTTTATACTCTTGCATAGATTATTTAGTAGCTTTGAGGGTGCTTAGGCTTTAATCAAACGACTAATTAATCAACCTAAATTTGAGAATCTTGGTGACTTGGTCTTTATGAGTTCGAAAATTTAGTCTATTGCCTTATGAGATTTTATTTACACGAAAATTCACATAAACTAGTAAGGTCGACCTACATGTTGGTAAGCCAGGTTGGTCATTAATGGGCCTTGTGATCACGTGAGGCAGCTATTGAGGTCATGAGCTATGATCAGGTCATAGCTCCCCAACAATAGCCTTTGTTTCAGGACCCCAGAGGGGCCATCCCTGGCCCAGTCAATTTTTAGCCCTGTTTTTTTACCACGTGCTATGGACCTCCACAGCACCCCCCACAATCGTTTTCGGCCACAAAACACCTCTTAGGATCCCTCATATGGCCTCTTCTAGAGAGGGGAAAAACAACCTTATATGCAATCGTCTAAGGCCTTCTTATCATCCCTCATATGACCTTTTCACCCCAAATCTTTTGGTCTAGGTTCCTATTTTTACCTTATGGGCACCGCGGTCGATTTCCGGGATTTTTTTTTTCTGGGACCCCTGAACCCAAAAAAACAGTGAATAATAATAGCATTTGTTTCAGGCCCCTAGAGGGGTCGTCCCGGGCCCCGTCACTTTTTCTTCCCGTTTTTTTACCACGTGCTATGGACCTCCACAGCACCCCCCACGATCGTTTTTGGCCCCTAAACACCTCTTACCTAGGATCCCTCTTATATTCCCTCATATGAACTTTTCCCCCTGAATCCTTTGGTCTAGGTTCCCATTATTCCCTTACTGGCTCCTCAGTCGATTTTCGGGATATTTTCCGTGACCCCTGACCCCCAAAAAAATGAATAATAGCCTTTGTTTCAGGCCTCAAGAGGGGCCGTACCGAGCCGTGTCACTTTTTCGCCCCGTTTTTTTACCGCGTGGTATGGACCTCCACAGCACCCACAACGATCGTTTTCGACCCCTAAACACCTCTTAGGATCCCTCTTATGGCCTCTTCAAGAGAGGGAAAAACAACCTTATATGCAATCGTCTAAGGCCTTCTTATCATCCCTTATATGACCTTTCCACCTCGAATCTATTGGTCTGGTTTCCTATTTTTACCTTACGGGCACCCCGGTCGATTTCAGGGATTTTTTTTTCCGGAACCCCTGAACCCCAAAATACTATAAATAATAATAGCCTTTATTTAAGGCCCTCGGAGGGGCGGTCCCAGGCCCCGTCACTTTTTCGCACCGTTTTGTTTCCATGTGTCATGGACCTCCACAGCACCCATCCCCCCTCCCCGTCCCTTTTTTGCCCTGTTTTTTTACCACGTTCTATGTGTTGTTGCATAAGCTATAAGGGTTGGTAGGGACTAGGAGGACTTCGCTGATGTGGACTGGTACGTGTTGTTTAGTGTGATTCCGGCTAACATGGCACGACTGCCGAGAACCTGCAAAAAGAGACTATAATCCTTATAGGATTATTTCCCCCTTTGATGCTTAAGTAAGATATTTGTATGAGAGGAAAAGTATTAAATAACTTAAATAATTAAAGTTAGAGAGAGAATTGGGCTATTTCTAGAGTGAGAAGTTCTCTAGTTTGTAATAAGTTTTTATTTTTTCAAGAATGTAAGATCCCCTAATTTCACCCATTCCAATGATTGGCTTCCTCTATGGGATTTTTATTGGATTTCTAGGGATTTGGGCCCTAAAAGAGACTTACTCTTTATTCCCCTTTTAGGGTTTTTGGGACACGTCGTCCAATAGTATGATGACATGTGTCATCCTATGTGTCAAGCCCATAGCTTGACATGTGGATTTTCATGGCTTCGACATTTGCTGCTCTTTGATTGAGGACACTTGGTCCGTTAGGATTGACACGTGGTCCATTAATCTTTCTCCACGTGGAAGCTCTTAGCTTGCCACATCATTTGCCCCATCAATTGTGTTGTTGGTCTTTCATCCAAAGGCCAAATTGATTCAAGCCCATATTAACTTTGGGCTTCATCAAAGTGTTTTTTGGGGGGAAAATTTTGAAATTCTCTACCCCCCTTTCCTCCGATATTCACTATAAATAGGGGGTGAGGGTGAATGATTGGAAATCATTTCACTTCATTCATCATTTTACTTCAGTAATTCCTTGAGAGAATTCTTTGAGTTTTTAAGGAGAAGTTGAGGTGATTTCTGGTGAAACGTTCTCCGACCAAAGGCGATTTTCGGCGAACTTCTTATTCTTATTTCTTCATCATCCTCCAACCACCTCATCGGGTATTCTTATCTGACTCCTTTATTCACCTCCATTTTCTTTTTTAATTATGTCTCCTGGTTCCTCTTCCCGTGGTAGTAAGGGGGGTCAACTCGTAGAACAACCCATAGCCGGTGACTTTGGTTCGTCACCGGATACCCAATACTTAGTTTCCCCTCATATTGTTTCTTCTCTTTCTTCTCCAATTCTTTCTCTCCTTCTTGTGCAGGGGGAGATGGCCAGAACAAAGCAAACTCTTAGAGTGACTGATGAGTCTGGCTCTTTGTGGGTTTCTCCTGATTCATTTACCGAAGCCAAAATTCCCACTACTATATAGCAGCCTGCTCAAGTAGAGCAACTTGGTGTTTCTGAGGAGAGCTCAGAAGAAGTTAGAGCTGAGGAACCTCCTCCTAGTGTAGAAAAGAAAACCTCTTCTCCCACCTCTCCTGGAACAGCCCTAATTTCCCCTTCCCTCTAAGAGCACTTAAATCTATAGAGATTTGCAAGTTTCTTTTTACTTGAAGATTCCTCTAAACTTATCATTCCTCAAGAGGGTCAGTCCATGTTAGATGCCCTATTAGGCTCTTTTGGCATCTATAAGGATGTTATTGACATGGGTGTTTTCATCCCACTCTATCCTTTCTTCTTTAACATCTTAAGACGTTATAACCTTGGCATGGGTCAACTGACCCCCAATTCATGGGGTCACATTCTCACTTTTGCTTCCACTCTTGTTATGCACAAGGTAAAACCCTCTTCCTCTGCCTTTGTCAACATTCACACGTTGACTAAAGCTTCTTGCTATAAGGAGGGCTGGTACACCCTCTCTAATGTAAAAGGCTTTAAAACCGTACTAGATAAAGCTAGTAAGGTTAAGGACTGGAGAGGTAGTTTTGTTTTTGTAAAGAGTAGTGATGAGAGACTAGTTACTCAACTTAGGAAGTGGAATCTTAGACCAAAACATAGTGGTAGAGGTCCTTCCCTTCCTGATATGAGTGTAGAGGATCACAAGGCTATAAATTTGTTTAGAATTAGAGTTGTAAAATACAAGGGAGTTGAACACCCTAACCAACCAACCCACTTGATGCCTTTCAAAGAATACTTTTTGGATAAGAACTTCCTGGCTGCTTGCGGGATGGTTTATGGTAGGGTTGCCGGTAAGGACTTTTTCTTTAAGTCTCTATAACTTCTTTTCATTTTACTTTAATACTTAACCATTTTGCTTCTTTTTTGCTGCTGAAGCTATGGCATCCCTTCCTCACAACAAAAAGAATGAGGACTCCGAAAAGAATTTCGTGAGGTCCCTCCTTAAGGCAAAGGCCAAGCCTCCTTAGGAGAAGAAGGCTGGGACTGAGGTATATTCCTTTTTCCTTGTTCACATTTTTCCTTCTTTTTTTTTAATACTTGCCTTCATTTTTTTTTTACTATTTTTTCTCTTTTTTTATAAGGCTACTGTTATACCAAGTCGGTCAGGGGACTCTCCCTGACCGACTTGTACTACGGGTATAACATTGGGGTATCAGTCCGGTCAGTTACCTGGCCGAACTAGTACCTCTTTGGTTAATCCGTCGTCCAACTTGGTCAGGGAGAGTCCCTCCAGTCCGAGTTGGAGAAATTCCGTTGAAGCAATCCGTTCAGGACATGTCTTCCTTAACAGGCTGTACGTTGGGTATAAGAAATGGGGGGCAGGCCAGCCACTGACAGGGACCTTGTGGCTTGCCTCCTTTGTGGCCCACCTCCTTAGTGGCCTACCTCCTTTGAGGCCTGCCTCCTTGTGGCCTTTTCTAGCCGGCTTGGTGGCGTTTTAACGAACCCATCATACAAGTCGACCAGCTGGCCTCCCCCTGGCCGGCCAGCCCTTGACTTGACCCCTTCACTTAGACTCAACGGCTGACTTAGTGCCATTTTAACGACCCTGTCATACAAGTCAACCAACCGGCTTCCTTCTGGCCGGACATCCTGCAACTTCTTGACCTTTAGTCTATCCTCCCGGCAAGGGGCCCATTGCTGACCACCCTGATAACCCTTTGACGACCATGTCGTACACGTCGGTCAGGGAGAGTCCTTTAAACCGACCTGGTTGTGTATTTGTTGTGAATTATGCTTGATATTTGACTCCTATTTTGTGGATGTAGTTTGACTTGAGTTTTTAACTGGTATTTTTTGACTTGTGTTTTTGTAAGCTCAAAGGGAAACTAGACCCTCTTATATGGGTTTAGAAAAGAAAAAAGACAAGAGGAAAGGAATCCCTGGTTTTGGAAAGTCGGCCAAAAGAAAAAGGTCCTCACCTTACACACCTGCCTCCAAAAGGATCATGTTGGAAAAGGATGGGAGTGATAAGGGGGATTCTCACTCCTGAAAAAGTAAGGGGACTTCATCTCCCCCTGTCAAAGCTGCTCCTCTCTAGATTAGAGAGAAGAAGGGAAAGTGTGCCCATGACTCCACTACCTCAATTTCAAAGGACATCATTCCCACCTTTGAAAACCCTTATGAAACGGAGATGGGCCTTCTTGACCCCATCCAACAACAAGAAGCTAGGGAGGCAGGTCTTACAGTTGGGGGTACTCGCCTTGACCTTATGTTGGTGGATCCCTTCAACCTTCATCTTCCAGATGATGACCCTTTGGCCGGAAGCAGCAGATATATCAGGGAGAAAATGCCTCAGTCCATTCAAGCTGAAGCTCGTGCCTCTAGTGGTAAGTACCACAGGAATATTATAAGCACATGTTACTCTCATTCAGGGAGTAACATTTCTTCTCCAAGAGATCCTAAGGTAGTAATTTTTCCAATTCGCATTTCAGATGACGCTCAATCCACTAGCAACTTCCTTGATGAGGAAGGTGATCTCCCCTCCACCAGCAAGACATATTACTCCAACTATAGAAAGGGAGTGGTGAAAGAGGTATTGAAGTGTGGAGATCCAGAGTTCAAACGAACTTTGAGGGGAATCATTGAGGGCCACCTGGGTCCCATCTTCAACAACCTGATTGAGGTACAAAATTTCCATAAACACTTTACTTTTCCAAGCTTAACTTGGTTTTTCTTAACTTAGTTTTCCTTGACTTCAAATTTTGATCACATTGTTTTCTTATCAGGCCATCTTCAGACTGGAGTATGTCCAGAAGTGCATGACCAATGTTAGAGAGGAGAGCAAGAAGGCTTCTAGAATGCAGACTCTTGCTGATGCATATATCACTGAGCAAACTGAAAGGGCCAAAGCTCATAACTCTCATGCTATGAGAGCTTTGACTGAAGCTCTTGGCAAAGCTGAAGAGAAGAATGTCTCCTTGAAAAACAATAACAGTGAACGTATGCTCCTCCTTGCTGACTACAAGAAGAAAGAGTTGGACATCTAGTGTGCGGGGGAAGCTAAGAGGAAGGCTTAGGCAGAGGCGTCATCAGCTGCTAACAAGGTGGCTGATCTAGAGAGGCTGCTGGAGGAGAGTCAGAAGGAGCAGGAAAAGGCTGAAAAAGAGAGGGATGAAGCTAACTCTCGAGTTGACAAGGTGGTTGTTGAGAAGTTTCATGAAGGAGAAGCTTCCATGAAAGCCTGCATTGCTGATTCTTGGGAGATGGGTCCTCACAATTCTGCTCCTTTCAGCTGGTTTGAGAGGAGACTGGAATATGTCAACTCAGTGAGGTTTGCACAACTTGCTGGTGAAGAGCTTCCTCTAGAGTATGATTATGATGACATGGTGTAGGACACCACTATTGAGGGAGATGAAGCCCCCATTGATGGCATACAACCCTAGATCTTCCTCAAAAATCATTATTGTAATAAGTCTAGCTTAGTTTCGTCAACAACAATTTTTAGATTTATGCTTCTAACTTCTAACAATTTGCTAAGCTTAATGAAAATCAATCAGCTTTGATACTTGGCTGATTATTTCAATCAATCCTTTCTTGAATTTTTGCATGGTTCTTAACTGCAAAGTACTTAGCTTAGTTACAACACCAAGACTTGGTGGATTCAATACCATCATTATTTAGTTGACATGAAAACTGTGTTTTCACATGTGGCCTGGTAGGGTATCTATTTTGCCTAAAACTCAGTTTTGATGTCTGTATTAGCCTGATGTGAACAGTTAAAATCACTAAGTTTATATACTTAAAGTTGATTGATTCATTACTCAATAGGAGTGATGAATCAATCAATCATATTGAAACTGTTGCTTAACTTACACAAAAAATTATTCTTTGACACCTAGCCAATCTGAATATATACACTTAACTTTTAGTTAAGTATTGGGCCTTGCCCTGGTAAGTTACCTTAACTATAGTTCATAACTCTTGATTGAGTTTGGGTCTTTGCCCATATAATATAAGTTTTAGAACACTTAGTCAGGCTCTAAATTTTCTTAACTCTTGGTTAAGTATGGGGCTATGCCCTAACTTAGGAAATCAAAAGTGTCCTTTTGCTTTTGAGATCAGCGTCTATTATAACAAACATATATTTTGTATATAAAGACACATAAGAGAGGAAAACAGAATTTTCATTAATTGCGGCCCGTAGCCAATTTAGTACAATAAGAAATTCTGTTCCCAATTGATCAACATAGATCAAATAGGTGGGCTCATGGCCTTACATTATGGTATCTTGAAACCAAGTTAAAGATAGTATTTCTTCAAGTTATTAGCATTCCATGTTCTGGGTACTTCATATCCATCTAAAGTTTGTAAACGATAGGTTCCATCGCTTAATACCTCAACTATCCTATATGGACCTTCCCAGTTGGGAGTAAGCTTCCCCCCTCATCAGCTCTCCCAATTGACTTCATCTTTCTTAGAACAAGGTCTCCTAACATCATTGGTCTATGTGTTACCTTTTTGTTGTGCTCTCTAGCCATTTTTAGCTTGTACATTTCCTGCCTGAGCAAAGCATCGCCCCTTATCTTAGGTAGGATGTCCAAGGTAGCTTTCATCATCTCCTAGTTAGCACCTTCATCATATAGCATAACTCTTAGAGTAGGTTCACACATTTCAATGGGGAGAACAACTTCTGCCCCATATACCAACATAAATGGAGTCTCCCCTGTGGAGTTCTTTGCTATTGTCTAGATAGACTAGAGAACATTGTACAACTCTTCTACCCATAGACCTTTTGCAGCTTTTAGTTTCTTCTTCATTCCTGTGCTGATGATTTTGTTGAAACCTTCCACTTCCCATTGGCTTGTGGATAGCCAACTAAGGCAAAATGGGCTGAGATGCCATGGTCTTCCAGCAACACTCTTAACTGAGGGGTCTCAAATTGAGGACCATCATCAAACACTATTGACTGAGGTACCCCAAACCTTGTTATTATATTCTTACAAATGAACCATTTAACATCCCCATGTTTGATAATTCTCATAGGCTCTGCTTCTACCCATTTAGTAAAGTAGTCTACAACAACCAAGACATACTTCCTTTGCCCTTATGCTTGTGGATATGGGCCAAGAATGGCCATTCATCACTTAGCAAAAGGTATAGGGCTCAAAATTGGACATAAATTATTGGCTGGTCTTTGGGGTAAGTTACCAAACAGCTGACACTTCTTACAGTTTCTCACATATGTCATGGCATCATGTCTCAGACTAGGCCCATACCCAGTCCTCAGGGCCCTCTCTGCCAATGCTCTTCTTCCTATGTGAGAACCACAAGAACCTTCATGGATATCTTCAAGCACCTCCTTTCCCTTCTCTGGAGTGATGCACTTCAATAGTGGGTGAGTGAAGGACTTCTTATATAGCTTCCCTTGCCAAAGGACAAACCATGGATCTCTAGCTTTTATATACTTTACTTGTTGTGGATTGTTTGGCAAGGTTCCATTGGTTTTATATTCAATGATCTCATCCATCCAAGATCTTCCACGAATGATAAAATTAAATTCTTCTTCCATTTTTTCTATACATCTTTTCTCTTTAATCTCCCAGAACATTGTTCGGGGATTCTCTGCATCTGATGAGTTAGCTAATTTAGAGAGAGCGTCTACTTGGTTGTTCTCAGATCTTGGTATTTGCATAATTTCAAACTTGTCCAGACTTTTCACTTATATTCAAGGATTTAGCCATGCTGGAATCTCTAGCCTCATAGTCCCCCAAGTATTGACTCACAATAAGCTGAGAATCAGATATTACTTCTATCTTGTTTGCCCCAGCGGCCTTACATAGCTTGACCCCGGCAATCAAGGCTTCATACTCAGCCTCATTATTTGATATTTGAAACTTGAACCTCATGCATACTCATAGGTGTCACCCTCAAGCGATCTACAAATCATGCCAGCCCCACATCCATTCTGAGTGGATGAGCCATCAACATATAAGGTCTAGTGGTGAATACTTGGTTTCTCTATAGGAGACCTTGTCATTTCAACTATAAAATCTGTGAAAGCTTGAACCTTGATGGCCTTTCTTAGTTCAAAAGAAATGTCAAATTAGTCCATTTCTAGAGCCCACTTGAGCATCCATCCAGATGTTTCCTTCGACAAAGCTTTCTTGAGTGGTTGATCAGTATATATAACAATTTTATGAGAAAGAAAATAGGGCCTCAACTTTCGGCTTGCCATAAATAATGCTAGCCCAAACTTCTCAGTTAGAGCGTATCTGATCTCAGCATTTTGGAGCACATGACTCACAAAATATAATGGATGTTGGACCCCATTTCTCTCAGCTAATAGGACAGCTGAGAGTGCATGCTCTAACACTGCTAGATAAATAAACAAAGTTTCTCCTTCAATGGTGGTAATTAATCTTGGGAGAGTATGTAATTGTTCTTTCAAGCGAATGAAGGCTGACTCGACCTCTTATGTCCATTCAAAGTCAGGACCACCCTTGCTTGCTTTTGCCTTTTTCTTGATCGTATCAAAGAAATAATGCCATTTATCACCTGCCCTTGATAAGAATCTACCAAGGGCAGCTAGGCATCCGATCAGCTTCTGAACCTCCTTAACGTTTCGGGGAGACGTCATATCAAGAACAGCCTTGACTTTATCTGGATTGACTATAATCCCTGTTTCATCCACAAGAAATCCAAAAAACTTTCCAGAATTTACTCCAAAAACACATTTCTTTTGATTTAACTTCATCTTATAACTTCTTAATGTCTCAAAGGTTTCTCTTAAATCTGCCACATGATCCTTCATCTCCTTGCTCTTGACAATCATATCATCAATGTACGCCTCAATATTCCTTCCCAAATGTTTTTTGAAAACATCATTTACCAAACGTTTGAAGGTAGGTGGAGCATTCTTCAGACCAAATGGCATCCTAGTATAACAATATAGACCCTTTTCAGTTACAAAGGTTGTCTTTTCTAGATCTTCCTCCCATAGAGGAATCTGGTGAAATCCTGAAGAGGCATTCCTGAAACTCAACAAGGCAGGCCCCGCCGTGGAATCAACCAATCGATCAATTTTAGGCAAGGGAAAGCTATCTTTAGGACAACCTTGTTGAGGTCCATAAAATCAACGCACATCCTCTTTGTACCATTTGGCTTTTGGACCAGGACTACATTAGCCACCCACGCAGAATATTGGCATGGTCTAATGAATCCAGCCTCCAAGAGCTTATTCACTTCTTCTTCAGCTGCTCTATTGCGAAGTTCACCCAAATTCCTCTTCTTCTGACAAATTAGCTTGCGTCAGGCTTAACATACAGTTTACGTACAACAATGCTCGGGTCAATGCCTGGGCTTTCTTCAACATCATATGCAAAAACATCCTTAAATTCTCTTAGCAGCTTCCTCACCTCTGCCCCAACATGGTCGTCAAGAGCTTGGCCTACCTTGACAGTCCTGTCGGGCTTGGCTTCATCAAGAACAAAATCTTCGTGTTCACCGACTTATTGAGGTCGGTTTACATGACTCGGACTATGAATGGCTATCAGTTCATTCTTAGCCACTCCCTCAACCTTCCATTTCTTGGTTCGTTCTTCCACCTCTTCAATCCAAGCAGTAGATTTAAGGGTGGTGATGTAGCATTCCCTGGCCATTTTTTGGTCACCACGAAGAGTTCCGACTGCCCCATTGTTACACTCATACATCATGAGCATGAAGTGTGTAACAATGACCACCCTGGAAATGTGCAAAGTAGGCCGTCCCAAAATTATATTGTAAGCTGACAATTCTTTAACTGCTAGAAACTTGACGACCATGTTCCTAGCGCAATCCTTGTCCCCTATCCTTATTGGTAGGGAGACAGTACCCAATGGGTTGATCACCCCTCCCCCGAAACCAATAATAGGATGGTGGATAGGTTCCAAGGTGGATACATCATACTTCAACCTCTTTAAGCTAGCATAACTAATGATATCAGACGAGCTTCCAGTGTCAATCAATATTCGCTTGACTCTCATATTAGCCACTTTCAATTCCACCACCAAGGGGTCATCGTGTGGAGTACGGACATTGCCCCGGTCCCTATCACTGATTATGACCTCTAGGAAGTTGACCTTGGCATTGTGTCCCATCTCTGGTAACCCTTCTCGGGAGAGACTTCATCAGTACTCCTTACTCCCTCGAATGGGTTGGCCGCCAGCTGCAAACGCACCAGAGATGACGTACACCACATCTTGCTCCGTATCATATCCATCCTTGGGCTCACTAGCCTTGGAATCCATCATCTGTTTGGAGCTCTTGTCTTGGGACTTGATTAAATGTTGTGAAATTTTTCCCTTGGCAGTAAGGGACTCAAGAGTTCTCTTAATATTGAAGCAGTCATTAGTATGATGCCCCGTATCTTAGTGAAAGTGGCAATACTTGCTTGAGTCTCTATCTTCCTTGGCACTTCTTAGTGGTGGTGGATCATTGATCTTAACCTTGTTACGAATATCCTTGAAACCTGTTTAGAGATATTTGGTGAACTCTACCTTAGGACCATCATTAGACTTTCTTTTCTTATTTTGGAAGTTTCCTCCCTTGCTTGATGACCCAGTCACCCAGGTGGCATGTTTCTTTTGATATTTGTTTTTGGGGTGTTGATCACTCTTTCTATCATCTTTCCTGGTTGAAGCACAAAGCTCTTGGGCATGTATGAAACATTCAGCCTCTTCCAGGATTCCTTTCAACGTCTTACCATTTCTTCTTACAACCTCAAATTTAAAAGTTCCATCATGGAGACCTCAAAAGAAGTTGTCAAATGCCACCCCTTCATACAGGTTTGTGATTCGTAAAGACTCTAGATTAAATCATTCTACATAACTTCTTAGAGACTCATTCTCTCTCTGAACAATCTTGGCCAGATGCATGCTGGTCTTCTTCTTCCTTTTGTTTACCATGAAGTGGTGTACAAAGATAGTACTCAATTCATGGAAGCTGTGAATTGATTGGTCTAGAAGACTATTGAACCATTTTTGGGCAATTCCCTTCAAGGTGGCTGGGAATTACCGGCACCATGTTGCGTCATCTAGGCCTTGGAAATACATCAAATGTTTGTAAGTAGCCAAATGCTCTTCTGGTTCAGTGATCCCATCAAATGGCTCAATTTGTGGCATCTTAAACTTGGTTGGACGTGGTGCCATCATGATGGTCATGGAGAACGGATTCTTCCATTCCACGGCCATATGGTTCAGCTTTTCTCCGATGGACCTCATAGGGTCATGGACAGCTTTTGCTGATCCCTTGTAGAGATCATTTGGCTTTACCACATCTTCCCAATATTTAATCATTTGTTCCTTCTTGGCCTGATAGTCCATATTAGCTTTATACTTTTCAATGAAGTTCCTTAAATTCTCTCGTTCTTCAGAATCCAAGGAGACGTGATGGGAATCAGACAACTTTTTGGTGGAAGAGCCCTCAATCGAGCCAGATCGGCCTCCTTCCTTCTAGGCCTTCTTAGCCTTCACATATTCCCTTGCATCCTTAATCGATGCCTTCTTGAATTAAAGGTATTCTCTTGCATCTCTACTTGATGACTTTTTCTGCTCGAGGTACTCATGAGCATCACTTGCAATAGCCTTCTTGAACTCAATGAGTTCCTTAGCATCAGTTTGTGTCTTGCTAGATCCAACTTCCTTCCTGGCCAGCTCCCATTTGGGTTTGTACTTGGGAGTGACAGGATACTTCTTCACAGCACCCCAATGAGTTTCCAAAGGAGTTCTTTCTTTCTTTAGCTTCTCAACTTTCTCATGGAAAGTCAATCTCTCTTGGCCTTGGCCTTCTTCAATAATCACAACTTTTAACCATGAATCCTTTGCTCTGGGTTCCTATTTTTCCCTTACAGGCACCTCGGTCGATTTCCGGAATTTTTTTCCCGGACCCTTGAACCCCAAAACAGTTAATAATAACCTATGTTTCAGGCCCCCGGAGGGGTCGTCCCGGGTCTCGATAGTTTTTCGCACCATTTTGTTTCCACGTGTTATGGACCTCCACAGCACCCCCCCCCCCNCCCCCGCCCCCCCCCCCCCCCAATCGTTTTTTTCCCCTAAACACCTCTTAGCATCCTTTTTATGGCCTCTTCAACAGAGGTGAAAAACAACCTAATATGCAATCGTCTAACCTCTTCTTATCATCCCCCATATGACCTTTTCACCATGAATCCTTTGGTCAGGGTTCCTCTTTTTACCTTACGGGCACCCTGGTCGATTTTCGGGATTTTTTTTTCCTAGGAATCTTGAACCCCAAAAAAAGTGAATAATAAGAGCATTTGTTTCAGGACCCCAGAGGGGTCGTCTCGCGCCCTGTCACTTTTTCGCCCCCTATTTTTACCATGTGCTATGGACCTCCACCGCACCCACCACGATCGTTTTCGACCCCTAAACACCTCTTAGGATCCCTCTTATGGCCTCTTCTAGAGAGGGGAAAAACATCATCATATGCAATCGTCTAAGGCCTTCTTATCATCCCTCATATGACCTTTTCACCCTGAATCCTTTGGTCTGGGTTCCTATTTTTACCTTACGGGCACCCCGGTAGATTTCCGAGATTTTTTTTTCGGGACCCCTAAACCCCAAAAAACAGTGAATAACAGCATTTGTTTCAGGCCCCCGGAGGGGAAGTCCAGGGCCCCATCACTTTTTCAACACTTTTTTATACCATTTGCTATGGACCTCCACAGCAACTCCCACGATCATTTTTTGCCTCTAAACACCTCTTAGGATCCCTCTTATGGCCTAATCTACAGAGGGGAAAAACAGCCATATATGCAATCGTCTAAGGCCTTCTTATCATCCTTCATATTACCTTTTTTCCCCAAATCCTTTGGTCTGGTTCCTATTTTTACCTTACGGGCACTACATTCGGTTTTCGGGATTTTTTCCGGTTCCCCTGAACCCCAAATAACAGTGAATAATGGCCTTTGGTTCAGGTACCCAAAGGGGCCGTCCCGGACCCTGTCACTTAAACACCCCCTTTTCTTTACAACGTGCTATGCACCACTTCAGCACCCCCAAGATCATTTTTGGCCCATAAACACCTCTAACAATTCCTCTTATGGCCTGTTACAGAGAGGGTTTCCTATTTTTACCTTACGAGAACCCTGGTCGATTTTCGGGATTTTTTTCCTAGGACCCATGATCCCCAAAAAAAAGTGAATAATAAGAGCATTTGTTTTAGGCCCCCGGAGGGGTCGTCCGGGCCTTGTCACTTTTTCGCCCCGTTCTTTTTACCACGTTCTATGGACCTCCACAGCACCCACCACGATCGTTTTCGACCCCTAAACACCTTTAAGGATCCCTCTTATGGCCTCTTCTAGAGAGGGGAAAAACAACATCATATGCAATCGTCTTAGGCCTTCTTATCATCCCTCATATGACCTTTTCACCCTGAATCCGTTGGTCTTTGTTCCTATTTTTACCTTACAGGCACCCCGGTGGAATTCCGAGATTTTTTTTTCATCACCCCTGAACCCCAAAAAAATGTGAATATAGCCTTTGTTTCAGGCACCCGGAGGGGACGTCTAGGGCCACGTCACTTTTTCACCCCGTTTTTTTACCACGTGCTATGGACCTCCACAGCACCTCCCACGATAATTTTCTGCCTCTAAACACCTCTAAGGGCCCCTCTTATGGCCTAATCTAGACAGGAAAAAATAGCCTTATATGCAATCGACTAAGGCCTACTTATGATCCGTCATTTGACCTTTTCACCCCAACTCCTTTGGTTTGGTTCCTATTTTAACCATACGGGCACCACGATCAGTTTCCGGGATTTTTTTTCCCGGTACCGTTGAAACCCAAAATATAGTGAAGAATACCCTATGGTTCAGGCCCCTGGAGGGGCCGTCTCGGACCCTGCCACTTAATCACCCCTTTTTTTTACCACGTGCTATGGACCTCCACCGCACCCCCAAGATCATTTTTGGCCTGTAAAAACATCTAACGATTCCTCTTATGGCCTCTTCTAAATTGGGGAAAAACAACATTATATGCAATCGTTTAAGGCCTTCTTATCATCCCTTATATGGTCGTTTCACCCCAAATCCTTTGGTCCGCGTTCCTATTTTTACATTACTGGCACCCCGATCGATTTCCAGGATTTTTTTTTCGGGACCCCTAAACCCCAAAAAACAGTGAATAATAATAGCATTTATTTCAGGCCCCCAAAGGGGTCGTCTTGGGCCCCGTCACTTTCTCGTCCCTTTTTTTACCACGTGCGATGTACCTCCACAGCACCTGCCATGATCATTTTTGGCCCCTAAACACCTCTTAGCAAGGATCCCTCTTAACTTCCCTCATATGACCTTTTAACCCTGAATCCTTTGGTCTGGGTTCCCTTTTTTCCCATACGGGCACCTTAGTCGATTTCTGGTATTTTTTCCGGGACCCCCGAACCCCAAAAAACAATGAAAAATAGCCTTTGTTTCAGGCCCCCAAAGGGGCCGTCCCGGGCCCTGTCTCTTTTTTGCCCCGTTTTTTTATCATGTGGTATGGACCTCCACAGCATCCAACACGAATGTTTTCGACCCTTAAACACCTCTTAGGATCCCTCTTATGGCCTCTTCTAGAGGGGGGAAAAAACATCATAAGCAATCGTCTAAGGCCTTCTGATCATCCTTCATATGACCTCTTCACCCTGAATTCGTTGGTCTGTGTTCCTATTTTTACCTTACAGGCACCCCAATAGAATTCCGAGATTTTTTTTTTCGGCACCCCTGAACCCCAAAAAACTGTGAATAATAGCCTTTGTTTTAGGCCCCCGCAGGGGACGTTCACGGCCACGTCACTTTTTCCCCCCGTTTTTTTACCACGTGCTATGGACCTCCACAGCACCTCCCACGATCATTTTCTACCTCTAAACATCTCTAAGGGCCCCTCTTATGGCCTAATCCAGACAGGAGAAAAACAGCCTTATATGCAATCGTTTAAGGCCTTCTTATCATCCTTCATATGACCTTTTCACCCCGAATCCTTTGGTCTAGTTCCTATTTTTACCTTACGGGCACCACGGTCGGTTTTAGGGATTTTTTTCCGGCACCCCTGAACCCCAAAAAATAGTGAAGAATACCCTTTGGTTCAGGCCCCCGGAGGGGCCGTCCCGGACCCTGTCACTTAATCACCCCCTTTTTTTACTACTTGCTATGGACCTCCACCGCACCCCCAAGGTCGTTTTTGGCCCGTAAACACCTCTAACGATTCCTCTTATGGCCTCTTCTAGAGTGGGGAAAAACAGCATTATATGCAATCGTTTAAGGCCTTCTTAACATCCCTCATTTAGCCGTTTCACCACAAATCCTTTGGTCTGGGTTCCTATTTTTACCTTACGGGCATCCCGGTTGATTTTCGGGATTTTTTTTTTTCTGGGACTCTTGAACCCCAAAAAAACAGTGAATAATAATAACATTTGTTTCAGACCCCCAAAGGGGTCGTATTGGGCCCCGTCACTTTTTCGTCGCGTTTTTTTTACCACGTGCTATGGACCTCCACAGCAACCGCCACGATCGTTTTTGGCCCCTAAACACCTCTTAGCTAGGATCCCTCTTAACTTCACTCATATAACCTTTTCACCCTGAATCCTTTGGTCAGGGTTCCCATTTTTCCCATACGGGTACCTAAGTTGATTTACGGTATTTTTTCCGGGACCCCTAAACCCCAAAAACAATGAATAATAGCCTTTGTCTCAGGCCCCCACAGGGGCCGTCACGGGCCCTAGCACTTTTTTCCCTGTTTTTTTACCACGTGGTATGGGCCATCACCGCACCCACAACGATCGTTTTCGACCCTTAAACACCTCTTAGGATCCCTCTTATGGCCTCTGCTAGAGAGGGGCAAAACAACCTTATCTACAATCGTCTAAGACCTTCTTATCATACCTCATATGACCTTTCCACCCCGAATCCTTTGGTCTGGGTTCGTATTTTTACCCGAAGGGCACCCCGGTCGATTTCCGAGATTTTTTTTTTTCGGGACCCCTGAACCCCAAAATAATGTAAATAATAATTGCCTTTCTTTAAGGCCCTCGCACGGCAGTCCCGGGCCCCGTCACTTTTTCGAGCCCCGTTTTTTTTTTCACTGGTAGAAAGCTCCACTGCACCCCCCCCCACCCTCCCCTATCGTTTTTTGCTCCTAAACACCTCATAGCATCCCTTTTATGGCCTCTTCCAAAGAGGTGAAAAACAACCTTATATGCAATGGTCTAAAGCCTGCTTTTCGTCCCTCATTTGCCCTTTTCACCCCGAATCCTTTAGTCAGGGTTTCTATTTTTACCTTACGGGCACCTCGGTTGATTTCTGGGAATTGTTTTTCTCAGGACCCCTGAACCCAATAAAACAGCGAATAAAAATAGCCTTTGTTTCGGGCCTTCGGAGTGGTCGTTTCGAGCCCTGTCACGTTTTCGCCCCATTTTTTTTACCATGTGCTATGGACCTCCACAACACCCCCCATTATCATTTTCGGCCCCATAACACCTCTTACGATCCCTCTTACGGCCTCTTCTAGAGAGGGGAAAAACTACTTTGTATGCAATCGGCTAAGGCCTTGTTATCATTCCTCATATGACCTTTTCACCTAGAATCCTTTGGTCTTGTTTCCTATTTTTACCTTACGGGCACACCGTTCTATTTTCGGGATTTTTTTTTTCCGGACTTCTGAACCCCAAAAAATTGTGAATTTTTCTTTCAGGCCCCCGGAGGGGCCGTTACATGCCCCGTCGCTTTTTCGCCCCATTTTTTTACAACTTGTTATTTTTCCCTTACAGGCACCCCGGTCGATTTTCGGGATTTTTTTCCTGGACCCCTGAACCCAAAAACAGTGAATAATAACCTATATTTCAGGCCCCCGGAGGGGCCGTCCCGGTCCTAGTCAGTTTTTCGCACCATTTTGTTTCCACGTGTTATGGACCTGCATAGTACCCCCCGCCTCCAATCGTTTTTCGCCCCTAAACACCTCGTAGCATCTCTTTTATGGCCTCTTCCAGAGAGATGAAAAACAACCTTTTATGTAATCGTCTAACGTCTTCTTATCATCCCTCATATGACCTTTTCACCACGAATTCTTTTGTCTAGTTTGTTTTTTTACCTTACGGGCACCCTGGTCGATTTCCGAGAATTTTTTTTCCTAGGACCCTTGAAACCAAAAAAACAATGAATAATAAGAGCATTTGATTCAGGCCCCCGGAGGGGTCGTCACGCACCCTGTCACTTTTTCGCCCCGTATTTTTACCACATGCTATAGACCTCCATAGCAACCACTATAATCGTTTTCGATCCCTAAACACCTCTTAGGACCCCTCTTATGGCCTCTTCTAGAGAGGGGAAAAACTGCATCATATATAATCGTCCAAGGCCTTCTTATCATCCCTCATATGACCTTTTCACCCTGAATTCGTTGGTCTGGGTTCCTATTTTTACCTTACAGGCACCCCAATGGAATTCCGAGATTTTTTTTTCGGCACCCCTGAACCCCAAAAAACTGTGAATAATAGGCTTTGTTTCAGGCCCCCGAAGGGGACGTCTAGGGCCCCGTCACCTTTTCACCCCGTTTTCTTACCACGTGCTATGGACCTCCACAGCACCACCCACGATCATTTTCTTCCTCTAAACACCTCTTAGGGCCCCTCTTATGGCCTAATCTAGAGAGGGGAAAAACAACCTTATATGCAATCGACTAAGGCCTTCTTATCATCCTTTATATGACCTTTTCACCCTGATTCCTTTGGTCTGCTTCCTATTTGTATCTTACGGGCACCACGATCGGTTTCCGGGATTTTTTTTCCCGAGAACCCTTAACCCCAAAATATAGTGAAGAATACCCTTTGGTTCATGCCCCCGGAGGGTCCGTCTCGGACCCTGTCACTTAATCACCCCCTTTTTTTACCACATGCTATGGACCTCCACCGCACCCCCAAGATTGTTTTTGGCCTGTAAACACCTCTAACGATTCCTCTTATGGCCTCTTCTAGAGTAGGGAAAAACAACATTATATGCAATCGTTTAAGGCCTTCTATCATCCCTAATATGGCCGTTTCACCCCAAATCCTTTGGTCCGGGTTCCTATTTTTACAATACGAGCACCCCGATCGATTTCCGGGATTTATTTTTCCCGGGACCCCTGAACCCCAAAAAACAGTGAATAATAATAGCATTTGTTTCAGGCCACCAAAGGGGCCGTCCCGGGCCCTGTCACATTTTTGCCCCGTTTTTTTACCACGTGGTATGGACCTCCACAGCACCCACAACGATCGTTTTCGACCCTTAAACACCTCTTAGGATCCCTCTTATGGCCTCTTCTACAGAGGGGCAAAACAACCTTGTCTGCAATCGTCTAAGAGCTTCTTATCATCCCTCGCATGACCTTTCCACCCCGAATCCTCTGGTCTGGGTTCCTATTTTTACCCGACGTGCACCCCGGTCGATTTCCGGGATTTTTTTTTTCGGGACCCCTGATCTCCAATATAATGTAATATAATAATTACATTTGTTTTTGGCCCTCGCAGTGGCGGCCCCGGGCCCCGTCACTTTTTCGCACCATTTTTTTCCACTTGTTATGGACCTCCACTACACCCACCCCCCATCCCCTATCGTTTTTTGCCCCTAAACACTTCGTAGCATCACTTTTATGGCCTCTTCCCAAGAGGTGAAAAACAACCTTATATGCAATGGTCTAACGCCTTCTTTTCGTCCCTCATTTGACCTTTTCACCTCGAATCCTTTAGTCAAGGTTTCTATTTTTATCTTACGGGCATCTCGGTTGATTTCTGGAAATTGTTTTTTACAGGACCCCTGGACCCAATAAAACAGTGAATAAAAATAGCCTTTGTTTCGGGCCTTCGGAGCGGTCGAGCCCTGTCACGCTTTCGCCCCGTTTTTTTTACCATGTGCTATGGACCTCCACAGCACCCCCATGATCGTTTTCGGCCCCTTAACACCTCTTAGGATCCCTCTTATGGCCTCCTCTAGAGAAGGGAAAAACAACCTTTTATGCAATCGTCTAAGGCCTTGTTATCATTCCTCATCTGACCTTTTCACCTAGAATCCTTTGGTCTGGTTTCCTATTTTTACCTTATGGGCACACCGGCCTATTTTCGGGATTTTTTTTTCCCGGACCCCTGAACCCCAAAAAACAGTGAATATTTCTTTCAGGCCCCCGGAGGGGCCGCCCCGGGCCCTGTCTCTTTTTCGCCCCGATTTTTACCGCTTGCTATTTTTCCCTTACAGGCACCCCTGTCGATTTTCAGGATTTTTTTCCTGGACCCCTGAACCCCAAAACAGTGAATAATAACCTATGTTTCAGGCCCCCGGAGGGGCCGTCCCGGGCCTAAACAGTTTTTCGGACCATTTTGTTTCCACGTGTTATGGACAGGCACGTACAAACTCTCCCCTCCCACACACCACACACCCCCCCCCCCCCCCCCCCCCCCCAAACGTTTTTTGCCCTTAAACACCTCGTAGCATCTCTTTTATTGCCTCTTCTAGAGAGGTGAAAAACAACCTTTTATGCAATCGTCTAACGTCTTTTTATCATCCCTCATTTGACCTTTTCACCACGAATTCATTGGTCTGGGTTGCTATTTTTTCCTTACGGGACCCTGGTCGATTTCCGGGAATTTTTTTCCCTAGGACCCCTGAACCCTAAAAAACAGTGAATAATAAGAGCATTTGATTCTAGCCCCCGAAGGGGTCATCTCGTGCCCTGTCACTTTTTCGCCCCATATTTTTACCACGTCCTATGGACCTCCATAGCAACCACTACAATCGTTTTCGACCCCTAAACACCTCTTAGGACCCCTTTAATGGCCTCTTCTACAGAGGGGAAAAACTACATCATATATAATCGTCCAAGACCTTCTTATTATCCCTCATATGACCTTTCCACCCTGAATCCTTTGGTCTTGGTTTGTATTTTACCTTACGGGCACACCGGTACATTTCCGGGATTTTTTTTCAGGACCCCTGAACCCCAAAAAACAGTGAATAACAACCTGTGTTTCAGGCCCCTAGAGGGGACGCCTAGGGCCTCGTCACTTTTTCAACCCTTTTTTTATACCACATGCTATGGACTTCCACAGCACCTCCCACAATCATTTTCGGCATCTAAACACCTCTTAGGATCACTCTTATGGCCTAAAATAGAGAGGGGAAAAAAAGCCTTATATGCAATCGTCTAAGGCCTTCTTATCATCCTTCATATGACCTTTTCTCCCCGAATCCTTTGCTCCAGTTCCTATTTTTACCTTACGGGCACCACGGTCGGTTTCGAGGATTTTTTTTTCTGGGACCCGTAAACCCCAAATAACAATGAAGAATGGCCTTTGGTTCAAGCCCCTGGAGGGCCCGTCCCGGTCCCTGTCACTTATTCACCCCCTTTTTTTACGACGTGCTATGGACCTCCACAACACCCCATGCAATCCTTTAAGGCCTTCTTATCATCCCTCATATGATCTTTTCACCTCGAATCCTTTGGCCCGGGTTCGTATTTTTAGCTTAGGGGCAGCTCGGTCGATTTCTTGGATTTTTTTTTCCAGGATCCATGAACACCAAAAAAATAGTGAATAATAATAGCCTTTGTTTCAGGCCCCCGGAGGGGCCGTCCCGGGCCCTGTCACTTTTTCGCCTCGTTTTTTACCTCGTACTATGGACCTCCACAGCACCCCCGCGATCGTTTTTTGCCCCTAAACACCTCTTAGGATCCCTCTTATGGTCTCTTCTAGAGAGGGGAAAAACATCCTTATATGCAATTGTCGAAGGCCTTTTTATCATTCCTATTATGACCTTTCCACCCCACATCCTTTATAACTTAAGGGCACCCTGGTTGATTTTCGGGATTTATTTTTTGGGGACCCCTAAACCCCAAAAAAAGTGAATAAAAGCCTTTGTTTCAAACCCCTGGAGGGGCCGTCCTGGGCCCTTTCACTTTTTCGCCCCATTTTTTTCCACGTGTTATGAACCTCCACAGCACCCACCACGATCGTTTTCAACTCCTAAACACCTCTTACGATGCCTCTGCTAGCCTCTTCTAGAGTGGGGAAAAACAACATTATATGCAATCGTCTAAGGCCTTCTTATCATCCGTCATATGACCTGTTCACCATGAATCCTTTGGTCGTGGTTCCTATTGTTATCTTACAGGAGCCGCGGTCAATTTCAGGGATGTTTTTTTTGGGGACCCCTGAACCACAAAAAACAGAGAATAATGGCTTTTCTTTCAGGCCTCTTCACTTTTTCGCCCCATTTTTTTTACCACGACACCTGAACCCCCAAAATCAGTGAATAATAATAGCGTTTATTTAAGGCCCCCGGAGAGGCTGTCCCGGGCCCCGTCCCTTTATTGCCTTGTTTTTTTACCAAGTTCTATGTGTTGTTGCACAAGCTATAAGGTGGGGTAGGGACTAGGAGGACTTCGCTGATGTGGACAGGTATGTGTTGTTTAGTGTGATTCCGGCTGACATGGCACGACTCTCGAGAACTTGCAAAAAGGGACAATAATCCTTATAGGATTATTTCCCCCTCCGATGCATAAGTAAGATATTTGTACGAGAGGAAATGCATTAAATAACTTAAATAATTAAAGTTAGAGAGAGAATTGGGCTATTTCTAGAGTGAGAAGTTCTCTAGTTTGTAATAAGTTTTTATTATTTCAAGAATGTATGATCCCCTAATTTCACCCATTCCAATGATTGGCTTCCTCTATGGGACTTTTATGGGCTTTCCAGGGATTTGGGCCCTAAAAGAGACTTACTCTTTATTCCCCTTTTAGGGTTTTTGGGACACGTCGTCCAATAGTATGATGACATGTGTTATCCTATGTGTCGAGCCATAGCTTGACATGTGGATTTTCATGGCTTCGACATTCGTCGCTCTTTGATTTAGGACACTTGGTCCGTTAGGATTGACACGTGGTCCATTAATCTTTCTCCACGTGGAATCTCTTTTTGCTTTTGAGATCAGCGTTTATTATAACAAACATATATTTTGTATATAAAGACACATAAGAGAGGAAAACAGAATTTTCATTAACTACGGCCTGTAGCCAATTTAGCACAATAAGAAATTATGTTCCCAATTGATCAACATAGATCAAATAGGTGGGCTCATGGCCTTACATTGTGATTTCTTGAAACCAATTTAAAGATAGTATTTCTTCAAGTTATTAGCATTCCATGTTCTGGGTACTTCATATCCATCTAAAGTTTGTAAACGATAGGTTCCATCCCTTAATACCTCAACTATCTCATATGGACCTTCCCAATTGTGAGTAAGCTAACTGTCCTCATCAGCTCTCCCAATTGACTTCATCTTTGTTAGCACAAGGTCTCCTAACATCATTGGTTTATGTGTTACCTTTTTGTTGTGCTCTCTAGCCATTTTTAGCTTGTACATTTCCTGCCTGAGCAAAGCATTGCCCCTTACCTCAGGTAGGATGTCCAAGGTAACTTTCATCATCTCCTAGTTAGCACCTTCATCATATAGCATAACTCTTAGAGTAGGTTCACACATTTCAATGGGGAGAACAGCTTCTGCCCCATATACCAGCATAAATGGAGTCTCCCCTGTGGAGTTCTTTGCTGTTGTGCAGATAGAGCAGAGAACATTGTACAACTCTTCTACCCATAGACCTTTTGCAGCTCTTAGTTTCTTCTTAATTCCTATGCTGATGATCTTGTTCAAGGCTTCCACTTTCCCATTGGCTTGTGGAGAGCAAACTGAGGCAAAATGGGCTGAGATGCCTTGGTCTTCCACCAACACTCTTAACTGAGGGGTCCCAAATTGAGGACCATTGTCAAACCCTATTGACTGAGGTACCCCAAACCTTGTTATTATATTCTTCCAAATAAACCATTGAACATCCCCATGTTTGATATTTCTCATAGGCTCTGCTTCTACCCATTTAGTAAATTAGTCTACAGCAACCAACACATACTTCCTTTGCCCTTATGCTTGTGGATATGGGCCAAGAATGTCCGTTCCTCACTTCGCAAAAGGTATAGGGCTCAAAATTGGATTTAAATTATTGGCTGGTCTTTGGGGGAAGTTACCAAACAGCTGACACTTCTTACACTTTCTCACATATGTCATGGCATCATGTCTCAGACTAGGCCAGTAATACCCAGTCCTCAGTGCCTTCTTTGCCAATGCTCTTCCTCCTATGTGAGAACCACAAGAACCTTCATGGATATCTTCAAGCACCTCCTTTCCCTTCTCTGGAGTGATGCACTTCAATAGTGGGTGAGTGAAGGACTTCTTATATAGCTACCCTTGCCAAAGGACAAACCATGCATCTCTAGCTTTTATATACTTTGCTTGTTGTGGATTGTTTGGCAAGGTTCCATTGGTTTTATATTCAATGATCTCATCCATCCAAGAGCTTCCACGAATGATGAAATTAACTTCTTCTTCCATTTTTTCTATACTTCTTTTCTCTTTAATCTCCCAGAACACTATTCGGGGATTCTCTCCAACTGCTGAGCTAGCTAATTTAGAAAGACCGTCCACTTGGTTATTCTCAGATCTTGGTATTTTCATAATTTCAAGCTTGTCCAGACTTTTCACTTCCTCTTCAAGTATATTCAAGTATTTAGCCATGCTGGAATGTCTAGCCTCATAGTCCCCCAAGTATTGACTCACAATAAGCTGAGAATCAGACATTACTTCTATCTTCTTTGCCCCAGTGGCCTTACATAGCTTGACCCCGGCAAGCAAGGCTTCATACTTACCCTCATTATTTAATATATGAATCTTGAACCTCATGCATACTCATAGGTGTCACCCTCAGGCGATCTACAAATAATGCCAGCCCCACATCCATTCTGAGTGGACGAGCCATCAACATACAAGGTCCAGTGGTCAATACTTGGTTTCTCTATAGGATGCCTTGTCATTTCAACTACAAAATCTGTGAAAGCTTGACCCTTGATGGCCTTTCTTGGTTCAAAAGAAATGTCAAATGAGTCCATTTCTAGAGCCCACTTGAGCATCCATCCGGATGTTTCTTTCGACAAAGCTTTCTTGAGTGGTTAATCGGTATATACAACAATTTTATGAGAAAGAAAATAAGGTCTCAACTTTTGGCTTGCCATAAATAATGCTAGCCCAAACTTCTCAGTCAGAGCGTATCTTATCTCAGCATTTTGCAGCACATGACTCACAAAATATACTAGATGTTGGACCCCGTTTCTCTCAGCTAATAGGAGAGCTGAGAGTGCATGCTCTGACACTACTAGATAAATAAACAAAGTTTCACTTTCAATGGGACTCGACCTCTTCTGTCCATTCAAATTCAGGACCACCCTTGCTTTTTTTTGCCTTTTTCTTGATCGTATCAAAGAAATAATGGCATTTATCACCTGCCCTTGATAAAAAATCTATCAAGGGCAGCTAGGCATCCGGTCAGCTTCTGGACCTCCTTAACGTTTCGGGGAGAGGTCATATCCAGAACAACCTTGACTTTATCTGGATTGACTTCAATCCCTGTTTCATCCACAAGAAATCCAAAAAATTTTCAAGAAGTTACTCCAAAAACACATTTCTTTGGATTTAACTTCATCTTATAACTTCTTAATGTCTCAAAGGTTTCTCTTAAATCTGCCACATGATCCTTCATCTCCTTGCTCTTGACAATCATATCATCAATGTACGCCTCAATATTCCTTCCCAAATGTTTTTTGAAAACATCATTTACCAAACGTTTGAAGGTAGGTGGAGCATTCTTCAGACCAAATGGCATCCTAGTATAACAATATAGACCCTTTTCAGTTACAAAGGCTGCCTTTTCTAGATCTTCCTCCCATAGAGGAATCTGATGAAATCCTGAAGAGGCATCCATGAAACTCAACAACGCAGGCCCTGCAGTGGAATTAACCAATCGGTCAATTTTTGGCAAGGGAAAGCTATCTTTAGGACAAACTTGTTGAGGTCCGTATAATCAACGCACATCCTCAATGTACCATTTGGCTTTGGGACCAGGACTACATTAGCCACCCACACAGGATATTAGCATGGTCTAATGAATCCAGCCTCCAAGAGCTTATTTACTTCTTCAGCTGCTCTGTTGCGAAGTTCACCCAAATTCCTCTTCTTCTGAAAAATTAGTTTGGCGTCAAGTTTAACATACAGTTTATGTACAGCAATGCTCGGGTCAATGTCCGGCCTTTCTTCAACATCATATCCAAAAACATCCTTAAATTCTCTTAGCAGCTTCCTCATCTCTGCCCCAACATGGTCGTCAGGAGCTTGGCCTACCTTGACAGTCCTGTCGGGCTTGGCTTCATCAAGAACAAAATCTTCGTGTTCGCCGACTTGTTGAGGTCGGGTTACCTGACTCGGACTATGAATGGCTATCAGCTCATTCTTAGCCACTCCCTTAACCTTACTTTTCTTGGTTGGTTCTTCCACCTCTTCAACCAAAGCAGTAGGTTTAAGGGTGGTGATGTAGCATTCCCTAGCCATTTTTTGGTCACCAGGAAGAGTTCCGTTTGCCTCATTGTTACACTCATACTTCATGAGCATGAGGGTTGTAACAATGACCGCCCTAGAAATGTTCAACGTAGGCCTTCCCAAAATTATATTGTAAGCTGACAACTCTTTAACTACTAGAAACTTAACGACCATGTTCTGATGTGGCATGATAAGTCAGCTGCCACGTGTCAGCCTCTGAGTGGACCACGTGTCCCTATTTCTGTTACAAGATGATCACATGGGATTGCCACGTGGCAGTGATGAGTCTGCCATGAGTGGACCCTACACGGCCACGTGTCATCCCACAATTGGACCACGAGTCCTTAAATGCCAGCATAGGATTGCCACGTGGCAGTGATGAGTTCGCCTTGAGTGGGCCCCCACACTGCCACGTGTCATCTTCTAACTGGTCCATATGTAATCCTACATTTGCCACATGTCAAGCCCTTATTTGCCAATGGAAAAGAGCTAAAACAAACCATGGGGCCTTAAAAGTTCTCTGCTAAAAGCCCATTAGGCAAATGAAGGAAGGTAATTAAAGAGATGATGACAAGTGTCGCAATCTCATTGGGTAAGAAATTGTACTTGAGGCTATAAATAGTCCACAAATTTCTGATAAAAAAGTACACTGAAGATTAAGACAAAAACAATTACTAAAAAGGGAAAACTTCTCTCTAGAACTTCTCTCTAGAATTGTTTACTTGTTGATTATTGTTCATTTACTCTCCTACACATACTTACTTAAGCATCGGAGGGGGAAATAATCCTACGAGGATTATTGTCCCTTTTTTGCAGGTACTTGGAGGATACGTCAACAGGCAACCAGTCCATTCACGCATCCAGTCTACGTCAGCGAAATCCTCACAATCCCTACCCCACCTCATTGCATTAGCAACAACATGTTCCTAGAGAAATCCTTGTCCCCTATCATTATTGGTAGGGAGACAGTACCCAATGGGTTGATCACCCCTCCCCCGAAACTAATAATAGGATGGTGGATAGGTACCAAGGTGGATACATCATACTTCAACTTCTTTGAACTAGCATAACTAACACTACAAGATTACCTCGATTTTGCGACGGACTAATTCCGTCGCAAAAATGGAAAAGTCCGTCGCAAAAAGCCATTTGCGACGGAATTCCGTCGCAAACTGTCCGTAGCTAATTTTTTTGTCACAAATTTCCATTATTGCGACGGACTTTTCGTCGCAAAAAATTTCCTCAGAAGGTATTTAGTTCGCTGTTTTTGTTATACTTTTTGTAGCAGAAAAAGAAGAATTGTTGATCAAATCAAGTGATNGCCAATGGAAAAGAGCTAAAACAAACCATGGGGCCTTAAAAGTTCTCTGCTAAAAGCCCATTAGGCAAATGAAGGAAGGTAATTAAAGAGATGATGACAAGTGTCGCAATCTCATTGGGTAAGAAATTGTACTTGAGGCTATAAATAGTCCACAAATTTCTGATAAAAAAGTACACTGAAGATTAAGACAAAAACAATTACTAAAAAGGGAAAACTTCTCTCTAGAACTTCTCTCTAGAATTGTTTACTTGTTGATTATTGTTCATTTACTCTCCTACACATACTTACTTAAGCATCGGAGGGGGAAATAATCCTACGAGGATTATTGTCCCTTTTTTGCAGGTACTTGGAGGATACGTCAACAGGCAACCAGTCCATTCACGCATCCAGTCTACGTCAGCGAAATCCTCACAATCCCTACCCCACCTCATTGCATTAGCAACAACATGTTCCTAGAGAAATCCTTGTCCCCTATCATTATTGGTAGGGAGACAGTACCCAATGGGTTGATCACCCCTCCCCCGAAACTAATAATAGGATGGTGGATAGGTACCAAGGTGGATACATCATACTTCAACTTCTTTGAACTAGCATAACTAACACTACAAGATTACCTCGATTTTGCGACGGACTAATTCCGTCGCAAAAATGGAAAAGTCCGTCGCAAAAAGCCATTTGCGACGGAATTCCGTCGCAAACTGTCCGTAGCTAATTTTTTTGTCACAAATTTCCATTATTGCGACGGACTTTTCGTCGCAAAAAATTTCCTCAGAAGGTATTTAGTTCGCTGTTTTTGTTATACTTTTTGTAGCAGAAAAAGAAGAATTGTTGATCAAATCAAGTGATGCAACGTTCTAACTCTTGAAATATCTGATGGTTTTACAGGGTCACAAAATCATGATAAGTTTTCATTAGTTTGGAAACTCTTCGAACCCAAGAAATGAAGATACATAAACTTTGCAACTTTATTTCAGTGTGTACATTTTTCTTATAAAGAATGATATTCAGTTGCCATTCACAGAAGCTAGGTTTACAATTTAGTTTTGTAAGAACTTATAGGTTGGAAGCTGAGAAACATGACTCAAACAAATTGGTTTTGTAAGAGTTATTCCATCAGAAATAAATTTGAATTTGTGATTTACCAACATCTTATACAATACAACCAATTTCATTCCTAGTTCATGCAATCAACTACGACGCAGAATCAACCGAAATCAACAGCACTGACTTGACTATCCCATGGAAAACAACTATTAGCCCTACAAATGATTCAATGATCAACAAACATTCCCTATACAACAACTTGTAATAATCCAATTCATCAACTGTATAAAACTAACAAAATCATAACAACCTACAAAATTAGTAAGCATTCATTAACACTTGACACAATACAACACAAGATCAACCGCTTAGTAACCTGTAAAACCAGTCCACCAAGACAAAAACAGCAACATATAACATGAACATACCCTATAACCAATACAACAACTTCAAACAATTCAATTTATAAACTGTATAATCAACAAAATATTAGCACCCAACAAATCAGAAAGCATTCATCAACACTTAACACAACACAACTCAAGCTCTATCGCTTAGTAACTCATAACCAGTAACCTGTAAACAGTAACCACCACATTAAAAACAACAACATATAACATGAAAATTCCACCTGAATCCAACATACTAAACAGCAAAAAAAAAAAAGAAAAAAAACCCAATATATCATACAATTGCATATGATATAATTATATGATTGCATATAATATAACGATATTACCTTGGAATATTACACCCAAAAGGCTGCCATTTCCACTTATAAAACCCACTATCAGGTCTTCCATTAAGATGACAATTAAAATCCTTATCAATATAAGGACAAACCCCTGGTTTATAATATGGCAATTCATCATCAATTTTAACCCATTTTCCATCAAAAACATCACAATCTTTCAACAATTTCCCATCAAAAACCCTAGATTCTCTAAAATCCAAATCACGTTTTTCCTTAGTTTTATTCACAACCTTAATTTTCCCTGAAAAATTAGCATCACTTTCGAAAACCGTTTTCTCCAAACCATGAAAACTCACATTTTTCAGCTCTAATTCAAGATTCTCAAACTGGGTTTTTTCTGTTAAATTCAAATTCCCAAAATCCCCAATATGAAGAAATATGAAGAAGATTTGGTGGAAAATAAGAGTATGATTGAAAGAAGAATGAAGAATGTAGCACTAATCGCTAATCCAAACCAAGAAGTGATTAATTTTGATTTTGGGTTTAATTTTTGCTGTAAATTCTCCATTAATGTTGGTTTAATTGGCGCCATTATTGTTTTAATTTCTTCAATTTGAATTTGCACACCAATTAACTGCTAAAATATTTGAGTGAAAAATATAATTAAAATCACAGTTATTGAAACGGAACCTTAATACGAATTGATTACCTTAATTTGCAATTGCAATTGCAAGTAAATTAGTGAATTTTAGAGACAGAAAACGAATTGATTACCTTAATTTGCGTGAGTTTTGGAAGAAGAACGAAACTTCAACGGCCGCCAGAAAAAAAATCAACCCTAAAACGATTGAGAGGAAAAAAAAATGAGAGTGAGAACAAAAAAGGCCACCGGAAGAAGGGTAGACTGCCGGAAGAAGAAGGAGAAGAAGCAGAAGGGTTTATTGAGAAGAAGGGCGGTTTAGGGTGTTTATGGGAGAAGAAGAAGGGTTTTTTTGCTGCAAAATAGCTCGTTTCAATCAAGAACTGGTGTTTATGGGAAAAGAAGGGCGGTTTAGTTTATTTTTTTTGCGACAAAATAACTCGTTTTTTTTGTCGATTTTTTGTGAGGGACTTTGCGACGGAATTAATTCCGTCGCAAATTTGCGAGGGATTATTCCATCGCAAAAACCAGGTGCTCCTTTGATTTGGTGTGTCACTTTTTGCGACGGATATTTCCGTCGCAAAAAAGTGTAATTCTGCCGCAAATTTGCGACGGATTATATTCCGTCGCAAATACTACTTTTGCGACGGAATTAATTTCCGTCGCTATTTGCTCGTTTTCTTGTAGTGTAATGATATCAGACAAGCTTCCAGTGTTGATCAATATTCGCTTGACCCTCATGTTAGCCACTTTCAATTCCACCACCAAGGGGTCATCGTGTGGAGTACAGACATTGCCCCACTCCCTATCACTGTTCATGACCTCTGGGAAGTTAACTTTGGCATTGTGTCCTACCTCTGGTGACCCTTCTCGGGAGAGACTTCGTAAGTACTCTTTACTCCCTCGAATGGTTGGGCCGCCAGCTGCAAACCCACCAGAGATGACATACACCACATCCTGCTCCGTATCATATCCATCCTTGGGCTCACTAGCCTTGGAATCCATCTTCTTTTTGGAGCTCTTATCTTGGGACATGATTAAGTGTTATGAAATTTTGCCCTTGGCAGTAAGGGACTCAACAGTTCTCTTAAGATTGAAGTAGTCATTAGTATGATGCCCCGTATCTTTATGAAAGTGGCAATACTTGCTTGAGTCTCTATCTTCCTTGGCACTTCTTAGTGGTGGTGGATCATCAATCTCAACCTTGTTATGAATATCCTTGAAAACTGAGTAGAGATCTTTGGTGAACTCTACCTTTGGACCATCATTAGACTTTCTTTTCTTATTTTGGAAGTTTAATTTCCTCCCTTGCTTGATGACCCAGTTGCCCATGTGGCATGTTTCTTTTGATCTTTATTTTTGGGGTGTTGACCACTCTTTCTATCATCTTTCCTGTCTTTCCTGGTTGAAGCACAAAGCTCTTGGGCATGAATGAAACATTCAGCCTCTTCCAGGATTCCCTTCAACATCTTATGGCAACGACTATAGCAACAATTGCCCTTATGACAACAACTTTAGCAACGGTTTCTCAAAAACGTTGCAATATATAAGCAAAGGCAATGGTGTGAACATGTAGCAACAACTTTAGCAAGCAACGCTTTACCATCAGCCGTTATCTAAAGTACTCAGTTTTGTACTTTGTATTTTTATTGGACCATTGCAATAGAATCTTACTTGGTAGATGGTAAGATAATTATTCCTTTTATAATTTGACCCCTTTACATATTTTCACCCTAAACCCCCAAAATCCCAATACTACTTTGCTTCTTTTCATCTAACCCCCAAATCATACTACTGAAATTTCATTATGAAATCTATTAGAAATTCCATCCATAGAAAAATTAACTCAATTGAACGACGTAGAAGAAGCGAACACTAGTGAAAAAATTGCCTTAGGTATGGCCCCATAGGTAACGGACAGACCGAGGGCAAGAAACCTTTAAGTTTTGTCTTACGGGCTGTAATACAACCGTAACCTTAAACCCACTTTATCTAACGGGCTAAATGTACGCCGCAACCTAAAGCTTTTTAAATAAACGGATGAATATAGCCCGTTACCTAAAGTTGTTTAACGTTTTAAGTAACGAGCTATGAAGTGCACGGTACCTATACATAGAGGGTTTATTATTGATTCCTTCAAGTTTTGAGATCTGATTATCCATATATTCACTCTATTATCCAATATCCTCTAAAAACTCTCATCCCTCGTCTCTACTCTCTTATCCGTCATCCCATCCCATCTCATCTTATCTCTTCATCTATCATCCTTCAAAACCCCTAAATCCACCCTGAATTTGAAATTCAGAAAAACCCAAACTTTGAATTAAAACCCCCAAATCCACCCTGTAGTTGGATGTTGATATTCGAAGGTTGATATTCGAAGGTTGATGTTGGTGGTTATGACGTTTCGAGTTGGTGATTTTTTTTTCTTTTTCACTTTTATTTTTTCGTATTTTAAAGAAGTTAGTTTGTTAAACGCGTAGCAATTGGAGTTCTTGTGTTTATGCTTTTGAATTTATGTTATTATTCGTGCTATTCCTATAGTGTTTCGAAAATTAAGAGCAAAAAAAGTGTATTTTTTATTTTAATATTTGAAGTTATAGTTTTGTTAAACTAAATTAATTTTGCATTTGATGAGTTTCACTTAATTTTGCATTCCTGTTGTTTTTGGGGTTTGATTTGATAAATTGGGGTTTCTTATTGTTTGAATTTTGTGTTTATTTGATGAATGTTTTAAGCTTTTTTCATTTCGGTGTTTGTGGTGGTCAATTTTTTTTTATACCAAAAAAATGGGATTATGTACAGCCTAAACACCAGAAACCAGTTTTTTTTTTTTTTTTTTTTTTTTTTTCCTTTTTTTTTTTTTTTTTTTTTTTTTTTTTTTTTTTTTTTTACAACAGACTCTGGATGCAAATTGTGTTTACAATAGACTCCTGATTTGCCTATTTTCCTCCTGATTTATCTATTCAACTGGCTTTTCCATTCCTTCCAAACTAGGTCAATATCAACACTGCCCCTACTGTCTAGCACCAATCTAGGAACACATCCTTAGATACCATTATGTACTGTATGTGCAGTTGAAAAATTGGATAAAAATGTTGCGTTTATTGTTGCTATGAGCTCGAGTCATTTGTATTGAAGGTTATCTTACAATACGTGTGACAATGAATTTAGCAAGCCTTATAATAAATGTGTTATTTTTTGTAACGAACATAACTTTGTGATCGGGTGTCCAAATGACACAATATTTTTTCAAACTTATTATTTTTTCGAGCTCTACGCCGTGGAAAATTCCAGACCACTATTTGGCCCATTATTTTTCTCAAAAAAGCCTTCTATCAGCCTTATTTGTAAATTTTTTCCAATAATGACATTATTTGTTCTTTTTATTTTACATCACTTTGATCCAATGAATTGTTTCTGACAACTTATGTCAAGTTGTTGTTGCTTATGTCGGGATGTTGGTGAGTTTCAATTTATCTTGTATATATATGTACAAGTATTTCATTTTTTAAATATATAGCTAAAGCCTAACATACATATCAATTCTCCATTCTCATTCAAATTTGCAATATTTGTAGTAGGCTAACACACAAAGCTAGAGAGTTAAAGATAGAGGCAAGTGGTGGTGGCAGGTGGAAGGGGATAGTAGTAGGGGTGGATAGGAGCTTTAGGACAATTTTAGCGAAGTTTTAGAGTCTGATTGGTACAGCTAATGGTTGACTTGGTGTTGTTTTTTGGCTATTTTGTGACTGAAGTAATGGATTTTCCATGGCTACTTTAGTTCGATTTTGTGCTGTTTCGTGGCTATTTTGAGACTAATGTGGTGCAATTTGCGTGGCTATCTTAGTGCTTCTTATATGATGCCCAGGCTCGAAGCCTTTTATTGAGTTTGTGATAAATCTTTGTGGAGCTTAAGGAAAGATTGCTTTAGTCAGATAAATGTGATGCCCTTGCTTATGCTTCTTATTGAGTTTGTGATGATTCAATGGGCTATATGCTATGTTGTTATTCTTAGACCAATCTTGTGAGTGATTTGTTATTTGTAGTTTGTCTTGCTTGCTATAAATTGCAAATTGTCTTGTTTGTTCAGGGTAGAAGTAGTCAAATCTTAAATTGAACTATTAATTGATGGAACTATTCAGTATACTACAGAGTGATTACCATATATAAATAACATGTATTATTGTATTTGTAATTTACTGAGTTTGTGGTACAAAGTTTTATTTGTTGAGTCTCGGTGAATAATTACTTCTCTCTTTCTTAATTAATTTTTTGCTTCTTACAGGACCAAGATAATGAATATTCATTGGAAATCAGGTGAATGTTGATTTCCATTTAGCTATACCTTGAGTTGCCCTAATATGCATTTTATTCCCCTTCCATGTGTATATAACTTTTGTTTATCTCATCAATGAATAAGAAATTCTTGGTACAAACGGAAGTTTATCCCTCCCTCCCCTTCCTCCCCACCCTACTCTATATTTTCTTGTGGCTTAAGACTTCCAAGCTTCGAGCCTTTGACTCGAAAAGTATTGTCAATTCAAGATGGTGGTAGTGGGTGAAACTGTTAAGTATAGCCTACATGCTTCTTAAAGAATTCAAAATATGCACGGCACTGATTTCTATGTTGTCCTACTTTGGACATAGTTTAATACCAACTCTTCCTAGTTAGTTATATAGAGTATTAAATATCAATTTGAATATGGTATCTCCTAAAACACTCAATCATATATAAGTGGTCAATCTTATAATGTATAAAGTAAAACATACAGTGAATCTAATGTCCAAAATAATGGCCTCCTCAATATTGTACTCTTTAGTAATATCATTTAATTATGAACAATGATAAGAACAACCCAACAATAATAATATCACCTAAAATTTTTTATATTACTTATTTTTCTAAAGATAGCAGTGGAAAGTTAAGACTTTACATAAAGGAAGAAAAAACGGGAAATGATCAGTATATTCCTTTTTTTTAGACTAAGCAAGCTAAGGGAAGGTTAATTTAGCGGGTGTTTGCTACTTCTGTATTTGTTGCAATATGTTTTGTATGGTTTTACAAAGTTTCTTGCATACCCAAGACAGTTATGGAGGGAAGATTTGGTTGGATAGTTTTGTTTGTGGATAAGATTTGGCTTACTTTCTACTGGATTCTTACTCAACTTTGTTGGAATTGTATCTATTGGTATCTTTTCAATGATAAACTCTCCAAGAGGTATTTATATCAGTTGTAATTGAGCTAGAGTGATTTTGTCACATCTGATAGTGTGTTTTTGCCATTTCTTGAACTTGTCAATATTTTCTTGTTATTTGAATGTTTTGCTATATTCTTGAAATTTGAATGCTATTTGACCTTGAAAATATAAGTCCTATAACTTTTCTATGTCATGTTAAACAATTAGGCTTTATTAAAAATATAAGTGCTATATTTGACCTTGAAATCCTCTATCGTTTATTTCAAATCTGAGTTTTTAGCATAAAACTCTTAAATTTGGATTGAATTGGTCTGTATTTTCTGAAGGGCCTCGTATAAGGGATTTAATGATGTTCTAATGAATATAAGTGAAATTCATTTTGGCTCAGCTCTAATTGTTTCTGATTTTTACTTGCATTGTTTGATTTATTGCTGACCATTTGATTATAATGAATCAAAGGCATCATTATCTGGTGTTGAGCCTCTTATGTAAAAGATTCATGGCGAGATTCGACGGGTTGATGGTACTATATTTATAGTGGCCTTGAGATCCGATTGACCAGGTGAATGTGGCCTTGAGAAAGATTGATCTTGCAATTTGGACGCACTGTACTTGAATCAAAGTTTGCATGCATTTCACTGTTGCCTTTTCTTGCTTTATGATGTTACTGCCTCTGCCCATGCCTGCAGCTTCACAATCCCCTTGAGTGGCCTTAAGGCTCGTCTTGCCTTCATTCAAGTATGTTAAGTGTTAGGTATTGGTTCTCAATCAATCACCTTTGACAAGTAAGTAGCAACGCAATTATGCGCGCAATCATTTCTAGAATGTTTAGAACATGAATTTGGCTAACTTGTAAATATCGGTTAAGTTGGGCAAACAAATTGCAATTTTTCATTAGTTAAACTTGCATTCAGAAAATATTACGACATGTCATAAGTAAGACAACTCTCAATTATATTGCAGGCTTAATAAAGTGCAAGGGCACAATGTTTACTAATAGCATTACGGGCGAGAAAACAGAAGAAAAGAAGAGCTCCTGCTGCTGTTGATGTTTGATGTATATATTAGCCTTCTGTTGTGGTGTTGTTGCTGCTGCTGCTTTCTGCTGTTGCTACTGATTTGAGATGCTCTTGTTGCTGTTGTTGTTAGGTGTCGTTATTGTATTGGTTTATTTTCGTGGTAAAATTTGACTAATTTTATGTTTTTTAAATGTAATATTGTTGTTATTACTTATATTATTTTAATTAAAAATAACTCTATTACTGTTGTTTTTCCTTAAAAAACGATACTAATGGCTTTTTTTAATATGCACAAACCACTATCAGTATCCTTTGTGTACATAAATGATACTAATAGCTCAGCTATTAGTATCATAGGTTCAAAAAAACGTTACTAATAGCTAAGCTATTAGTATTAGTAGGTTTAAAAAATGATACTAATAGTTGTTATTAGTACTGTTTGTAAAAAAAACGATACTAATAGCCTCAGCTATTAGTAACTGCTGTATTTGTAACCAGTGAAAAACGATACTAATAAGTCTAAACCCACGATTGTAATAAGGTGTTTTTCCACTAGTGACATGATACTTAAAGTATAAAAAGTGTTACGTATAGTATTCAATGTAACACTTTGAAATTTTTACTACATATTTTAAAAAGTAATACCAAAGTAGTTTTAAATTACACTTTTCAAAGTGATACCATTGAACTTAAAAAGTGTTACATTTAAGAATAGGTATCACGACCAGATATTTCACTTGAAAAGTGTTACTCATTATCTAAGGAAACACTTTTAATCCTTTATGTAACACTTTAAGGGTGGTATCTAACGTTATTTATGTTTTAGCGCCTCTTCCATAGCGGGAAATAATAACCTTCTATGCAATCGTCTAAGGCCTTATTATAATCCCTCATATGACCTTTTCACCTCGAATCCTTTGGGCTGGAGTCCTATTTTTATCATACGGGCACCCCGCTCGATTTTCGAGATTTTTTTCCGGGACCTTTGAACCCCAAAAAACAGTGAATATTAGCCTTTGTTTCAGGCCCCCGGAGGGACCGACCTGGCCCCGATAATTTTTTGCCCTGTTTTTTTTACCACGGTTCTATGGACCTCCACAACACCCCCCACGATCGTTTTTATCCCCTATACACCTCTTACGATCCCTATTATAGCCTCTTCCATAGAGGGGAAAAAAAGACTTATATGCAACCTTCTAAGGCCTTGTTATCATCCCATATATGACCTTTTCATCCCGAATCCTTTAGTCTGGGTTCTTATTTTTACCTTACCGGCACCCCGGTCGATTTACGGGATTTTTTTTTCCGGGACCACTGAACCCCACAAACCAGTGAGTAATAGCCTTTGTTTCAGGCTCCCGGAGGGGCCGTCTCGGGCCGCGTCACTTTTACGCCTCGTTTTTTTAACACTGCTATGGATGTCCACATCACCCCCCACAACCGTTTTCGGCCCCTAAACACCTCTTATGGCCGCTTCTAGAGCGGGGAAAAACAACCTTATATGCAATCGTCTAAGGCATTCTTATAATCCCTCATATGACATTTTCACTATGAATCCTTTGGACTGGTTCCTATCTTTACCTTACGGGCACCCCTGTCGATTTCCGGGATTTGTTTTTCCTCGACCCCTGAACCCCAAAAAACTGTGAATAATAATAGCTTTCGTTTAAGGCCCCCGAAGGGGCCCACTTGGGATCCGTCACTTTTTCGCCTCGTTTTTTTACCACGTACAATGGACCTCCATAGCACCCCCACGTTCTTTTTCGGCCCCAAAACGCCTCTTAGCATCCCTCTTATAGCCTCTTCGAGAGTGAGGAAAAACAGCCTTATATGCAATCGACAAAGGCCTTGTTATCATCCCTTATATGACCTTTTCACCACGAATCCTATGGACTGGGTTCCGATTTTTACCTTACGGACACCCCGGTCAATTTCTGAGATTTTTTTTTTCGTGGACCCCTGAACATCAAAAAACTGGGAACAATAGCCTTCATTTAAGGCCTAGAGGGGCCGTCCTAGGCCCTTCACTTTTTCGCCCCGTTTTTTAACCACGTGCTATGGACCTCCACAGCACCCCCACGGTCGTTTTCGGCCCCTAAACACATCTTAGCAACCCTCTTATGGCCTTTTCCAGAGAGAGGAAAAACAACTTTATATGTAATCGTCTAAGGTATTGTTATCATCCCTAATATGACCTTTTCACCATGAATCATTTGGTCTAGGTTCCTATTTTTACTTTACGAGCACCACGGTTGATTATCGAGTTTTTTTTTCTAGGACCCCTGAACTACAAATAACAGGGAATAATAGACATTGTTTCAGGCCCCCGGTGGGTCCGTCCTGGGCCCCGATACTTTTTCGCCCCGTTTTTTTAAAAAGTTCTATTGACCTCCACAGCACCCCCCATGATCATTTTCGTCCCCTATACACCTCTTAGCATCCCTCTTATAGCCTCTTCTAGCGAGGGGAAAAACAACCTTATATTCAATCGTCTAAGGCTTTCTTATCATCCCACATATGACTTTTTCACCCCAAATCCTAAGGTCTGGGTTCCTATTATTAACTTCTAGGAATCCCGGTCTATTTTTGAGATTTTTTTTCCGAGACCCCTGAACCCCAAATAACAGTGAATTATAGCCATTGTTTAAGGCCCCCGGAGGAGCAGTCCCAAGCCCCGTCACTTTTTCGCCCTGTTTTTTTTACCACGTGATATGGACCTCCACATCACCCCCACAACCCTTTTCGGCCCCTAAACACCTCTTACGATCCCTCTCATGGCCTCTTCTAGAGTGGGGAAAAAAAGCCTTATATGCAATCGTCTAAGGCCTTCTTATCATTCTTCATATGACCTTTTCACCCCGAATCCAGGTCTGGGTTCCTATTTTTAATTTACGGGCATTCCGGTCGATTTTCGATAATTTTTTTTCCGAAACGCTTGAACACTAAATAACAGTGAATAATAGCCATTGTTTCAGGACCCCGGGGGGGCCGTCATGGGCCCCGTATTTTTCGCCCTGTTTTTTTTATCACGTGCTATGGACCTCCACTACATCCCCCACGATCGTTTTCGGCCCCTAAACACCTGTTAGTATCCCTCTTATGGCCTCTTCCAGAGAGGGGAAAAACAACCTTATATGCAATCGTCTAAGACCTTCTTATCATTCCTCATATGACCTTCTCACCCCGAATCCATTGGTGTGGGTTCCTATTATTACCTTACAAGCGATCCTGTAGATTTTCAAGAATTTTTTTTCCAGAACCCCTGAATCCCAAATAACTGTGAATAATAGCGATTGTTTCAGGCACTAGGACGGCCCGTCCCGGGCGTCATCACTTTTTCGCCTCATTTATTACCACATGCTTCGGACCTTGACATCACCCCCCATGATCGTTTTCGACTGCTAAACACCGCTTAGAGTCCCTCTTATGCCCTCTTCCAGACAGGGGAAAAACAACCTTAAATGATTTCATCTAAGGCCTTCTTATCATCCCCCATATGACATTTTCACCGTTAATCCTTTAGTCCGGCTTCCTATTTTTACCATTCGGGCACGCCCGTCGATTTTCGAATATTTTTTTCCGGGACCCCTGAACCCCAAATAACAGTGAAAAATAGCCAATGTTTCAGGCCCCAGGAGGGGCCGTCCTGGGCTTCATCAATTTTTCACCCCGTATTTTCGCCACGTGCTATGGACCTCCACAGCACCCCCCACGATCGTTTTCGGCCCCTAAACACCTTTTACGATCTCTCTTCTAGAGAGGGGAAAAGCAACCCATGCAATCGTCTAAGGCCTTGTTATCATCCCTCATATGACCTTTTCACCCCAAATCCTTTGGTTTGGGTTCCTTTTTTTACCATACGGTCACCCCGGTCGATTTCCGGGACCCCTAAACCCCAAATAACAGTTAATTATATCCTTTGTTTCAGGCTCCCGGAGGGGCCCTCCTGGGCCCCGTCACTTTTTCTCCTTGTTTTTTTACCACGTGCTATGGTCCTCGAGAGCACCACTCACAATTGTTTTAGGCCCCTAAGCACCTCTTAGGATCCCTCTTATGGCCTCTTGCATGGAGGGGGAAAACAACCTTATATGCAATCGTCTATGGCCTTCTTATCATCCTTCATATGACCTTTTCATCCCGAATCCTTTGTCATGGGTTGCTATTTTTACCTTACGCGAAGCCCGGTCGATTTCCGAGATTTTGTTTTTTCCGGAACCCTGAACACCAAATAACAATGAATAATAGCAATTGTTTCTGGCCCCCGAAGGGGCCTTCTCGGGCCCCGTCAGTTTTTAACCCCGTTTTTTTAGCATGTGCTATGGACAACCACAGCACCCCCCACGATCGTTTTCGGGCCCTAAACACCTCTTAGCATCCCTCTTGTGGCCTCTTTCAGAGAGGGGAAAAACAGCCATATATGCAATCATCGAAGCCCTTCTTATCATCCCTCATATAACCTTTTCACCACGAATCCTTTGGTATGGGTTCCTATTTTTAATTTACGGGCACCCCGGTCTATTTTTGATTTTTTTTTTCCGGGACCCTTGATGTAACACCCTGGATTTTCCATAACTTCCTACTTCCTATTTTTCCGGAAAACATATTAAACTAGTAGATATTACATTTATTAAACTACTATATATGGAAAAACCAAAGTATTACCGCCACCGTGTTAAATGCTAAGGCATTTATCAAATTACTACAGCGGAAGTCTTAAAAACCAAAACAATTTAAAACTAAACTTCAATCAACTTGGAAATAAAATCAACTTTAAATTTATTACACTTCGGAACCAATTTAATGGCCCTTTAAAAACCAAAACCAAAATTACTAATTAGAAGTCTTTCAAAATCCTAACAATCAAATAAACCTTAGTCTCTATAAGCAATTGCAATAAAGCAAAACTACAACCACAAGCACTCCATCCCATCATGAAATGAATTATGCCAACTTGTACCTGCGGCTTTTCTTTTACTAGACAACTACTCACCACAAGTGGGTCATCTTAGGGCCATGTCCAAGACAAAGCCATGCACACAAAAACAAACAGTCAGCAAAGTTGAGTACATAACTACTAAAGACTATGCAATAACAATAAGACATAAAAACATGCACTCAACTTACCTATGACCACCGTCTTACCTGTACATGGACTCAATAAGATTATTTTTATATTGAACTTTTGGATTCAGCATCGAACGGGTTTCCTTTCCTTTAAAATCGCCCTATTGAGGACCAACTTGGGAGCAACTCCAAGAAGGCATTACCTATGTCACACGAGGTGACGGATATCCAGCGCATTTATAATATAAAAGAGTACAACGTCTTGTACTCCAATTAGAAGTCATAGATCACTGTTCCATACGACTACCCCCACTGTTCATACTCAAGGTATATACGTTCCAAGAGTTTTGGTGCGAATCCTCTTACACTTTACGTGATTAACAGCTTTAACAATGTTATGACTCTCACGCAACATCACATTAAGACATGCATACAAACAAGCAATCATATTCATTATCTTTGCTTTAAGGTGATTCCAAATTAACTTATGAGAGTCCTTGAATTAAACTGAATCTCTTGTACCACACATTAACTGTGTGTGGCTAATAACTTACTTTCTTCTTGACCACACATTAAACTGTGAGTGGTATTATATATAAAATAATTGCTCATTACTTTTATTAGTCATGTGAACAAAATTCACGACTACCTATCTTGTTGATTAAGTATCCAATCAACTTTAAAATTAATTTCTTTCCTTTATTCATAAAACTGTTGGCCAAACTATATTGATCAGAACATTCCAATTCAAGCTTATGAAAATTAAACTTTCTATTGAACGTGGAATGCCATTAAACATTAAAAACATGCTACTAACAACTTGTCATGTATATAAATTCATGATCCAGAACAAGCATATAAGATCCATGTAAACAAGAATTTCTCAAGCATGCATTCTAACTCCTATGTTTGCCTTCAGTACTTACGTACCTTGTAAAATAGCTGTGCTCCGCCACAACTTCTAGAAGTGGACTACATCAAAGTCTCCTACACAAGGAAAACCTAACTAAATAAAAAACCTTGTTGACTAAATTCTACAACAACCTTAACCAACTTCTAAATTCGGAGCTTTGTCCAAAACATTCCTTATTAGGTCTCTATTCAATTCCGTACTTCAATTTTCTTCTCTACTACAATTCTACTTAGTTTTCAGGACTTAATTATACTTTATAAAACCTTAATAAAGTTTTCATGCCACTTTAGAAAAAGTGGACAGCAATCTAAATTTTTCAAAACTCCTTGAAAACTTCCGAAAATGACACAAATCGATCATATAGTGTATTACCTTACTTACATGATCAATTTATGCTATGTACATACTTTAAAAGGCTATTTAATTAATTTACAAAATCTGAACAGCATGTTAAACATGCTTAAAACCACTCTTAAACATCATAAAACATAATAAAATTTATATATTTCATCATAGAATTGATGTGTGATCATACTAGTGCAATTTGGACACTTAAAACTCAATTTAACTTGTTTTTTGTTATATAATATATATATATATATCTATATATCTATATCTATTATATATATATATATATATATATATAATATATCGGTGAATGCCATTATTTATTATTGTTAATCTAGAATATTCTATATACTGGGGTTTACTGTACAGAAACCCTACCCACTTTGTATATATATGGTTATTTAGTTGAATGAGATACACATCTATTCTCCCTCTAAAAACTCTCTTTCTATAACACTTTATCAGCACGAATTTAAAAAAATAAAAAAAATAAAAAAAAAAACGACGTTTTATCAAATCACCTTCTTTCTTTGAAATCCAAAAACTCCATCATCGTCTTTCTTCTCACCTTTGGTATTTTTGTGTCTTTTCTCTGCTCTATAATTTATATGAATTTATCACCTTATTTTTCTTTCTTTCATTATACTGTAATTCTATATTTTTACAAGTTTCAAGGTCATTTTTGATTAAAGATTCAATCTTTTCTTCAATTTTTTTTTTTTTTTAAATTCTGTTTGTTTTTTGTTGAATTGAGATTATTGAGAAGGTTTTGATTATAATTTGGGGATTTATTTCTAATTGATGAGCCAAAACTCATATCTTAGTTGGGGTGTTGTTGATTGATGAATTGACATCAGGCTGGATTCTGATGAATAATTGACAAACAAGTATCTCAAAATCTTAGTTGGGTGTTGCTTTCTAAATAATTGCACTTAATTCTGCAAATTACTTTCATTATGCTTAAATAGGAAATTTAGACACTCAAATTCAGCATTTGAATTAGTATTACTGTATAACAAACAAAGCAATAAAGGTGTGATTTTTAGCCAAATTAATCAAACAAAACATTTTTTTTTAAAATAATATAATAATTAATATAATAATAATAATAATAATATAATAATAAAATAATATATAATAATTAATAATAATAATAATAATAATAATAATCAGCAACAAACCTGGATTGTTGAGCAGCGTTAGTTCAACGTAATATTGAGTTAAATTAGCAAACTTCTAATTCTTAACATTCTCACTTCTATCATTACACATGATATTGTTAGCCTTTTCGGTTAGTAACTTAGTGGCCATCTTCTATGGTCATCTTCAAGTAGGCTCTGACCCCCCCCCTTTAAAAAAAAAGGAATAAATACCTAGTTGGCAAGCAGAAGGGCAAACACAGGATGCAGTTTGTTTGTAATAAGCCCTGACCATAATGATATATGAGTAGCAAAACACCGGAACTATCACAACTACGCTAAGTGAGCCCCAAAAAAAAAAAAAAAAAAAACAGGAATGAGCTATTAGTTTGTGAGGGTTAAGGTAGATAACCCCAAACGTCGTTCCTCTATTTTACTAATCTTAATTCGTATATGACTAGTTTTATTCATTTCTTGTTTATTTTCTCACAAAATATGTAAAACATTATTAATGTTCATTGAGGTATAATAAACTAAAGTTCCAATTAACTAAAGTTCCAATTTTTTTCCAGCCAATTATTAGCTTATACATGTACTGTTTGTATGTATTATTTGATAATCGTTTGATTCTCCATGGTTAATAATGTCATTGTTTCTATGATTTATATATATATATATATATATATGTATATATATATATATCATGAAATTGAGCTTTGTTCAAGATTAAATTATAATTGGTTTGTATTTGAGTTTAATTATTTAATTATTGATGGCTATGCATTACCAATGTATACAATGCTATCAAAGCTAAATATAGTTAGTCAATAGTTCTGTTAATATATGGACTAAATAAGAATCCATTGACAGACATAAAGATAAGAGTATGTTATTTTTATGTATTATCATGATTTATGTATGAATGTATATTTTTGGTGTGTTCGAATTAAATCATATATGGTCATATGTTATTAAATCTTTCATAAAGATAGATGTTTGGAATAATGTGTAAATTGAATATGAAATTCTTATACTTATGAACACAAAACACCTTATTTTTATGAAGGGATAGATTCCCTTAAGAATAAGACCATCCCTAATATGTAATTTCTAAATTTCATTGCAAGATTATTCATCATTCATAAAACGAATGTGTACCTTATCTGTACAATGACATGTGAGAATAATATTCAAAGATTTTGATTAGTTGAGACATTGACTTCTTGGTAAATATTCTCAATGTCAAACTATTAGTGAGAAAATAACTAATTAGACTCCCTTATTGCCATAAGTGAATGAAAAATTGCATATATGTTGGCATAAGATGATAATCATGTTTGCATGATATTTCCTTTATTGTTTATAATTCATGCAAAGTTTTAAAATGATTGCAAACACGAATACATAATATTTATTTTATTAACAAGGAATAATTGTATGACTTTAAGAAATTGAGTATGACATTGTGAGCAACTCGGTTAAAGAATGTATTCATTATGCCCATAATTTTTGGAAATATCATTATAAAGATTTATATATATGGGCAATAGAAAAAGATTTGAGTTTTATGAATAATTTACTTTACATGATATATGATATTGCCTAAAGAATCCATGGCTTAAGAAGAATATGAGATTAAATGTTGTTGGACTGATTTCATGCCCCCATATGCAAGGATTAGGGGGAGATAGTATTTTATTATTCCATGAGTTATAAAATACTTTGATGGTCAGTTTGGTACATATAAATGATTTATTCAATAAAGATGGCAACAAGATCGTTAAATGTTTAGAATAATGATACCACCCTGAAGATGGATATGGATGATTTAAAATGTCATTGATTATAAATCAATCATCAGTGCCCTATTTAAAATTAATGTTGTCGCAGAAGGACAACACAAGTTGCTCACGAACATAGGTTAAGCCTGAAACGTGGTAGACTATTGAGTTATGAACATAATTATCGTTGAATATGAAAGAAAATAATACGTTATGATGAATTTTCATTAGAATATATTTATGTTTAGTAAAACTGATATGTGCCAAGATTATATAAAATACTCTAGAAGAGTATAATATGTCCAACTTAATTAACATGTATCATGATAATAATAATCAATGCTCTAGCAGAGTATGAATAATGATTGTTGCATAAAGTATTAGTCTTGCCAAGTATAGAAAGAAACACTTGCTAGTGTTCTTATATCACATCATATTAATCATCATGGCCATGCATGGAGTAGGTATAATAAAGTGATCACTATTGTTTGAAAACTGACCAGAATTTAGAAAGTAATTAGATGTGATAATTCAATTAGGCCATCCGGGTTTAATGTATAATAACCCGTAATAGAAACCTGAAGTTTCAATTTGATAGCCTACCCGTAATGGAAACCCGTAATGTATAATAACCCGTAATTAGATTGACTTTTGGAAATAATGTGCTGACGCTCTCTCATGTTAGATATGTGAAATTCTTTGAATGACAAGACATAATTAACGAACTTTGATATTGAGCTATATTTGGATTGTGATTTTTAAGAAAATTTCAAGAAAAAGAAAATGTCATTTTTGAACAACTTTTGATATACATATGTAATGAGTGACCAGAAGTTCACTAAAATAGCTTATATGTTGTTCTATATTATGTGACTAAAGGCTTACCAAACCTTGTATGTTAACACGTTGAGTAAGTTAAAACTCATTATCAAAGTCATTGGCAATCCAAAAGATCACCATTGAGTGGAGTTACATGCGTATAAGCTAAGTCATGATTATGTTTATATAACAATCATTTTTTTATTGGGGCTGTTGAATGACAGCACACAAGAATAAACCGACAACTGCACAATAATTGTCTCCCCATTGTCATTAATCTCTAGAAGGGAACAGTTTATGATGAATTGATAAACACATGTGTGATGTACATCATAAGTTAGAGAAGAGATGGTTTTCATTCATTGATATCGTTCTCCAGAAGAGACAAATATTTTGTTGAATATATCTCTTCTAAATGATGAAATTTGTTAATAAATCTTTGATTAGATGAAATATTGTTGCACATGAAATTATACACTAAGTTGGTTAAGAATATGATGCCCCTATATTTGAAAATTTTACCAACTTAGGGGGAGAAGAATTGGGATAAGTTGGCAAAATTACTAAATTATAGATTGATGATCCCTATAATGACTATTTGAGATATTATTGCGAACTTTTGTCTATATATTTTAAAGATATGTTGCACATCTATGGTTTGATTTGTATTAAGATATGTCTCATACTACATAGCATTCAAGATACATTTTGGCCACATTATGTATATACATTGAGATAAATCTTGCCAATAATACTTGAATCACTACACCAGAAGTGTAGGTTGGATGATCGGTTCCAAAATAAATATGGAATATATGGCAAGAAAGTGCAGTTGACACTATTGAAAGTGTAACGGTATATTAATGCCATAATGTATGCCCCGGAAATGGTATAGATATCTGAATTATAACAGATGGCCTATGATATAAGAACTTAGATGTTATAATTGACTAATGGTACCAATAGGAAATGTATTCAGATATCATTGTAAAATAGCATGCAAATTACATCTTGAAAAATGTGATACCGGTATATGATGGAACCGATGGATTATATGCATATGCAAAAGTAGTGGATTTGAAAATAGGGATCTACAATAAAAGTCCACTTTTATGTCGGCATATTGACAATGATCAAAGATAATCATGGAATTGAAGTCCAACTAAAGATGCATAATGATGATCATTAAGGGCTAGAAGTCCAACAATGGATTTTTGAAATTCACATTGTACAGTGTCTTGCATTTTTTTAGTCTTACATTTATGTGCATGTGTGAGTCGTAGATAAACGCATTATTCATTGCATGTGTCAAATAGTGATTAGATGCATCACTCATTATATACGTAGTATATGTTTTATGCTCAAAATCTTGTTCATATAAATTTCACATCTCATCATATTACATGTACTAATTTTATACAATAATTGTGATATACGTAAAATTTTGTCCATTATATAGTAAGTTGTGTTTACAATAGTATGAAGATTTATATTAAAAATTTTATACTCCAATGAGAATATATTTGTGATGAAATTATATAGATGAAGGTGTTTTAATAGCATGTTGTGAATTATGCATAAAAGTTTCAAAAGAACTTGTACAAGAAATATTCAAATATCTAGTGCTTCAAGTTCTATACGAAGTATTTTGAACACCTCAATGGATAATGGTGACATTATTATCAAACTCCTGAAGATTTTAAGACTAAATTAACAACACTCTACCTGAAGTTTGAGTAAGTGAGTGCTAATAAGAATCTTATGTTCATTTCAGAACTTGATATTATAAGGATAAACCTTTTATGGTCCAGAAGAACCATAAACAAATAAGAATTACTTAAATGTAATTACTAATTTACATAAGATTAAACAATGATGTTGATAATATCACAAGTTGCCATAAATTATGATCAATATGTAATTATCAACAGCTACTTTATATAGCTTCCAGAAGAAGGTATAAGTTTAATATTTATGGCAACTTGACAAATATGTAGTAATGATAAACACAATGTAAGTATTATTTTTTAGAGTACGGAGGAATGAATATATCTTATGTTGAAGATTGAAGTCCAATCAGGAAGGATCAACTACAAACATTCCTGCAAAGCTACTACCAAAGACGTTGGGTTCATTATTTTAAAAGATCTCAAGTTATGCATTCATTAGGGGGAGAAAATACGTGTTGCACTCTTTTTCCATTAACCATGGTTTTGTCCCATATTGGGTTTTCCAGGTAAGGTTTTTAATAAGGCAACATATTAAAGCGTATTATGAAAGTGATGTACTCTCTTTCCTTCACTAGGTTTTTTGTTCCCACAGGGTTTTTCTTAGTTGCAGTTTTTAACGCGGCACACTATTCGATAATGGTCATCCAAGGGGGAGTGTTATATAATATATATATATATTAAGGTGGATGTCCATTATATTTATTATTGTATAATCTAAAATATTCTATATACTAGGGTTTACTGTAGAAGAAACCCTACCCACTTTGTATATATATATATATATATATGGTATTATAGTTGAATGAGATACACATCTATTCTCCTAATACTCTCCTCTAAAAACTCTCTTTCTATAACATTTTTATTAAAATTTCAGATTTATTTCTAAACTTTAAAGTCATGAAAAACTTATGAAAACATCATGGTTTCATGTCCAATCACTTATACAATCTACTAACGTGTTTATGAAGTCAATCTAGGCTTTAGAACAATTTTTCATATGTTAAAACATGTTTATAATATTTATCCAACTCAATTTCATTATTATAAAATTTGGACATCTTTCTAAAACAAGTTTAAAACCCTTAAAAACCAATCTACACTTAATAATGTCATCATAAATTCACCAACAAATAATCTATGATCATAACATTAAAGTTTGGAACACAAAAATTCATAAAAATCATAGCTTTATAAATTTCAAACCGTAATTTATAATTTCATGATCACCAAAATTAATTTATGCCTTAAAAACAATCCATACTTATATAAAAACATAATTAAACTTATAAAACATGATTAAATATAATTATAATCATAAATTTGCAAGTTGAAACAAAAATAAAGAATTAGAATTTTTTTTTTATAAAAGCTTCGAAATATACCAAAATAGGGGAGGCTGTCGGGCGGTGGCCGGCGGTGCAGCGGGTGGCCGGCGGTGGTCCGGCTGGGCGCGGATCTTGAGGCACAACTCCCAAAATTTTTTTTTTGAAACTTCTGACTCTCTTTTTTTTCTTTTTTTTTTCGAAACTTGCAAGTTTTTTTCTCCCTTTTCTCTCTAAATTTTTGGAATCCTAATTGACTAGTATGATCAGCAAAAGTTTGGAATTTTAGGTTTTGTAGGGTATTTATAAGCCCCAAAGTAGAATTTTGGTGAGGCCCGTAAACACTCCTACGTAAATTAGGAAACCTTTAAATCTATTTTTTTAGAAGCTTTAAAATATTTTTAATCATAAAAATACTATTTAAGAACACAAATAATACTTTTAACCAATACTTTATTATTTACTATATTTTTTTAATTTCTTTTTATTTAATACTTCTATTGAGCATAATTTTCAATAAAAATATTAAAATTATACGAATAAATACGAAGATTATACGCATGAAATACAAAAATACATTGTTTAAATACGTGAAAATGTGGGGTATTACAGTCTACCCCCCTTCAAAGAAGTTTCGTCCCAAAACTTTGTGTAGGTTAGTGTATGGAATTTGAATAGAGACTATTTTTAATTCATACTTGTTATTGAAACTTCTATGTTGTTGTAGACTTTAGACACTTACTTGACACCTTCTATTAGACAAACATGAAACTTCTTACTTAAAAGTCATACAAACTCGTAAAAACTTGTAAAAGGAGTTACGTCCCCGTAACTCTACTACTAACCTGAAAAAGCTCTGGATACTATTCTCTCATCAAATCTTCAGCTTCCCAAGTAGCTTCTTCGGTTTCTTGGTTAGACCACAACACTTTCACTATCTTGACACTCTTTCTACGAGTATCTCTGAGCTTACTATCTAGGATTTTAATTGGCCTCTCTTCGTAGGTCAACTTTGGACTATCTCTATTGCTTCTGGTTGTAATACATGTGATTCGTCCGGCACATACTTCCTTAGTTGAGACACATGGAAAACATTGTGAACTTTGCTCAACTCCATTTGGTAGTGCTAGCTTATAAGCTACTTTTCCTATCTTTTGCAAGATCTCATAGGGTCTTATGTACTTTGGGCTTAACTTTCCTTTGTTTCCAAACCTCATCACTCCTTTCATTGGTGCGACCTTAAGTAACACCAAGTCGCCAACTTCGAACACAATATCTTGGCGCTTTTGATCCACATAGGATTTTTGTCTATCATGTGCTGCTGGAATCTTTGCTTATGCATAGATTAATTTGAGTTGATTTCATATGCCAAATTCGTGATTTGATTGGAGACAATCAACAATGAAATAAAAATCAATTCTAGGTATCACGATTCAGGGATAGTGTTTTATGAGGATATCAATTCGTGTTTTGGCATATAGCTACCCTAATTTTATTGATTGCCTACCAATATGAGAAGGATAGCCTACCAAGGATATCAAGAATTCATCTAAGGATAGCCATATTTTCCTATTCGTCTGAGTTGATTGCAATAGCTACCAAGGATAAAAGCACAGGCTTTTATTGATATACCAAAGATATAAAAGCACAAGCATACCAAGGATATGCCATTGATATGCCAAATATGGCTTTTATTGATATGCCATTGATACAGGGGTGCCCGTATGGCTATTTTAGAGAGGGGAAAAAAAGCCTTATACACAATCGTCTAAGGCCTTATTATCATCCTTCATATGATCTTTTCACCCCGAATCCTCTAGTCTGGGTTCCTATTTTTACCTTACGGGCACCCCGGTTGATTTCCGAGAATTTTTTTTTCAAGACTCCGGAACCCCAAAAAACAGTGAATAATAGCCTTTGTTATAAGCCCCAGAGGGGCTTTCCCGGGCCTCGTCACTTTTTCGCCCCGTCTTTTTACCTCGTGTTATGGACCTCCACAGCACCCCCCACGTTGGTTTTTGACCCCTAAACACCTATTAGGATACCTCTTATGGCATCTTCAAGAGAGGGGGAAAACAACCTTATACGCAATCCCTCATATGACCTTTTCACCCCATATCGTTTTGTCTGGGTTCCTATTTTTACCTTACGGGTACCCAGTCGATTTTTCGGGATTTTTTTTTTCGGGCCCCTGAACCCCAAAAAACAGTGAATAATAATAGCTTAATTTCAGTTCCCCAGAGGGGCCATCCCGGGCCTAGTCACTTTTTTGCCTTGTTTTCTTACCACGTGCGATGGACCTCCAGCACCCCCCATAATCGTTTTCGTCCCTAAACACCTCTCAGGATCCATCGTATGGCCTCTTCCAGAGATCGGAAAAACAGCCTTATATGCAATCGTCCATGCCTTCTTATAATCCCTCATATGACCATTTCACCCCGAATCCTTTGGTCTGGGTTCCTATTTTTACTTTACGGGCATCCGGTCGATTTCGGGGCCAGTAAACCCCAAAAAACTATGATTAATAGCCCTTGTTTCATGCCCTTAGCGGTCCCGTCCCGGGCCTATTCACTTTTTTGCCCCGTTTTTTTACCACGTGCTATGGACGTCCACAGCGCCACCACGATCGATTTCGGCCCTTAAACACATCATACGATCCCTCTTATAGCATCTTCCAGAGAGGAAAAATCAGCCTTATATGCAATCATCTAAGGCCTACTTATCATCCCTTATATGCCCATTTCACACTGAATACTTTGGTATGGGTTCCTATTTTTACCTTATGGGCACCCCGGCCTATTTCCGGGATTTTTATATCCGGGACCCCTGAACCCAAAAAAACTATTAATAATAGCCTTTGTTTCAGGCCGCCGGAGTGGTCGTTCCGGACCCCGTCACTTTTTCGCATAGTTTTTTTTACCACGTGTTGTGGACCTCCACAACACACCCCACGATCATTTTGGGCCCCTAAACACCTCTTAGGATCCCTCTTATGGCCTCTTCCAAAGAGGGGAAAACAACCTTATATACTATGGTCTTAGGCCTTCTTATAATCCCTCATATGACGTTTTGGTCCCAAATCCTAAGGTCTGGGTTCCTATTTTTACCTTATGGGTACCCTGGTCTATTTCCGGGATTTTTTTTTTCCGAGACCCCTGAACCCAAAAAAACAGTGATTAATAATAGCCTTTGTTTCTGGTTGCCGGAGTGGCCATCTCGGGCCCCATCATTTTTTAGCCCCTTCTTTTTACCACGTTCTATGGACCTCCACAACAACCCCACGATCGTTTTCGTCCCCTAAACACCTCTTAGGATCCCTCTTATGGCCTCTTCAAGAGAGAGGAAAAATAACCTTATATGCAATGGTTTAAGGCCTTCTTATAATCCCTCATATGACCTTTTGGCACTAAATCCTTTGGACTGGGTTCCTATTTTTACCTTATGGGCACCCTGGTCTATTTCCAGGCTTTTTTTTCCGGGACCCCTGAATTCCAAAAAACAATGAATAATAATTGCCTTTGTTCAGGCCCCCAGAGGGGCCGTCTTGAGCTCCATCACTTTTTCACCCCGATTTTTTACCACGTGCTATGGACCTCCACAGCACCCCCCACGATCGTTTTTGACAACTAAACACCTCCTAGGATCCCTCTTATTGTCCCTTCTACAGAGGGGAAAACCGCCTTATATGCAATTGTCTAACGCCTTCTTATCATTCCTTATATGATCTTTTCACACCGAATCTTTTGATCTGGGTTTTGACTTTAACCTTACGGGCACCCCGGTGGATTTTCGGGATTTTTAATTTTGGGACCCCTGAACCCTAAAAAACAGTGAATAATAGCCTTTGTTTCAGGCCACCGGAGTGGTCGTCCCGTGCCCTATCACTTTTTTGCCCTTTTTTTATCATGTGCTATGGACATCCACAGCACCCCCCACGATCATTTTCGGCCCCTAAACACCTCTCAGGATCCCTCTAATGGCCTCTTCCAGGGAGGGGAAAAATAGCCATATATGCAATCGTCTATGCCTTCTTATAATCCCTCATATGACAATTTCACCCCGAATCCTTTGGTCTGGGTTCCTATTTTTACTTTACGCGCACCCGGTCGATTTCCGGGGCAACTAAACCCCAATAAACTGTGAATAATAGCCCTTGTTTCCGGCCCTGTCACTTTTTTGCACCGTTTTTTTACCATGTGCTATGGACGTCCACAGCTCCACCACGATCGATTTCGGCCCCTAAAAACATCATACGATCACTGTAATGGCCTCTTGCACAGAGGCGAAAATCAACCTTATATGCAATCATCTAAGGCCTTCATATCATCCCTTATATGACCTTTTCACACTGAATCCTTTGGTTTTGGGTTCCGATTTTTACCTTACGGGCACCCTGCTCTATTTCCGGGATTTTTATTTCCGAGACCCCTGAACCCCAAAAAACTATAATAATAGCCTTTGTTTCAGGCCGCCAGAGTGGTCGTCCCGGGCCCCGTCACTTTTTCGCCCCGTCTTTTTACCACGTGCTGTGGACCTCCACAACACCCCCACGATCATTTTCGGCCGCTAAACACCTCTGAGGATCCCTCTTATGGCCTCTTCCAGACAGGGGAAAAACAACCTTATATGCAATGGTCTAACGCCTTCTTATCATCCCTCATATGACCTTTTGGCCCAAAATCCTAAGGTCTGGGTTCCTATTTTTACCTTATGGGCACCCCGGTCTATTTTCGGGATTTTTTTTTTCGGGACCTTGAACCCCAAAAAACAGTGATTAATAATAGCCTATGTTTCAGGCCGCCGAATGGGCCTTCTCGGGCCCCATCACTCTTTATCCCCTTCTTTTTACGACGTGTTATGGACCTCCACAGCACCCCCACGATCGTTTTCGGCCCCTAAACACCTCTTAGGATCCCTCTTATGGCCTCTTCAAGAAATAGGAAAAACAACCTTATATGCAATGGTCTAAGGCCTTCTTATCATCCCTCATATAACCTTTTGGTACTAAATCCTTTGGTCTGGGTTCCTATTTTTACCTTATGGGCATCCCGGTCTTTTTCCGGGCTTTAGTTTATAGGACCCTAGAATTCCATAAAACAGTGAATAATAACAGCCTTTGTTTTAGGCCCCCAGATGGGCCGTCTCGAGCTCCATCACTTTTTTGCCCCGATTTTTTACAACGTGTATGGACCTCCACAGCACCGCCCACGATCGTTTTTGACAACTAAACACCTCCTAGGATCCCTCTTATGGCCTCTTCTACTGAAGGGAAAAACAGCCTTATATGCAATTGTCTAAGGCCTTCTTATCATCCATCATATGACCTTTTGGACCCAAAACATTTGGTCTGGGTTCCTATTTTTACCTTATGGGCACCCCGGTCTATTTCCGAGATTTTTTTTCCGGGACCCCAGTACCCCAAAAAACAGTGAATAATAATAGCCGTTGTTTCAGGCCCCCGGAGGGGCCGTCTCGGGCCCATTACTTTTTCTCCCTGTTTTTTTACCACATGTTATGGACCTCCACAGAACTCCCCACGATCGTTTTCGGCCACTAAACACCTCTCAGGATCCCTGTTATGGCCTCTTCAATAGAGAGCAAAAACAGCCTTATATGTAATGGTCTAAGGCCTTCTTATCATCCCTCATATGACCTTTTGGCCCCAAATCCTAAGGTCTGGGTTCCTATTTTTACCTTTTGGCCAACCCGGTCTATTTTCGGGATTTTTTTTTCCGGGACTACTGAACCCCAAAAAAAAGTGATTAATAATAGCCTTTGTTTCAGGCCGCCGGATGGGCCATCTCGGGCCCCATCACTTTTTAGCCCCCTCTTTTTACCACATGCTATGGACCTCCACAGCACCCCCCACGATCGTTTTCGGCCCCTAAACAGCTCTTAGGATCCCTCTTATGGCCTCTTCAAGAGAGAGGAAAAACAGCCTTATGTGCAATAGTCTAAGGCCTTCTTATCATACCTCATATGTCCTTTTGGCACTAAATCCTTTGGTCTGGGTTCCTATTTTTACCTTATGGGCACCCCCATCTTTTTCCGGGCTTTATTTTCCGGGAGCCCGGTCTATTTCCGAGATTTTTTTTTCCGGGACCCCTGTACCCCGAAAAATAGTGAATAATAATAGCCGTTGTTTCAGGCCCCCATTACTTTTTCTCCTCGTGTTTTTACCACATGCTATGGACTTCCACAGAACCCTCCACGATCGTTATCGGCCCCTAAAAACCTCTTAGGATCCCTCTTATGGCCTCTTCCAGAAAGGGGTAAAACAACCTTATATGCAATCGTCTAAGGCCTTCTTATCATTCCTCATATGACCTTTTCACCCCAAATCCTTTGGCCTGGGAGCTTGTTTGAGACCATAAAGAGCTTTTTCATGTTTAAAAACATGGTTGGTAAGTCACTATCCTCAAATCCAGGGGGATGTTCCACATATACCTCTTCTTTCACATAACCATTAAGAAAGGTTGTCTTAACGTCCATTTGAAAGAGTTTGAAGTTAATATGACAAATATGTTCTGCAACAAACTTAATGTCAGGTAAACCTGTAACTAAGTCATGATATCGCAGTTTGCTTAGCAAGGAAAAACTTACATGTCCAAGTCCGTTGTGCCACACCCATTGATCATCCTCCATAACATTTAGACAAGTGGCACTGGTCTTAGGAATCTGAATCAAAAATGTTATGTAAACATTATTGTGTATGAACCCCTTACAGACCAGTTCCCTTGTTTCAGTGTTAACTATGTGACATAGATTTGTTTCAAATTCAACATGGTTTCCTTTGTCACATAGTTGAGATATGCTCAACACGTTATGTTTCAAACCTTCAACAAAATATACATTATCAATTGCTTGAGAAAGTGTCTTACCTACCTTACCTATACCTTTGATCAAACCTTTACCATTATCCCCAAAGGTGACACTTCCTCCTTCATAGGCTACGAGTGAAAGAAATTGACTTCTATCTCCGGACTACTTCCGGGATTTTTTTTTCCGGGACCCTTGAACCCCAAGAAACAGTGAATAATAGCCTTTGTTTTAGGCCCCCTGAGGGGCCATCCCGGCCTCGTCAATTTTTCCCCCCTTATTTATTCACATGCTTTGGACCTCCACAGCACCCACCACCATCTTTTTCGGCCCCTAAACACCATTTACGATCCCTCTTATGGCCTCTTCCAAAGAGGGCAAAAACAGCCTTTCTTATCATCCCTCATATGACCTTTTCACCCTGAATCCTTTGGTCTGGGTTCCTCTTTTTACCTTCGGGCACCACGGTCGATTTTTGAGATTTTTTTCCGGGACCCCTGAACCCCAAATAACAGTGAATAATAGCCATTGTTTCAGGCCCCCGGAGAAGCCATCCCGGGCCCCGTCACTATTTCACACCATTTTTTTACCACGAGCTATGGACCTCCACTACACTGCCCACGATCATTTTCGGCCCCTAAACAACTCTTAGGATCCCTCTTACAGCCTCTTCTAGAGAGGGGAAAAATATCCTTATACGCAATCCCTCATATGACCTTTTCACCTCGAATCCTTTGTTCTGGGTTCCTAATTTACCTTACGGGCACCCCCGTCGATTTCCAAGATTCTTTTTCTAGGACCCCTGAACCCCAAAAAATAATGAATAATAGCCTTTGCTTAAGGCACCCAGAGGGGCCGTCCCAAGCTCCGTCAGTTTTTTGCCCCGTTTTTTACCACGTGCTATGGACATCCACAACACCCCCCACGATCGTTTTCGACCCTTAAACACCTCTTGGGACCCCCTTATGGCCTCTTCCAGAGAGGGGAAAAACGACCTTTCATGACATCGTCTAAGGCCTTCTTACCATCCCTCATCAGACCATTTCACGCAGATCCTTTGGTCTGGGTTATGATTTTTACCTTACGGCCACACCGGTCAATTTTCGAGATTTTTTTTCGGGACCCCTGAACCCCAAATAACAGTGAATATTTTGTTTTAGGCCCCCTGAGGGGCCATCCCGGGACCCGTCACTTTTTCGCCCCGTTTTTATACCACGTGCTATGGACCTCCACAGCACCCCCCACGATTTTTTTCCACCCCTAAACACCTCTTAGGTTCTCTCTTCTGGGCTTTTCCAGAGAGGGGAAAAACATCCTTATATACAATCGTCTAAGGCCTTCTTCTCATCCCTTATATGACCTCTTCACCCTGCAACCTTTGGTCTGGGTTCTTATTTTTACCTTACGGGCACCCCGATCGATTTCCCGGATTTTTTTTTTCCGGGACCCCTGAACCCCAAACAACAGTGAATAATAGCCTTAGTTTAAGCCATTTGGAGGGGCCGTCCCTACAAGGTCACTTTTTCGCCACGTTTTTTTTACCGCGTGCTATGGACCTCTAAGCACCCCCCACGATCGTTTTCGGCCCCTAAACACCTCTTAGGATCCCTCATATGGTCTCTTTAAGAGAGGGGAAAAAAATCCTTATATGCAATCGTCTCAGACCTTCTTATCTGCCCTCATATGACCTTTTCCCCCCGAATCCTTTTGTCTGTATTCCTATTTTTACATTACGGGCACCACGGTCGATTTCTGAGATTTTTTTTTTCGGGACCCCAGAACCCCACATAAAAGTGAATAATAGCCTCCTGGTGAAGCCTTCCGGGCCCGGTCACTTTTTGGCCCCGTCTTTTTACCACATGCTATGGACCTCCACAGCACCCCCAAGATGATTTTCGGCCCCTAAACACCTCTTAGGATCCCTCTTATAGCCTCTTCCAGGGAGTGGAAAAACAGCCTTATACGCAATTGGCTAAGGCCTTCTAATCATCGCTCATATGACCTTTTCACCCCGAATCCTTTTGTCGGGCTTCCTCTTTTACCTTACTAGCACCTCACTCAAGTTCCAGGATTTTTTTTTCCGGGATCCCTGAACCTGAAAAAATAATAACTAATAGCCTTTGTTTCAGGCCCCCGGAGGGGCCGTCCTGGGCCCCGTGACTCCCCCCCCCCCCCCCCCCCCCCCCCCCCCCCCGTTTTTCTACCACGTGCTATGGACCTCCACAACACCCCCCACGATCCTTTTCGGCCCCTAAACACCTCTTAGGATCCCTCTTATGGCCTCTTCCAGATAGGGGAAAAGCAACCTTATATGCAATCGACTAAGGCCTTCTTATCATCCCTTATATGACCTTTTCACCCCGAATCCGTTGGTCTGGGTTCTTATTTTTACCTTACGGGAACCCCAGTCGATTTCTAGGATTTTTTTTTCTTCCGGGACCCCTGAACCCAAAATAACAGTTTCAGGCCCTCAGAGAAACCTTCCGGGCCCCGTCAGTTTTTCGCCCCATTTTTTACCACGTGCTATGGACCTCCACAGCACCCCCACGATCATTTTCGATCCCTAAACACCTCTTAGGATCCCTCTTATGGGCTCTTCCAGTGTGGGGAAAACCAGCCTTATATGCAATCATCTACGGCCTTCTTCTCATCCCTCAAATAACCTTTTGACCCCGAATCCTTTCTTCAGTGTTCCTAATTTTACCTTATGGGCACCATGGCGATTTTCGGGATTTTTTTTTTCCAGAAACCCCTAGACCCCAACAAAATAGTGAATAATAACCTTTGTTTCAGGGCCCCTAAGGGGCCATCCCAGGACCCGTCACTTTTTCGCCCCGTTTTTTAACCATGTGCGATGGACCTCTAAGCACCCCACATGATTGTTTTCGGCCCCTAAGCAACTCTTAGGATCCCTCATATGGTCTAAGACCTTCTTAACATCCCCCATATAACCTTTTCACCCCGAATCCTTTCGTTTAGGTTCCTATTTTTACCTTACGGGCACACCGGTCGATTTCCTGGATTTTTTTTCGGGTCCCCTGAACTCCAAAAAACAATGAATAATAGCCTTTGTTTGAGGCACCCAGAGGGGCCATGCCGGGCTCTTTCACTTTTTTGCCCCGTTTTTTACCACGTGCTATGGACCTCCACAGAACCCGGCACGATCGTTTTCGGCCCTTAAACACCTCTTGGCATACCCCTTGTGGCCTCTCCTAGAGAGGGGAAAAACAACCTTATATGCAATCGTCTAAGGCCTTCTTATCAACCCTCATATGGTCTTTTCACCCCGAATGCTTTGGTCAGGGTTCGTATTTTTTACTTACAGGCACCCCGGTCGATTTCCATTAATTTTTTTTTTCCGGGAACCCTCAACCTAAGAAAACATTAAATAATAACCTTTTATTAAGGCCCCCGGAGGTGCTGTCCCGGGCCCCGTCACTTTTTCGCTCCTTTTTTTCACGTGTTATGGACCTGCAAAACACCCACCATGATCGTTTTCAGCCCCTAATCACCTCTTACGATCCGTCTTACGGCCTCTTCCTTAGAGGGGAAAAACAGCCTTCTATGCAATTATCTAAGGCATTTTTATCATCCCTCAGATGACCATTTCAAACCGAATCCTGTGCTCTTGTTTCCTATTTTTACTTGACGGGAACCCCAGGCGATTTTCGAGATTTTTTTTTCGGTACCCCTAAACCCCTAATAACAGTGAATAATAGCCATTGTTTCAGACCCACGAAGGGCAGTCCCGGGCCCCGTCACTCTTTTCGCCCCGGAACTCTACAACACCCCCCACGGTCGATTTCGACCCCTAAACACCTCTTACCATCTCTCTTATGGCCTCTTCCAGAGAAGGGAAAAACAGCCTTATATGCAATAGTCTAAGGCCTTCTTATCATCCCTCATATGACCTTTTCACCCCAAATCCTTTCGTCTTGGTTCCTATTTTTACCTTACGGGAACCCACGGTCGATTTTCGATATTAATAGCCATTGTTTTAGGCCACCGGAGAAGCCGTCCCGAGCCCCGTCAATTTTTCGCCCCGTTTTTTTACCACGCGTTATGGACGCCACAGCACCCCCACGATCATTTTCGGTCCCTAAACACCTATTATGATCCCTTCTAATCATCGCTCATATGACCTTTTCACCCCGACTCCTTTTGTCTGGGTTCCTATTTTTCCCTTACTACCACCTCGCGCGATTTCCAGGATATTTTTTTCCGGGATCCCTGAACCCGGAAAAACAGTGACTAATAACCTTTGTTTCTGGCCCCCGGAGGGGCCGTCCCGGGCCCCATCACTTTTTCGCCCCATTTTTTTACCACGTGCTATGGACCACCACAGCACCTCCCACAATCCTTTTCAGCACCTAAACACCTCTTAGGATCCCTCTTATGGCCTCTTATAGAGAGGGGAAAAACAGCCTTATATGCAATCGTCTAAGGCCTTCTTATCATCCCTCATATCACCTTTTCACCCCAAATCCTTTGGTCTGGTACCTATTTTTACCTTATGAGCACCCCGTTCAAATTTTGGGATTTTTTTTTTCTCGGGACCCCTGAACCCCAAAAAACAGTGAATAATAGCCTTTGTTTCAGGCCTCTCGGAGGGGCCATCCCGGGACCCTTGAATTTTTCGCCCCATTTTTTTACCACATGCTATGGACCTCCACAGCACCCCCCATGATCATTTTCGGCCCCTAAGCACCTCTTAGGATGCCTCTTATGGCCTCTTCTACAAAGATGAAAAACAGCATTATATGCAATCGTCTAAGGCCTTGTCATCATCCCTTATATGACCTTTTCACCAGGAATCCTTTGGTCTCGGTTCTTATTTTTACCTTACAGGCACCCCGGTCGATTTCTGGGTTTTTTTTTTCCGGGACACCTGTACCCCAAAAAACAGGGAATAATAGCTTTTGTTTGAGGCCCCCCGGAGGTGCCGTCCCCAACCCATGACTTTTTTGCCCCTAAAAACCTCTAAAGATCCCTCTTATGGCCTCTTCTAGAGAGAGGAAAAACAACTTTATATGCAATCGTCTAAGGCCTTGTCATCATCCCTTATATGACCTTTTCACCCCGAATCCTTTGGTCTGGGTTCCTATTTTTACCTGACGGCTTCCCCTGTCAATTTCTGGGATTTTTTTTTTGGGACCCCGGTGCCCTAAAAAAAGTGAATAATAGCCTCTTTTTCAGGCCCCCGGAGGAGCCATCCCGGGCCCCCTGACTTTTTTGCCCCGTTTTTTAACCTCTGATGGCCTCTTCTAGAGAGGGGAAAAGTAGGCTTACAAGTAATCGTCTAAGGCCTTCTAATCATCCCTCATATGACCTTTTCACCATGAATCCTTTGGTCTGGGGAACCTATTTTTTCCCTATGGGCACCCCGGTCGATTTCCGGGATTTTTTTTTCCGGGACCCCTAAACCCCAAAAAACAGTGAATAATAATAGTCTTTGTTTCAGGCCCCCGGAGGGGCCGTCTCGGGCCCTGTCACTTTTTTGCTATGTTTTTTTACCACGTACTGTGGACCTCTACAGCACCCCCCAGGATTGTTTTTGACCCCTAAACACCTCTTAGGATCCCTCTTATGGCCTCTTCCAGAGAGGGGAAAAACAACCTTATATGTAATCGTGTAAGGCTTTCTTATCATCCCTCATATGACCTTTTCACCCCGAATCCTTTGGTCAGGGTTCCTATTTTTACCTTACGGGCACCCTGGTCGATATCCAAGATTTTTTTTCTGAGCCCCCTGAACCCCAAAAAACAGTGAATAATAATAGCCTTTGTTTCAGACTCTCGGAGGGGCCGTCCCGGGCCCCGTCACTTTTTCTCCTCATTTTTCTACCTCGTGCTATGGACCTTCCCAGGACCCCCCACGATTGTTTTCAGCCCCTAGACACCTCCTACGATCCCTGTTATGGCCTCTTCCATAGAGAGGAAAACATCCTTATATGCAATCGTCTAAGGCCTTGTTATCATCCCTTATATAACTCCACTTTCTCCCTGATGGAGTCATCTAATCCTGCAACAAATCGAGCAACCTTATGACCTTCCTTTTCTTCCAGATCACATAATATCAACTTCCTTTCAAAGTCATTGATATATCCTTCCACACTCTTCTGCCCTTGCTTTAAGGCATGCATCTTCTGGAAGTTGTTCTGTTCCTACTCATGTGGCACAAATTTCTTTCTCAATTCCCTCTTCAGCTTGCCCCAAGGCACAATTTTCGATCTGCCTACGTTTTTTTTGTTTCCTTTGTAACCCTTCATACCATAAGCTAGCATAGGAAGTTATCTTCAATTCCGCCACTCTGCAGGCTTTATGATCATCATATTCTTTGTAATGAAAGACTCTTTTGGTTCTCCTTAGCCAGTCAAGGAAAAGTTTAGGATCTAGACTGCCATTGAACTCAAGAATTCCAATTTTAAGCTACGATCATCGTCTTTCGATTTATCACGTTTTTTGTGTCTTTTCCGATCATCTTCATCACTAGATCTAGTGTCATCTACACGCCTACGTTTGCGTGCACTTCTTCCTGAATCTTCATCACTAGAGCTTGATTTAGATTCATCAATTTCGTGGCCCTTCTTATTAAATTTCGATCTCCCACTCACGACATTCGTGACTTCCTCTAGCATAGTTCGTAACTCCTTGATCTCATTGTCTCTCTTGATTTCCTTAGCTTGTTCTAAGGACAATCCCTTCTGAAAATTTGCAGGAACTCCTTCACCATCACTCACCATATTAATTTTCTGGTTAAAGTGATTAATAGTTTCACAAGCACTTGAGGTTAAATGTTCTCTTAACGAGAGCACCAAAATTTGATGTGAATTTTCGTATGAATACAAAGACTCACAAAGGTACGGACTAAACTCACGAATTTCTAAAGGCCAAGCCACCAAAATTCTTGAATTTAGGGTGATTAATTAGTCTTTTATTAAAGCCTAGGCACCCTCAAAGCCACTAACTAATCACACAAGAGTATAAAGGAATTAACCACCAATTCAAAACATAATCGATATTTTGTTTTTAAGTAATCAACATTTTTTTATTAAACTTAATCTGATTTTTACAAACTAATGTTGAGACTATTTATAGGAATAATCATCAACAAAATCCTAACTAACAGAGCTAAAAAAACACACGCCCAAACCCCCTAAGATCGTCCCTAATGACTCATACATGACTCACAAGATAAGTTTGCCACCTCATCACTACATGTGGATCTTATCTTGCTAACAAACTCAACAAACTTTATTTAATCAAGAAAATATCCTAACAAACTTCCTAACAACCTAATAAACAAGATAATCACCAGATTATAACCATAAATACATAAAAATTCGATGAAACCAAATCCATACAAAAATCATGAAAATCTCGCCATACACTTGCTTCAATTTTTGCGCAATTTTCCAAGATTTGCATCAAATCTTCGAGAAACATTTTAAAATCCAATCTTTTAATCAAGAAAACTTCAAGAAGTTATTTCCCATGTCTTTAAGGTTGTAAATGATGATCAAGACTCACTAACAAATAAAAGACTCAATGCCTAAAATGAGAAAAACCCTAGCAAATGCAGTGGGAAAAAACCCATAGGCAAACACCATCTTGTTCCCCAAAATCCACCATTCTTTCCTTGATATGTGTGCAAGTCTAGGTGTGTGTGATCATACACACGCAAATCCCAATCCTTGATGCACCCATATTGCTTGTATCCCCATAAGCAATTAGTTCACCTATGGTTGCATCTTTGCCATTGACATTCAAACTTTCGAAGTTGATTGCATCCTTGTAAATCTTGTCATTGATATTTAAATTTGCATCACTTTGGCTTTAATCAAACACATAATTGTTTGAAAATTCCCTAGTTAAAACTCTTGGTGGTTTCTTTATAGAGTGGAGACTAGACTACATTGTTGTGAGTAGAGATTTCTATCAATATTCACATCACTCATGAATTTTGAATCTCTGTCACTGACAATGGTTTTAGTTACTTCATGTAATCTCATCACATCCCAAAAATATAGCTCTGCAGCACTAACAGCATCATCAATCTTATGGCAAGGGGTGAAATGCGCCATCTTTGATAACCTGTCCACCACCACCATAATAGAGTCCTTGTTGCATGCAGTTCTAGGCAAACCAACAATAAAATACATTGATACATCTTCCCAAGGACCTTCAGGTACTGGCAATGATGTATATAAACCCTGATGAAACGTTTCTTTGGCCTTCTGACATATAGCACATTGAGATATCACAGCTTCCACATCTTCAATCATCTTAGTCGAATAAAAATGTTCTTGCAGCATGCACTATGATTTAGCAATTTCAAAATGCCCTGCAAGACCTCCTCCATGTGCCTCTTACCAGCAATTCTCTAATTAAACATTTAGGCACACACAACTAATTTCCTTTAAATAGGAATCCATCATGTGATGTGAATATTGTTGAACAAATGCCACTCACAAAAAAGGTTCTAGTTTCCACTCTATGAAGAATCCACCCACAATTTTGACTAGGGAATTTTCCAACAAGTTTGTTTTTGATTAAAGCCAAAGAACCGTCAAACTCACTCTTTTCCTCACGTGAATATAAAGCAAATGCACCAATTCACAAAATAAAGTATATTATTCTGAACGAAACAATAAGGAAAAATGTACAACTTGAATGTTGATTTTTATTACTCAAACAATCTATGTAGTTACAAAGAAATCTCAAGGTTATATATAGAATAACGTATGACTAAATCCTAACAACCTCCTAGGACTAAAAACAACAAAAGACACGCATAAAACAAGCTAAAATTCGTCCGTAATGACTCACACATGACTCACAAGATAAGATTGCCACATCATCACTACACCTTGATCTTATCTTGCTAACATACTCTAACATACCTTATATAATCAAGAAAATATCCTGACAACTTAACTAAATAATATATCAAAAAAAATAATCAGCAAATCTCCCTAAAATTACACGCCATTTTACTTCATGCCCAAGTAGCTTGAAATCATCACAAAATCACGCTATGTTGCTTCGCTATTTTTGCGTCATTTAAAGAACTTCTTCCAATCTTCAAGAAATGCTTCAAGATTCGATCTTTTAATCAATAAACCTTCAAGAAACCATTCTCCATGTATTTTAGGATGATTATGATTACCAATACACAACAAATGAAAGCACCTATGCCTAAAATGAGGAAAACCCTAGCAACTACAGTGGGAAAAAACCCATAGGCAAAACACATCTACTAACCACTATAAACACTACTTAAATTATTTGGTGATATTTTAATTGCATGTGACCATGAACACATAAAAGATTCCATTGGATGCACCCATTTGCCTTGTGTCACCAAAGGCCACCTATTCACCTAACGTTGCATTGTTCTTATTAGCATCCATCTAACTGTCGAAGTTTATTACATTGTTTTTGTTTACATAGTTTGATTAAATCATATCATCCTCCTCTTCTTCAAAAGAGTTTGTCTTCAAACCTCAAAGTAAATTATCAGGAACATAGGGAGCCAAATCACCATGTTAAAAGTGGCATGAACCCCAAATTAACCAGGCAACTCCAACTGTTACGCATTCTCCCCTACCTTTTTCACGATTTTAAAGGGACTATCATACCTTAGCATGAGCATGTTTTTTTGTTGGTTAGGAAAACTCTCTTTGTAGAAAGTAATGGCATTAGGAGAATATTTTGGGTGTTGTAAATTGAGGAATGTCAGTCGTTAATTGGATGAATTGGTGGGGGACAAGGATTGGTTGGGTTTTTTCTGTTGAAGATATCAAAAAACGGTTCTAACTTTTAAGTCTTACTATTTGTAAGTAATTTGAGATTAACAATTTGAAAGCATTAGGAGTCTGGACTCTGGACATATGATGTTTGAGTTTTGGAATGCTGCGTTTTTTCTCGTATTGTGTTTCCTTTTTCATGTACTGCTATGATGTTCTCCTTGGTGATAATTAGCTATACTACACAGTTAAAAGGTGTTGCTTTACCTAGATATGTTAACATGGACCTAATGACCTACTAGCTTTATTACACCGTTTGATTGGTTCTACAGATGTTATTATATTAATGCAACTCATTACATGATTGATGAACAAAAATGTTTCAGGGAAAAATCAATTTAGTGTGGTCAAAATGCATATCAATGACATATTTGCTTCATTATTCAGCATTATGGTACATAGTTAAAAGGTGTTGAGGTACTGACCGGAATTGCTGGAAAGCATGCTCCATATTATCTTGATTCTCGCCAAGTGGGACTATCTTTGCGCAAACCAGCAACCCTTTTCAAAGACTTTTGCTACATTAGAGCTACCAAAAATCCTCATCAAAGTGTCATAAAAATTGGGTGACAAAGAGCACGACGAACTTAAAAGTTACTTGACAGATAGTTCTCATATGCTGCATAATGTCGATTGTTGTGGATAGTTGTCAAACACCGTAAGAGGTACTGTTCAATTATTTATTTATTTGTTTGTTGAGTTCATGAATACCTTTTATTGTTCAGCTAATGGTGGATAATAATTTGTTTGATGTCTAAATTACTTGACCATTGTGAACAATTAATTGTGGATAATAATTTGTTTGATGTCTAAAATTTTTTAAAGGGGGAACTTTGTTTAAATTTGGTAAAGAGAACAGAAATAATAGGATGGAAAAGAATTGTGCTTAGTTGCCTTTTATTGCTGGTGTTTTAATGAAATTTGGTTTCTGAGTTTGGGGTTGTAAGAATTGTGATTAGTTGCCTTTTATTGTTTGTGACAAGCTACTCTATTTTTTTTATTCATTTTCTTGGTTTGAGTCTTGATTATTGCATTTATTGGTATATATGGCTTAACTTGTATTTGTGTTACTGCTTTGTTACTGCAGTTGTCGATCTTTGATCCCTAGTTGTTGTTGTCCCCATGTCTTCTGTAGTTGCTCCTGCTGCTGTTGTTCTTCTCTAGTTGTTGCTGCTATTTCTCTTGTAGCTATTTTGTTCTACCTGTAATTTGTTGGGCTACTATATGTGTTTTTGCTGGTGTAATTTATTGAGATTATAGATGTAATTTGACTGAAAATCAATGATATTATGTACATGTAACTTTCAACCTATCATTTCAGCTTATAAAATACCAAATTTTTTTTTGTTTTTGTTTTTTTTTGAGTGCTTATTTGCTGCGGTTGTGGAGAGAACCGCAACAAATAACCTACTATTTGTTGTGGTTCAAACCGCAGCAAATAATTTTTTCTTATTTGCTGTTATGCCATTTGCTGCGGGCAAAACTTGCAGCAAAAAGCATGATTTTAACCGCAGCAAATGTCTTTTTTTGTACTAGTGGTTGTCACAGGTTGGCGTATGAGTATCGATTACAGGAAACAGAATACTACAACTAAAAAGGATCACTTTCCCCTTCCCTTCATTGATCAAATGTTAGAGAGACTAGCTAGGTGTAAGAATTTTTTTCTATTTAGATGGTTATTCAGGATTCTTCCAAATCCCCATTCATCTAGATGATAGAGAGAAAACTACTTTTACATGTCCTTATGGTACTTTTGCATATCGTAGAATGCCCTTTAATTTATGTAATGCCCCTGCTACTTTTCAACGTTGCATGATGAGTATATTTTCTGACTACATTGAATCAATTATGGAAGTTTTTATGGATGATTTTAGTGTCTATGGAACTTCACTATGTCCTTATGGTACTTTTGCATATCGTAGAATGCCCTTTGGTTTATGTAATGCCCCTGCTACTTTTCAACATTGCATGATGAGTATATTTTCTGACTACATTGAATCAATTATGGAAGTTTTTATGGATGATTTTAGTGTCTATGGAACTTCACTTGATGCTTGTATAGAAAATCTGACCAAAGTGCTTATGAGATGTGAAGAGGTGGATTTAGTGCTGAATTGGGAAAAGTGTCATTTTATGGTCACTGAAGGTGTTGTGCTTGGACATTTAATCTCTGAATGAGGTATTGAGGTCGATAAAACAAAGATTCAGGTAATAGAGCAACTCCCCCCTCCGATGAATGTCAAAGGGGTAAGAAGCTTTTAGGGTCATGCAGGTTTTCATCGGAGGTTCATTAAAGATTTTTCTAAAATTGCGAAACCACTAACCCTATTGCTTTTGAAGGATGCATATTTTGATTTTACTGATGAGTGTGTTGAGTCCTTTAACAGGATTAAACAGGCACTTATTTCTGCACCTATCATCCAATCTCCTTATTGGGGCCTCTCGTTCAAGATCATGTGTGATGCCAGTGACTATGCAGTTAGAGCTGTTTTGGGTTAAAGGATAGACAAGGTTCTCCATGCATTCTATTATGCCAGCAAGACACTTGATCCTACTCCGGTGAATTATACCACTACTGAGAAGGAGTTGTTAGCAATCGTATATGCACTTGACAAGTTTAGATCATACCTATTGGGCTCTAAAGTGATTGTTCACACTGATCATGCTGCTTTGAAGTACCTCCTAGCCAAGAAGGAAGCAAAGCCAAGGGTGATAAGATGAATTCTATTGCTGCAAGAGTTTGATCTCGAGATTCGTGATAAGAAGGGAGCGGAAAATGTAATAGCTCATCATCTTTCTAGGATTCGATTCGAAGATGCAGAGCTCGTTCCTATTGATGATTCCTTCCCTAATGATCACTTACTTTCAGTTGCTGTTAAATCACCATGGTTTGCTCATTTTGCTAATTATATTGTAGGTGGTGTTTTGCCTCCTAATCTTTCATCACAGCGGAAGAAGCAGTTCCATCATGATGTCAGACGGTAATTTTGGGATGATCGAAATTTATTTCGGGAATGTGCTGATGGTCTATATCAATGATGTGTTCCTGATTGGGAGTTTTATATATGGGATCCTTAGCCATTGCCATTCATCACCCTATGGAGGACATGCAGGCCCTTGGAAGACAGTGTTTAAGGTATTGCAGTCTGGTTTCTATTGGCCTACTTTCCTGAAGGATGCTAGAGATTTTGTCATGTCTTGTGATCGTGCAAACGAACATGTAATATCTCCAAAAGGCATGAAATGCCTTACGCAGATATCTTAGAAGTTGAAATTTTTGATGTTTGGGGTATTGATTATACGGGTCCCTTTCCCTTGAGATTCAGACCATCCCCCCCCCCCCCCCCCTCCCCCTCCCAAGCGAATAACCCTACTTGGGCGAGTAGCGTTCAACCCAGAATGCCCAGCCATCCCCCCCCCCCCCCCCCCCCCCCCCCCCCCCCCCCCCCCCCCCCCCCCCGTGCGTCTCCGCTTCTCCTTTCTCCTTCCTTTTTCTTTCTACTTCTTCCTTTCTTCTTCTCTCACCTCTTATTATCTTATCTCCTTTTCTCTCTCTACAATTTCAAAACCTCCATACTCCCTTTCTTACTCTAAACTTCCTTCCTCTATATCTCCCTCTTTACTCACTCAAATTCAATCAAATCTTCACCAAAACTCATATTTTTCCACTCTCTTTTAGATCCACACCACAAATCTCTAAAAAAAATCGCTTCACTCACATCCCAAACTTCCTCACTTCACATACCCACCTTTAACCATGGCACCCAAGAGAAAACGAGCGGGACCTAGCACAAGAAGCGAACCACAAGGCTTTGGACGGTATTCCACCAATGGGTTAGTTGCTTTTGGCTCTCAAGAACAAAAGGTACGTTTTGAAAAATCAAAATTGAGACAGGTTATTCCTACTCGTTTTTTAGATCATCAGTTATTACGTGCTTCAGGTGTTTATAAACTGAGGAATTGTTTACATCTATGGGTATGGACCGAGTCTTTACTATGGATGCCCCCACTTAGCCCGACATAACCTATGAGTTCATGTCGAGTTTTGAGAGTGACCACCCCAACCCCAAAGCACCGGTTAGAGGTTTTAGTTTTAGAATGTTTAATGTTGATTGGTATGAAATGATCGAAGATTTAGGGGCTATTTTTTAGTAAGCCAGTTGGGGGCGTGATAGACCCCCAAAGGGTTTTGATGATGTTGCTTGGTGATTTTCTTTGACAGGTGTACATTTAACTAATTGGCAACATGCCAAAGCTAATTTAATCGACCAACCCTCTGCCACGATTACTCACTGTTTCCTTGCATGGACTATCTTTGGTCGGTATGAAAAGCATGAAGTTCATACTAGAGAAATGTGGTGCCTAGGGAGGCACTTGGTAAAACATTCCTTTCCCTATCGTGTTCATCTTTCTCACTTATTTGCTATGTATTTAGATACTCAATCCAAGACCTATGTAGGAATTGATCGATTTGGCCAATCAACCATTAACATTGTTTTTGGTGACCTACTGACTAATGTTGCTAGGTACTAGTGCAGATTTTAAGTACCACCGGACCCTGTTGTGGGGTCATGTGCTTTGGATGCCCCTTACCTTAGCCAATGTGATTGGCTACAGTTAAGGAAAGGGGGTCGTATTCGATGTTACATAGGGCCATCTAGGGGAGTTTCTATTATTCTCCCTAATTCTCCATGGGCTGGATTGCTGCCTGATCAACAATCCTATAATGTGCCTTTGGATGGTCGTGCTGCAGGTTCTTTTGCAGCTACTCCGGGACACAGTAGACCGAGCCAATCTCCGCAGTTTGTGCCCCAGAACCAGCCACCCCAGCAACCCCCTATTGACCCTGCCCCATGGTAGACACAGATGAACCAGCTGCATAACCAGTTTAACAACTTCCAGTTACAACAGCAGCAGTTCATGCAACGGTTCGTTACTTTGAGCAGGACCACCGTCTTGCCATGTACCCCATCTATGACCACTACTCTTGTAGACCGGCGTAGTGCCTTCTACTGGCTCTCACCCTTCATGGTACACTTTCAACCCTGGAGAGGGGACCAGTAGAGCAGGAGGAGCAGGAGGTGGTGGTGGAGATGATGATGATGACGATTCCAGGGAGGATACTGATACCTTCCTTCGGGATTCTAACTGACAGGAGTCCCTTACTTCATTTAGCATGAGGACATTGCTGAGTCCGGCTTGGGGGAGGTAATTTTATTGCTTTCTTAATTTAGTTTTTATTGCTTTTTTCGTGTAGCTTTTATTGCTTTCTTACGATAGTCATATGGTTTGTACTACTTGTTAGCAGTAGGAGTTTACATATGACCAAAAAAATGTACTGCTTTCATAGTCTAGAGTTTTGTTTTGCTTTTAGTAGCTAATTTTAGTTTAATTGATTGATTGAATGATATGTATGATGAAACTTTGTGAATGGTAACTTCCTTGTACCCCGTATTTTATTTAAAAATGTTTTGTATTGCTTTGGGCATGTTATGAGTTATGTTTTGGGAATTGCCAACTTGGACTTGAACTTGACTTCGCTTGAAACAGTTTCTTATCTTGCCATTATAGCCATGTGTAGGGTAGAGGCTTGAATTGTGTTAACGGGAGGATTTGAGCAGTATACAGTGTTATATGCTTATTTCTTTTCATGTGTGCTTAGTTCTCGGTGCTTGTATGATCCGTGTTTTGGCTTTTGACTCTAGTAGCATAGCTTTGGTGTGTTACATGTCGTGAATGATAAAAGGCATTCATTTTGTTTAGGAGCTTTTAGATTTTAGGCGTTCCTTCATAAATTTTCCCTTGATCCTTATTTTGAACTTTTTACCTTTCATTTGCATTTTAGCCACATTACAACCCTATTTGGCCTTGTTCTATCAGTTGATATATGCCCAAGCTTGGCTTGGGCGAGTTGCGGAGTTGTTATGTTGTGTGTGCACTTGTTGGAAGTTTTGGAAGATGTTGGAAAACTGTGGAGTGTTTATTGTTAGAGTTTAATAATATGTCTCACATTAAGGCTGTGCATACCAATATCTAGGCTAGTTTTTAATGAAGAATTAAAATGTTATAACTTATACTGGCCTAGTTATGTATGTGTGATGATTTTGTCTTTGACATATCATTATGAGTCGTGAGCCAAAGTTTTGAAAAAAAAATTTGAAAGTTAAAAAACATAAAAAAAAAAAATGAAAAAATAAAGAGTTGAAAAAAATTGAAAAATGTTGAAAAAGAAAAGCTTGTGATATTTGGAGTTGTTGAAGTGTAAAGTTTTATGGTGTGATGTGGTTCCATGAGAATTTGTTTTATGTTGGAGTTGAATGTTGGAGATGTTAATTATGTCCTTTGATTGTTATATGCGTATAGCCCGCATTTACCATCAAATTATCCCAAATTTTATCCTACTATACCCATCACTCTAGCCACGTTACAAAATTATAAAGACCTTTTTGATCGGCATGTACATGATTTTAGTTCTGCTGAAGTGAGTCAACTGCCAAAGCTAGTCACTAGTGGAAAAATTGTAAAAGGGAACCCCTTATAGGTAACGGGCGTATAAATTGCACGAAACCTTCTTTTTTTATGTAACGGGCAAAGTTTAAACCGTTACCTTTGAGTCGCGTTTTCCAACTTTAGATAGCGAGCCGAATCTTCCCAGTTACTCAAACAAGTTTATATTTCGGGCAATTAATGGCCCGTTACCTAAACATCTTTTTGGGTTGGCGGGTTTTTTTATATGTAACGGGCCTTTCTCTGCCCGTTACCTAAAGTACCTATCTTTTGGCATATCATCAGTGTATAAGTAATGGGTGTAGTATGCCCGTTACTTAAACGTTTTAAAGGTAACCAAAGATGACCGTTATCTATTTGATGTGGGATTCTCAACATCAGTTCAGTTAATATAAATCACCATCTTCCCTTGAAATTAAAAAAAAAAAAAAAAGAAGAGCAAAACCAATTTCACTATTCCAGATCTCCACTACCTCCACTACAATCACCCCCGATTTCGAACTACAATCACCACGAACTCCACTACCTCCTCAAATTCGAACTAAAATCTCCACCACCATCTCAAATTCGAACAACCAACTCCACTACTGTTATGGGATAAATTGGAAATACTCTATTTTTAAGCAATTTTGATGTTGGCGGGAAAGTTTGTTGGTAGTTATTAGCTGTTGTGGCCTTTGTCGTTTTCTGAGTTTGTTAGAAAAGGGAATCTTTTCTGTTTTAATTCTGTTTTGAGTTTGTGGTTGTAATGAAGTGTTAGCTGCTATATTAAGCTAATTGATTGTATTTTTCAAAATATGAAATGAAATTACAATCTTTCTCTCTATCTTCTTCTCCCCCTCAATTTCTTCTGCATTTTCTGATCTAAAATCTTCTTCAAAAATTAACAAAAAAAAAATATTTAAGGAAATTAATATTTCCTTAACATTGGTATCAGAGCAGCGCTGTGCTCTACCTCTGACCTGGGAACAGGCTGGCTCCAGCTGTTACCAGGAGTGTGACGAAGATGGAAGCTCAACTAGCTGATCTGGAACAGAAACTGGAAGAACAAAATAGATCTTCTGCCCAGAAATTTGATGAGATTCTGAGAATGATGCAAGCAATGAAGGAGAGCATGCCTACACCTAGGAGTGACGATCGGGTTATTCAACCAAGAATGGGGTATAATCCTAAACTTGAGTTTCCAAAATTTGATGGATCAAATGCTAGAATGTGGATTAAAAAATGCTTCAAATATTTTTCATTGTGTAAAATTCCTGATGATCAGAAAGTAGATTTAGCTTCCTTGAATATGACTGGTAAAGCTGAAAATCGGGTGTCTAGTTATTTGTCATGTAGAGCCATGGTAGATTGGAATGATTTTGTGATTGATGTGACTAGACGGTTTAAGGATGAGAGTGGTGTCAATGTGGTTGAGGAATTTAACAAATTGGAACAATCTGGTAGTATTGAATCATATATAGATGCCTTTGAAAATCTCAGAGCTCTTATGCTACAGAACAGCTATTTGTTGCCTGAAAAGTACTTGTTAGAGAGTTTCATTGGAGGCTTAAAACCTGGAATCAGGCTATTTGTTAGAGCCTTTAAACCTCAAACTATCATGTCTGCAGTAGAGTATGCTAGGCTGCAGGATGAGTCCTTGAACATCAACAAATCTACAACCCCAAAATCATTTTCTGCTAAGCCTTATCAAACACAACCCACACCTAATACCTCAAAACCACCTCTCCTTCCTCTCCCAAACACTAAACCTTTAACCCCTTACCCAAACACAAAACCCCTAACCCTAACCCTCACAAACACAAACACTAAGCCATTTCAGAAACCCAAATACAATCCAGCAGATATAAGGGCAGAATAAATAGCTAAAGGACTATGCTATTATTGTGATGCCCCTTATAACAGAAACCACCAGTGCCAGTTCAAAGAGCCTCAATTGTTTACTGTGGAAATTCCCTGTATGGATGAGTGTGATAAAGCTGTGGTAGAGCTGGAAGAGCCTGAAGAAGTGGTAGATTCTGAACCTCACATATCCCTGAGTGCCTTATCAGGGAGTCAGAACTTTCATACTATGAGAGTCCAAGCTGTAGTCAAGGGTAAAATATTACAGACACTTATTGACTCAGGAAGCACTCATAACTTCCTGGATAGTCACTTAGCTAGTGAACTGGGGTGTAAGGTGGATAAGATACCTGGTCAGGTTGTAACTGTAGCAGATGGAAATCATCTCCAGTGTGACTCAGTTTGTAAGAATTTCTCATGGTCTCTGGGAGGACATTCTTTCACTACGGATGTACTACTCTAGGAAGCTGTGACATGGTATTGGGAATACAGTGGCTAAGCACTCTAGGGTCCATCTCTTGGAATTTCAAACAACTGACTATGAAGTTCTGCACTAATGACCAGTGGGTGGAGCTTAAGAGAGTACCTAGTAAGAAGCTTAAAGTTTGTGAGAAAGATTCCTCTAGTAAATTGTTACATGAGGCTGCTCAGATTTGCTTAATGCAAGTATCTGAGATAGATGGACCTGTGGCCCCTGGCCTTATGCTTGTGTTTTTGAGGAGCCAACTGAGTTACCTCCTAATAGAGGAGTGCATGACCAAGAAATCAATCTGGAACCTGGGAGCAGACCAGTTACTACACAGGCCATCTTAGAGGTGCTCAATCACGGAAATGTTAGTAGTTCAGGGTTCACTCTTCAGGATGGATTATTGAGAAGAAAGGGGAGAATAGTGATTGGCCCTGATGAGAATCTAAGAAAGAAGCTGCTTCAGTGGCAACATGCCTCTTTGGAAGCAGGTCATTCAGGAAAGAACCAAACAATGAAGAGAATGCAAGGACTGTTTTATTGGAAAGGCATGGCTAAGGATGTGAGTCACTTTGTAAGGAAGTGTGTGGTGTGTCAAGCTGCTAAATATGACACAGCTGCAAAACCAGGGAAGTTACAGCCCTTGCCCATACCTGAATAGGTATGGACTGATATCTCAATTGGGTTACCAACATCTATGGGAAGAAATGTCATTTTTGTGGTGGTAGATAGGCTAAGTAAGTATGCTCATTTTATGGCTCTTAAGCACCCTTTTTCTGCCATAGAGGTGGCCCAGGTTTACTTGGATCATGTATTCAAGTTACATGGCTGGCCAAGAAGTATTGTTAGTGACAGAGATGCTATCTTTTTGAGTCAGTTCTGGAAGCGGTTATTTTCTTTACAAGGTACAGAGTTTCTGCTTTCTTCTGCATATCACCCTGAAATAGATGGACAGACTGAGGTGGTTAATAGGTGTCTTGAAACCTACTTGAGATGTATGACTAGTGACATACCTAAGGACTGGTGTAAGTACCTTCCTATGGCAGAATGATGGTATAACACCCACTACCACACTTCTACAGACATGACTCCTTATGAGATTGTTTACAGTCAACCACCCCCTATTCATCTTCCTTATTTGCCTGGTGAATCTCCTATTGAAGCTGTAGATAGGAGCATGCAAAAAAGAGAAGAAATGCTGAAAATTTTGAAGTTCAACCTTCAAAGGGCTCAGAACAGAATGAAGATACAAGCTGATAAGAAAAGGTCTGAAAGGTCTTTCACAGAAGGGGACTGGGTATGGTTGAAGCTACAGAGTTACAGACAACAATCAGTCCAGCATAGAAGCAACAATAAACTTGCTGCAAAGTACTATGAACCCTTCAGGGTTGTTCAAAAGATAGGGCAAGTTGCTTACAAACTTCAGCTACCTAATCATGCTAAAATACATAAATTATTTCATGTTTCTCAACTGAAGTTGTTCTCTGGACAAAGACCTCCTGTGGCCTTAGTTCCAGATTGGCCTGTACCACCTGCCCCAATACCTGCTGCTATCTTAGACACTCGTCTAAAACAGGTGCAAGGAAGGTCTATAGAGCAAGTATTAGTCCACTGGGCAAATTAACCAGCTCATGAAGCCACATGGATGTGCAAGGATGATTTTACTGCACAATTCCCTGAGTTCCTTCCTTCGACTTGAGGACAAGTCTCTTAAAGGGGGAGGGTATGTTATGGGATAAATTGGAAATACTCTATTTTTAAGCAATTTTGATGTTGGCAGGAAAGTTTGTTGGTAGTTATTAGCTGTTGTGGCCTTTGTCGTTTTATGAGTTTGTTAGAAAAGGGAATCTTTTCTGTTTTAATTCTGTTTTGAGTTTGTGGTTGTAATTAAGTGTTAGCTGCTATATTAAGCTAATTGATTGTATTTTTCAAAATATGAAATGAAATTACAATCTTTCTCTCTATCTTCTTCTTCTCCCCCTCAATTTCTTCGGCATTTTCTGATCTAAAATCTTCTTCAAAAATTAACAAAAAAAAAAATATTTAAGGAAATTAATATTTCCTTAACAACTACCTCCTCAATTTCGAACTACACGCAATCCCACCACCACCTCAAATTCGAACAACCTACTCAAATCAAAACCTAAACTTCTTGTCAAATCAAATTTGGTGAGTTTTTATTGGCGAAATTCTGCAGGTGCGCGAATCCGACAACAGTTTTTGAAGCTAAAAAGGTTTGTGTTCCTTCATTATTCAAGTATTTTTTTTATTTAATAATTAATTTATTGTTACATTCATTCGCTAATTTGTGCGTAGTTCAATTCATTCGAATTTTTTGCTTTGTTTTTTGTTGTTGTAACCAATTTGTGCGACTTCAATTCTTATTGAAGATTATTGAAGAATTTAGAGGATTAAAAATTGGGACTTTATTTTTTAATGAGTGTTTTTAATGTTATTGGAGTTGCAAAATGAAGGAAATTAAAGTAATCACCGACATTTAGAAGTAAATTAAAATTGAAATTGAAATAAAAACACCTTTGTTAAAAACCTTGAATTAGTTTGTGTCTTTCAGACATAAAGTCGAACATTTGGTGTACAATTGAAGGTGTTTTTTAAGGTTAGATTTTGATAATTATTTTCTACTCCACTCAAATTGTTGTTATTTAGATTGATCTGACTTGATTAGTCAAAATTAAAGCAGTTTAATTGCTTAATTAATGTGATGCAATGCTGTAAAATTATAGCATATATATGACATATTTTGTGTAATTTATGAGTTTTTGCCCAAATTATGGTGTAAGGAGTATGATTGAAATCTGATACATTTATTTATTAATTTTTTTTTCGTGAACATTTAAGTTAAGTCACGAAAATTCTTTGCATGTATCAGATACAGAATCTGATATGCTTCGTGGCAATTTTTAATTTTGTTGTTATGCTTCTGAGAAATTCAGTTTTTTTAATGGGGTGGGGTTGTAGCTGGTTGTAAGTCTGGTGACTGAGCAGGGACTTCTCAGTTGTCTTGTAGGTTTTGGTTGTTTTGTGGTGTAGAAGTGGTGTTTGGGGTTGGTGCTGTTGTTTTGTTGCTGGTGCTGCTGCTTTGTTCTGCAGTTTTTACAAAGGCTGTTTTGCTGGTGCTGTTTGCTTTGTTTGGTGGCAGTTAGTTTCTTGGCTGTTAGGGTTTAGTGGAGGGGTACTGCAGGTTTTTGTTCATGTTTTGGGTGCTTAGTGCTGGTTGTTGGTTGAAGTGAAATTGTTTTAGGTTTGCTTATGGGTTTGGTTGCAGCTGCACAAATTTTTTAGTTCCTAAAATTACAGCTCAGTGTTTCTGTGCAGTTTTATACAAGTTTGTTTCTGGAGCTGGCTGCTTTTTTTTTTTTTTGGTAAAATGTAAGAGATTTTATGATCAAAAAGGAGAAAAAAAATACAACCTAGAAAGCCAACCTAAGCCAAATTTACTCAATTCAGCCTAGGAAGCTTAAACCAAACACCAAAGCTATACATCAACCAGCAAAGCAAAACTCACAATTCACAAACTATACTAAATAACTCAATACAAACAAAACTGCACAACTGGCCCAAAACTACTAAAAAACTGTCAGCAACCAAGCCCCCAAAACTCAGCACTGCCACACTCAAACAGAGCATAAGAGCTCACCAAAAGCAAACCAACACAGGTCCTCCTCTAACTTTCAGACTTCTCACATAACTGCCTACTGCAAAACTAAACCAGACAGCAACAAGAACAAAGAGGAATCTTACATATGACAGCAGCAAACCTACTGCTAAAACCGAATTAAACACCTCCCCACATAGTTGCACTTCTTTACACACTGCACCACAAAATGCATCCTTAACAATTGCAACCTGTTAACACAGTGCAAAGACACTGCAGCCTTCAAGCACAAGCCAAACACTGCATTAATGCATTGCTCCTGCAACTCATAAGACTGCACAACCTCACTGCTGCATTACTGTACACGCTGCAGCAAACAGAAACAACTTAACAACCCAGACTAACACAGCAAAAAACCTCCTCAATTCCTCCCACACCAACACAGCCTTTACACACCTTAAAAACAACAACACAGGCCACAGCACTGAACCCTTAGCAGCTGCAGAAAAAAGGCCATCACTGCTCTAACCACACCAACAACACCCAACCTGCAAGATCAGCAGCAACTACACAACTGCACTGCAGCATGAATGCACTCAGTAGCAGCACACAACTACAGCCAAGCACCACAACCCTGCTTTCCACATAGCCTGCAACAGGAACAGTTCTGCAGAAACAGAACTGCATAGAGCAACAGCAGCATGCAAACTAAGCTTCATCAAAACAGGCACTTTCCCTTAGCAAGCCACAACATCAGCCTGAGACCAGACCTCACAAACAAACCTACACACAAACAGCAAGCCAAAACAGCAGCTAAGCCCAAACTCCACACAAAAACAAGCAAAAACAGCAGCTGCAGATCAGCAGCCTCAAAACCACCACACCTGCCACTTGCAAATCAAGCAGGCTAGCCATAGCAGCAAAACCTGCAGAAGCACAGAAATTGTAGTTTTGCAGTTCAGTTCATGGATTTGGACTGTGTAATGGGTGCAAGATTGTGCAGTGTTTGTTGGGTTCTGCAGTTGTGTTGAGACTGCCTTGTGTTTTGCTGTGGGTAGTGGTGTCTGCAAGTTGTTATGGTGGTTTGTAGAGGATGTTGTGGTGTGGATTGTTGCACTTCAAAGTTTCATTGTTAAAAGCCTGTTTGATTAGAATGGTTGTTTTCTTTGCTGTGTGTTTGGCTGCTGTTTAGGGAGTTCAGTTTACATCTTCTTTTCTGCTGAGTTCAGGTGCAGTGGGTACAAGGCAGGCAGTTTTGTTTGTTGTAGTTTGGTCAATTTCAGTAGTCTGCAGGTCTTTGGCTTGGCCTTATTGCATTGCAGTGGGTTACAAGTTTGGTTGTTTTGGTGGGTAGATTGGTTGTGTTTTGTTTTGGGTGTAATATTAGCTGCTGTTTTGTTTGGTTTTAGATTGTTTTTTTATTTGTTTTGCTGTTTTGTGTTAGAGGGTTATTCTGATTTTGGTTTGGTTGAGTCAACCACCAAATTTCAGTATTTATGTTGTACTTTTCTCAAGGAAAGGAGCACTAAATTTTGGACTTTTGGGCTTCACCTAACATGAATAAATGATTGCTTCGTGAGATTTGGACTATGTATTATGTAATGTTGTAGTAAATTGTTTTGTCTTTGGTTTTTTTAAATATTTAAATATTATTTATTATAATTTTTTTGCTCTGTGTTTTGACTTTTGATATTGCTATGTTGATCTTTGTTCTATAGTCGGAGCATGTTATATAATTAACATTTACATTCGGCTGTGTAGCTAAAAGATTGTTCATTGTTGATCTATCAAGCTATAAAAATTATACATTTTGCTTGCACTCACAAGCGTTTATTTTACTGATTCAGTCTACAGAAGAACAATCAGGACACTGCTAGGGATCAGAACACATGCTGCAGAATATCTGTTTGTTACAAACAAAAAGAACAGTGGTGACTACCACAGGTAGAGGTAGACGTGTGCAGCTGTGTGTGGGTCCGTCACCAAAGGATATTTGGTAAGTGTTGCTAATTCTTACTCTCGCTCCTTTAAAATTCAGTTCACACCTACTCTTTACATTCAGTTTACTCTTAGGTGCTCTCAAATTCAATTTGGTTATTGTAGTTCTATTATGGTGTTATTATGGTGGTATTGATATACATAATCTAAATGGTTGAAGTTATTATGAATTAATTGTTTAGAAATATATGGATCGAATTTTATATGTTGAAGTTCCAATGTCAATTACACTAGTATACACATGTTGATACAAGCATTTCATGTTACTTAATCTAAATGGCTAAAATTATTAAGAATTAGAAATATATGGATTGAGTTATTTTATTTTGAAGTTCTATGTCAAGTTGACTGTTATATTCTTTCTTGATTTTACATTTTGCATTATTATTGTTGTCTAGAAAGATTATATTGTAGGAGTTACTGCTTGAAGCATTAAGTTCAAGTTACTTGAATTCATATTGTAGGATTTCCCATTAACTTATTTGAATTTGCTATCATATTTGATAAAAATAGTAATTCAAACGGATAGTTTGTCCACTATGATATTCTTTCTACCGTGCAGTAAATAATTGGAAATATGACTTATTCTTCTTGTTGAATTGCTTCATTATGTTTTGCTAGAAATGAATCGTAGTTGGATGTATGGGGACCGTTGGCAACATGCCTACCTAAATGGGGTTTTGGAATTTTGTAATAGCGCAATGAATATCGTTCGGATTCTAATGAGGAATTAATCTTTTGCCCTTCTCGTGATTGTGATAATATAAAGAGATGGGTCGATGTTAAGATTATTGAAAACCATTTGTTGAGTGTTGGGTTTACGAATAACTACCAGGTTTGGTACTACCATGGTGAAAACGTGGGTTCTATGGACACCAATAAACTTCATGTGGATGATGAGGTTGTTGGGGATGATATTAATGATGTTCATGAACCCATACAAGGTGATCAAAATGAAATGGAGGAGATGATGGGTGCAATGGGTGACAATGAGAATGATCAACCAAAGATGTTGGATGATTTAAAAAATGCCGCAGAGACACCTGTTTCTAGTTCTTCTAAGTATTCTAAGTTGTCTGCAACCTTAACACTATTTAACATCAAATCTAAGAGTGGATGGAGTAATGAGAGCTTTGATTGGTTGTTGGAAAACTTAATGGACATGTTTACAGCTGATTTGCCTAAGTCCACCTATTTCGCTAATAAATTGATGAATCCATTAGGCTTAGGTTATACAAATATAGATGCATGTCCCAAAGATTGCGTGCTCTTTTGGAAGGAGTATGAGAAGTTGCAATCTTGTTCGATTTGTGGAGAATCGCGTTATAAGCGAGAAGGTGCAAGACGCGTCGAAGTGGCCTCTAGCCAAGGTTTGATGGTGTCTTTCTATCATACCAAGGTTTAGAACACTGTTTTCAATTAAAAAAGATGCTAAAAACTTAGTTTGGCATGCTAAGAAAAGAAAGAAAGATGGGTTAATTCGACATCCAACTGATGGCGAACAATGGAAGAACATTGATAAAGAATTTTGAGCCTTTGCTGAAGAGCCTAGGAATTTGAGACTTGGTTTAAGTACAGACGGGATGAACCCCTATGGTACTTTGAGCAGCGCACATAGTACATGGCCAGTGTTGTTGACCATATATAACATGCCTCCATGTTTCTGCATGAAGCGCAAGTACATCATGCTGTCACTCCTCATTTCGGGTCCGAAACAACCTGGACATGACATAGATGTGTGCTTAGCGCCTCTAGTTGATGACTTGAAAATGTTGTGGCATGAAGGTGTGCCAATGTTTGATGCCCATACGAATACAAATTTCACACTGAAGGCAATGCTTTTTTCCACAATCAATGATTACCTAGCATATGGTAACTTGTCGAGATATAAAGTAAGATCGAAGCAAGGATATCCAATATGTGAAGAAGACATGAAGCCAAAGTATCTTAAACATTGGGGAAAGAATGTCTTCATGCATACTAGGAGGCAGTTACCACGGTTTCACCCTTATCGAAGGATGAAGTCTCAATTTAATGGGGAGACTGAGCATGGGATTGCAAGAAGGCCACTCAGCGGAAAACAAGTTTATGATCGAATAAAAGATGTGAAAACACGATTTGGTAAAGGTCATCATCAACCTTTAAAGAAGGGTGAACTATGGAAAAAAGTTTCCATACTTTGGGATCTTCCATATTGGAAACACCTTGCTGTTAGACAGTGCCTCGATGTTATGCACATCGAAAAAAATGTTTGTGATGTACTTGTGGGGACGTTGTTGGATACTCCAGGGAAAACCAAAGATGGTTTAAGTGTTGGTAAAGATACGATGGAAGGCAACATTCGACCCAAGCTATTGCCAGAGTACAATGCAGATGGAACCAAAGCCTTTTTACCTCGAGCTTGCTACACATTGTCACGAGATGAGAAAAGAAGGTTTTGTGAGTGCTTGTATGGAATCAAGGTTCCAACTGGTTATTCATCCAACGTACGACGTCTAGTTTCCATGACTGATAAGAGATTGATTGGCATGAAATCGCATGATTGTCATGTCTTGATGCAGGTCTTCCTACCTATTGCTCTTCGTGGTCTTGTGTCAAAACATGTTAGGCATGCTATACTGAAGTTGTGTTTATTTTTCAATAACTTATGCAAAAAAGTTATGGATCCTAAGGAGCTTGACATGATGCAAGATGAACTGATTGAAACACTTTGTAAGTTTGAGATGTATTTCCCATCTTTATTTTTTGACATAATGGTTCATCTCATAATGCATATAGTACACGAAGTCAAGGAAGTTGGTCCTGTTTTCTTGCGGTAGATGTACCCATTCGAGAGATACATGGGGTTTTTGAAAGAAAAAGCAAGAAATCCAGCAAAACCAGAGGCCAGCATAGTTAGAGGGTACACGGCTGAGTAGTGTTCAAATTTTTGTGCTGTGTTTCTAGCTGTGGGTCAAGAAATTGGTATGGGTAAAACTATTCAGGAGGGGAGACTTGAGGGGTATGGTACGGTGGGTCACAAGCAGATCAAACCTCGTAATGAAAGATTTCATCTAGCACACCAGTGTGTTCTTCAACACCTATCTGATGTCCACCCTTACGTTGAAAAACACTTGGCTTATTTGAAAAGCAAAAATTCAAAATACTCTTCATTTACCATAATGCTAGAGCACAACCGTACTTTTGCCGAGTGGTTTCAAAACCAAGTTTATTTAGAGATGAATGTGCCTAATTCTAATATCTCTGATACAATAGCGTGTCTTGCAAGGGGTCCTGAATCTGTTGTTTCTTCTTTCCAAGGCTATGATATTAATGGCTTTTGCTTTTCCACCAAAGTCCAAGATGACAAGGGTGTTCACCAAAATAGTGGTGTTGTTGTTGTTGCATCTTCTATTGAATATTCAACTTCCAAGAATATTAGACCAATTAATGCAACGCAATCATATTACGGAGTTATTGATGAAATATGGGAGCTTGACTATTTAGATTTCAAAATTCCATTGTTTAAATGCATGTGGGTGGACAATCGTCGTGGTTGCAAAATAAGTGAGGAAGGGATGACTTTGGTGAACTCAACCCGATTCAGTGACACAGATGAACCCTTTGTATTAGCATCACAGGCAAAACAAGTGTTCTACATTGTAGACAATGTTGATCATCAATGGCGTGTCGTTGTACAAGGAAAGAGAAAAATAGTTGGTGTTGATGAAGTGGTTGATGAGAAAGAGTATGATGAGTTTGACGATACTCCTCCTGTGTATACTGCGGTGAATCCTTTAGGGGATTGAGAAGATATTGTTGATGATGAAGTGTATGATCGTGAAGAAGGCAGTGTTGTTGATGTCCAACAATGACATTGACATCATTTTGGTATAACTTAGATTCTTTGTTAATTACTATATAATGTTTTTTTTAATTCATTTTTCATTTGAGTATTTTGACAAATTGTAGTTGATTCCGTTGTTTTTTGAATTTATTTTCTTTCAATTTCGTAGTTTCAATGGTTTTTTTTCCCAGGTACAAATGGTATCATAATGGACGAACACCATGAGACACAACAACTTGAGAAAAATGTCCTAGGTTTGTTTATGTTGCCTTTTTGCTCATTCACTTTCTGAGTTCCTGACTCTTATGAATTCAGATATACCTAACTAAATTATACGTAATCATCATGTTTTATGCCTAGCTAAATAATGAAACGACGTATACATAATTAAAGGTTAATTAATCAATGAATTGGCCACATACATTCAAGATATATAAGTTATTGACTTTTCTTATAAAAACCATGCATTTCTTTTTTTTCTTTTTATTCAAAAAGCAGCAGCAAAACCCTCTCTTCAGTTAAGATGCAGTTCTCTTCAGTTTTCCTTTTTTTTTTAGTTTTTTGTTTTCCAGTTTTCATTTGTAGGATGTTATAATGTGCAGAAAACGAGGACCCAAAAGATAAACCAAAAAGGGGGAGAGGTCCAACGAAAGGAGTTCAATCAAAGACGCCCATGGTGCTTGACTTCAATGCTTATGATATGCCTGTAGGAAATTGGTCACGACAGTATGGGTCACATGTAGGCCGATCTTCACATAAGATAGACATCAACATCACAAGTTGGAGTGAGGTTCCTCAGGCACAAAAGGATAATATGTGGCAGGAGACAAAGGTATACTTTTGCTGCTCATATCTTAGTTTTAAATGTCGATATCCGACATACATAGTAACATCATTATTTCACATTTTGCTTAATTCATACATGCAGCGCAAATTCCACATTGTTGATTCTAATGGTATAAGAAAGGGGAATTTTCTTAGAGCCGTTGATGCTCGATATCGATCATGGAAGTCTTGGTTGGTTGCTCGTTTTGTAACTAGGACTAAAGCCCCTAAAGACAGAAGCCCCAATGCAAACCTCAAGCCTTGGGAGTTGTATGAAGGGGTGATTATAGAGGATGGTTGGAAGAAATTTGTTGAGCACATTGATTCATGTGAATTTAAGGTATTTTCTTATACACCAATTGTGATAAGATCTTAGAATTGCGAACTTGTCAATTGAAAATTCTGATGTGTAAACTGAAAATTCTGAATTCTGAACTGAAAATTCTGCTTTGTCAGTAAAATTTTGCAAATTTTGGAGGATTTCTTCAACTAAACATTCTATTTTGTAATTGCCACATGACACTAATTATTTAATAGCTGATTGAGATGTAATTGATTGATAATTGCAAGGTAACTTTAAGCCCTCATGGGATTAGTTTCAACCTTAAACTGTTTTTTTTCAAATAGGAAAAAAGTGCAAGGGGCAGACAAAGTGCAGCAGCTAACATCCATCGCCATAGATTAGGGCCCAGATCTTATGCAAGAAGTAGAAAAGAATGGATCGACAAACAAAAGTTGCCTACTCCGACAAGCAACCTCAGTGGGGAAAGTAGTAGCATTATGAGTGAAAGGGTAGACACTAAGCCACTGGAATGGTGTCTAGCACATATGAAGAAAACGAAAGATGGGAACTATGAAGTTGATCCAAACAAACCCGAAACAGCTACCATTGTGAAGAAAGTTGTAAGTGGTGTAAAAGTAGTGTACTTTTCTTTTCATCATTAAGTTCTATAAGTAATTGTATGTGTTTTTTTTTCTAGATGGAATATTAGGAGCAAGAGAGAAAAGAAAAAGAAGATGGTGCTTCATCCAGTAACAACAATGATGGTTTCGATGCATTGGCCAACGCATTTGGAATAAAGGATCACCGAGGATATGTAAAAGTGATTAGTAGGGTTGGAGTTGGTGTCGCGTATAAGAAAGCATTTGGTAAAGTGGATAGAAAAAGAGGTTATTCGATGCAAGGTGGATACTCAGTTGAAGAATTGAAGGAGGTTAGAGCAAGTGTAAATGCGGAATGGCAGGTGAAATTTGAAGAGAGGCTGCTAGAAAGTTTGAAGGAAAGAGTGGCTGCCGAAGTGCAACAATATTTATGCTCACTAATGACTCCAAAAAAGCCAACCACAGTGCAAAGAGCCCCGTCCTATGAACCTGAACCACAGGTAATCAAGGTATAACTTTTGACCATCCTTCATTAAGAATCCTAACCATCCTTCATCAAGGTGAAATATCAAGAGTATTTTTCTGTAAAAAAATATCTTAAAGAATTCAACTTTTAAAAATATCAAATTTATTTTCAGAATTCAGAATTTAGGGTGCATGCTTTATGGCTGCATCTTATGATACTCCAACACTCCAAGCCTAGAATTTGAAAACCGAGATGACCAACAAATGTAAAGTATCTATGCAAGACTGTTGTGATATATTATTAAGAGATGATGGTTTTAAATTTTAATTTTATGTTCACTTTTATTAGTGCAAATTAAGCAATGAATTAATTGTCCAACATTTTTGTTACCAAAGTATTATCTTTTTCAGTGCCTAATATGGTTGAAGATGCTCCTACTCGTACAAGAGATTGAAAATGTGTGTGAATCTGTGGTACTCTTTACTGTCTAAATAAATTGTTAGACTTTCATGTTTTGGTGAGAAAAAACAGTTATGAAAACTTTCTGAAAAAAGTTACTGTCTTAATAAGGTTGTCTCTTTCATTCATCCTTGATTTCTTTGAGTTAGGAATGTTTGATTGGGTATCAAACCAGAGAATCCATTCCAAAGATGAGCTCCTGCTTTAGTGGAGGGGGAAGGGCAGCCTATGCACTTGACCTTGATATCATTAAATCTCCCTTAACGTCGATACGGACTTCTCATTCTCATCACCTTCTTCTACTATATCAAATTTATGAGGAATAGAATCAAATCATAAACTGATCAAAACTGATCAGTTCAGAACTGATCAAAACTGTTCAGTTAAGAACTGATCAGAATTGTTCACATCAGAACTGATCAAATCAAATGAGTAGTTCACATCAGAACTGATCAAAACTGTTCAGTTCAGAACTGATCAGAATTGTTCTGATCTGTAGAATTGATCAGCACTCTTCACTTCAGAAGTGATCAGAAATTATTTAGATCAAAACTGATCAGAATTGATCAGAACTGTTCAGTTCAGAAGTGATCAAATAATAGAGGAAACGAAGGAGGGATTCCTGCAGCTTAAATGGGGAATGAGAAAAGATGTAATGAGCCCATATCAAGGGTGCTTTACGGCCCTCTAACCTAACCAACACAACAGATAATCAAAGCTGAGCGGAGAATGAGAAAACTTGTAATTTCGTTACAACTTTTATAATCAACCTGCTACAAACACAAATAAATGTCATACTTTAACTTAACATTTTAAGTGCTCCACACTTGAAACTTGGACTCTTTAATTAAAACGAAAATCAATTAAAATTTACATGAATAGTAATCAGGTTAGTAATCTGCTATGATCTGGTTAGTAAAGTACTATATTTTTGTTAGTAATCTGTTAGTAATCTACTATATTATGAACTTCTACCCTCCTATTGTGCGGTAACTGATTGTTTTTGACTATTGCTTACGATTGATGTTCTATGAACATAGGCATCAGAAAAATGTCGTCTTGCAGTTGAAGATGAGGACAACTCGGGGAACTTAGTTGTTGTCGCTGATGGCATGGTACATCCGATGCTTCAACAAGTTGTTCATAATTTGTCTAAGCTTCCAAACCATTATCGCGTCAGCATAGACAATGTTTACGATGAGTTTAGATCAGTCGCACTCCCTGTACCCTTGTATGATGGTGCCAAGACAAATGGTGAAGCGGAAAAGGGTTTTGTGCAATGGCCTGTTGAGTTAGTGATATTTGATGACAAGGTACTGCATCTTAACTTTTGTTACGTTTATGCTCTTGGATATCAGCAATGGCCTGCATCTACCACTATTCTGAGTGCTAATAAAGGTTGCTTCTTGACTATTATACTTTGCACACCAGGCTCATTCATGTCCTTCCCTAGGCTTCCAATACCGTGATGATAATCATTCAACTTCTATTTAATTTAGGTATAGTAATAAACTATTAATGAATATCAGACTATCAAATTCTAGGCTTCCAATACCGTGATGATAATCATTCAAATTTAGTATAAGTTTGCATGCATATCAGACTATTACAATTACTATAATTTTTTGTTTCTTAAACTAACCTACCATATTCATTTGCTGCATTTTTCACTATCTCCCACATTTCTCTCAGGTACACACTCAGACCCTTCCTCATTCAGTCATTCACTCACACTCACACTCACAGCCAAACACTCACGTACACACAAAAATAGAAACTCTAAATCAGTCCCTCAATCTCACTTACACAGTAAGACTCTCACTCACTCACTCACTCAGCAAAAATCTCAGTTACACAGTTAGTTAGAGTTACTTAGAGTGACACCGTTAGTTAGAGTTAGTCATTGACTCACAGCCCAACTCCCCTCATAAACTCAATTAATTTGATACTCACTTAGTCACTTACACACTACTGTTTTTTCCATTACAAGGTGGATCCATCACCAAGCAAGAAAAAGTAAGTTACGTCACAAAGTCGAGAACATGTATGTAGTTGTGGTCCCAAATCTCAAGGATCAACTTGTGCAGAAATCGACAACTTCATTGGTGAGGAAATGAGTCATAACCTCAGTGAAGAATGTGAGTTGTTGTGTTATCGGATTGTCGGTGGGGATTTCCAAACCATTTCTGTTCCATTAAATCAAGTGTATTACTTTGTTGATGGGGTTTCGGAAATTTGGGTGACAAGGAAAGATGTGGGTGAGTTCCTTAGAGGAGTGCGGGCTAATGTTTCCTTGCAGCAAGTGTATATGATGTAAGAATAAACTACTTCTCAATTTTACTTAGTGACAATGCACACCGCTATACCATGGTTGATTTGTTGTTGTTGTTGTTGCTCTTTCTTCTTTTTTCTTTTTTCTTTTTTCTTTTTTGAGGTGCAGGTACCTGATTCAGGATTTCTTAATCCTATTTGATATGAAGCACATCAAGTTATTATTTCCCCAACGAATAGCCGGCACTCAAATCGATCGAAATGTTGTTGGAATTCAAAAGTATGTCAAAGATGCTATCATGAGTGAAGTCGAGAAGGGAAAACCAATTCCCAAATTTTTTATAACACCATTCATTCAGTGGTACGTAAAGTCAATAACTAATTTGAATGTCACTTACTATTAAACTATTCTAAGTTGTTTTAAATACAAACTTTTATGTCCTATGTAGTGGCCATTGGGTGCTTGTTGCATGTATTAGACATGACACTAGGATCGGGATATGTGTTTGACCCTCTTTCGCTCGAAGGTCCTGACCCACGTCGTTGGTTGTGTTGTATGAATGTGTTTCGATAGTAAGTGAAAATGTGTCTAATTTACATTATTTGTATGATATATATGTATATAGCAAACTAGTGTATTTCCTAATCTTTATTATGTAAATAATTTTAGTGCATACATGTTTTACAAATAAACTGTGAAAGGGCCTGCATTACAAAGATGCCGACAAAGCTACAATACAAATGGATGGAGGTTTGTGCACAAACTAGAGTTTTGACTTCTGTATAAACAACAATTTCTTCGATATATTGTAACTATCTTGATTATTCAATATGTAGTGCCCCCAACAAAAAGGTGGTCTTGATTGTGGATACTACGTCATGAAATTCATGTATAAGGTAGTTGTTAGACATAATGGATGCAAAGGTGACCTACAAGAGGTTAGCAAATGCTCTATATTTCTATTTTGTTTTCTTTTTATTTACTTTTGTGTTGCTACTGTATATGGAAAAATAAACGTGCTGCCATGTTGCTTGAGTTTTATTTTAAAGTATATAAGGAGTACTTTTTCGCATTTTACATATACCTTATTCATTTTTTTTTTAACTTTTTGATGAAGGATTATGTGCCTAGAAGTGAAGCCTACAATGAAGAAGAAATGAAAGAAATACGAGAACAATGGGCAATGTTTTTTCGAACTAACTATTTGGTGAAATAAGTTTGAATGTATAATTAAGTTAGCTTTCATTTAGTTCTGTACTTTAAGTTTAAGGATTTTATTTTATGACAAATTAACTTCATTACTTAGTAGCCTATGTTTTGTACGATATTATATTGAGCTTTAATTTCAATATTAGTGATATTTAGATATATGCTTGTTAATTTAAAAGCAAGCCTAATTAATTTTGTTAATGTTTGTGGTATATATGGTTGAATGTGGTAGTAAATGCATTGGGTTGAACTTTGCAGGTTATATATGGATTATGGTGGTTGAATTGCAACAATAGAATTGAATTAATGTGGTAGAGCCAAAATATAGCAAATAGTAAATAAAAATATATATATATTTTAAGTAACGGGCTAAACTACAGAGCGTTACTTAAAAATGGTTTGTAGAATTAGTCAAACAAACTATAGGTCACAGGCATTAAATATTGGGTTAACTAAAAGTATTTTAGGTAACGGGCATAAGCCAACATTCGTTACCTTTACCCACCTTTAGGTAACGGGCTGAAGTACATGCCCGTAACCTAAAGTTCGATTTTAGGTAACGGGCAGAACACAGCCCGTAACCTAAAGTTGAAGTTTAGGTAACACTCGTCGCCCGTTACCTAAAAGAATATGCAACGCACTTTAGCTAACAATGATGACCGTAACCTAAACCCCCTTTTGGCCCGTTACCTATGACGTTTTTTCCACTAGTGAGTGAGTATTACTTACATTCCGAGTCGACCTTCATATTAGGATTGAGTGACTACCCTTAAACACTTGCAGGAGGTGTGAGATGTGGGTTTGGGTTCTCAAAATTTGCATTTAAACACTTACTGCATTTGCATTCTTATTTGGGATTAAGAGTGAGCATCATTGTTTATGTTCAATTATATGTGTGGAGTGGCACCGAGTGAGCTACTCTAGTCATCGATTTCTATTTCTTGCATGGTTGGCTTAATGATTTTGATTTAAGTTGATGGTGGTCAAGGAATTTTGATGGGTTGGTTGAGGAACTTACATGCTCGGAATTGCTTGAGTTGATTTTGTTTTGCAAAGTTAAATGGGTGAAGTCATTGGTTGCTTAGTTGTTTGCTTGAGGACAAGCAAGGGTTTGGCTTGGGGGAGTTTGATGTGTTAATATTTGAAGCATATTTTACCCCCAATCCGGATTGAGTTTTAGCTCTAATGCGGCTCTTTTGAGCCATTGCTACTAACTTTTTCTATTTCGAGTGTTTGTTGAGCTTTTTATAAGATTTTACAGGAATCGATTGTTGTTTTCCGATCCTTTTGAAGAACTTGAAGAGTTAGTGAAGAGTTTGAAGTCATTTGGGAAGATTTACTAAGGATTAGCAGTATTAAAGAAGCAATTAACGAAGTGACTAAGGAAAACGAGCAAACGAATCAAAAGCGAAGCAAAAAGAGCCACTCGCCCGGGTTGAGGGTTGTTCGCCCGGACCACTCCGGGCGGGCTGCTCCAAGGAAGTTTTTCGACGCAATTTTACTCGTTTTGGGCGTTAGTATATAAGTATTTTGTGTTCCTAAACCTATTTACGAATTTCATATATCAAAATTATAGTTTTTAGCCCTAGTTTTCTCTCTAAGCTGTGAAGGATACTAATCATTTAATTCAATACGATCGAGGTTTTATTTCAATTCTTTTTCTATTATTTCTTTAATTATGTTTTTGATTCTTAGTTTAGTTTTAATTTATGTTATTGGTTTTTGTGCCCTAGTTTCATGTTTAGATTTAGTTCTTTAATTATTGTCAATTTGTTAATTTTAATCATGTTTATAGTTTTATTTTCCTTTATTGATTCAGTTTCTTTAATTTCTATCATGTGTGAGTAGTTTCCTTTCCAGGACTAGGGGATCTACGGATCGTTCTTGATGTTTGCTCATAGTTGTTAATTTGATTGTTAATGTTCTTGACTTCCTGTATTCAATTATTATTGTTTTCAGTTAATAAATACTGGCCAGGTTGTTAGTCTGATATTGTCGAAATTGATACCGAAAGGTAAGATTACCACAATCAGATCATAGGGACAATAGGCAAAACGAGTCTAAGTGAGCGAGAGCCATTATTGGAGTTTTGAAGGAGACTACATTCAGCAAGAGAAATAGTGAACCTTAATTCAGGAAGTTAATAATCGGTTAATTAATTGTGTGCAATTCATTGGTTGATCTGTGGTGAACCGACGTCCTAGGCTTAGTTATAGAGTTATTTTCGTCAACTTTTTTGGCCTAAACCCAATATTCAAAGGCCCCTTATGACAGAGTGACTTTTTAGAATTAGTGTAATTGCTTGCTTCCCTGTGGATACGATCCCTATTTCCCTGTCTACATAGTTAGAGTAGTAGGTTACTTTTGATAGGTATACGACTGTCCCTACCATTTAACAAGGTTGACTCACACACAACAACACATAAAGGTATGCATGACATCAGACAAAACTATATTAATTATCTTGAATTTAAAGTGATTCGAAAAATAATCTTGTATGTCCTTTAATTAAACTACGCTTCCTTTACCACACATTAACTATGAGTGGCTAACTAAATTCCTTTTCCTTGACCACATATTAAACTGTGAGTGAACATATATATATAAATATTTGCCCATTAACTTCTATCAATTATGTGAATAAAAATTCATTAACTACCATTCTTGTTGATTAAGTAACTAATCAACTTAAATAACTTTCTTTTTTCTTTACTAATCTATTGGACAACTTTAAATTAATTATAACATTCCAATTCAATTATGAAGAATTTATATAAATATAGATGTGGAATGGCAAAACAATTTGAATTCATACATCTCATACTTTTATTAACTTGTCAATTCACAATCAAGTCAAGCAATAACAAATATAACATATATAAGATCAACCAAGCATTTATTCTAATTATATGTCTACCTTTAGTACTTACGTACCTTGTGTTGTAGTGGTGATCCGCCACAACTTCTAGAAGTCATTTAACTCGAAGTCTCCTACATAGAGAAAACAGAAACTAAACTAAAACCTTGTTGACTAAGTTCTACAACAATTCTAAACTAACTTTCTACATTGGAAACTTGTCCAAAACATTCCCTTATTGGTCTCTATTCAATTCCATAATTTTTTTTTTAAAAATTTCCATTGCAAAATACTTGATTTTCGGTAATTTTACAAAAAATGGCAACCTTGAAAAATTCCTTAAAAACACTCTAAAACCTTGCTAAATATCATATTTTGATCATAAAACACTATAATTATGTTCTAAGACCAATATACAATACTTAGATGCATTAAAAAAAATAATTATAACTTACAATGTCACATGCTACTATTTTTATTTGGCATGAATATGTGTTAATAACAATTTACAACTTTATTTTTTCATTCAAAACTCTTTAAAACCTCATCTAAACATGATAAATTTATCATAAAACCCTTTTACAATCCACTATCATCATCATCATGAATCAAATATATGCTTTAGAATAATTTTTCATAAGATAACACATGTTCATAATGTTTATGCCATTGATTTTCACGATTATAAAATTTCGTCAGCAATATAATTTAACTTTAAAACCTTTAAAAATCATTCTAAACTTCGTAAAATCGTCATAAGTTCATCCAACTACAGTTCATGATCATAATATTGAAGTTTAAAGCATTAAAAACAATAAACTTATTTGCATGATTAAAACAAATATTCATGTACAAACAAATATTCATTCTTTAAACTAAAACATAACTTTATTAAAACATGATTAAAACTATAGAAACATGATTAATCATAATTATAAACATGAATTTGCATGATTGAATCAAAAAGAAAAGGACAATTTTTTTTTTTATATATACTTAAGGGTTTGGAATTTTACCAAAATAGGGAGGACGGTGGCGTGGTGACCGGCGGTGGTGGCAGCCGGCAGTAGGGGGCGCCGGCGAGGGAAGGAGCGATGGTGAGGAAGTCACCGGAGAGGAGAGGGAGGGCTGCAGTTGTTTTTTTTTTTTTTTTTTTTTTTTGTTTTCCTCCTCCGGAAATTTTTAAAATTAAATCTTAAAATTTGGGTTTTAAGGGGTATTTATAGGCCCCAAAGAAGGATTTGGTGCAATTACATAAATACCCTTAATGTTTTAAATTACTTTTATGCCCTTGTTTTTTAAACAATTTAGGAAACTCTAAAAATTCTATTTTTAGAAACTTTTCAAAATATTTAATAAAACTTACATAACATGAAACATCATTTATAAACATAAAATAATTACTTTGATTAAAATTTATTTAAATTTCCTTTCTTTAATATTTTTTATTGAATTTAATTTCTCAATAAAAATATTAAAACATACGTACAAAATACGAAAATAACTCTTTAAAGTACGTGAAAATATGGGGTATTACACTCATACTCACGGTGTCCAAGCTTGTTACAGAAACGACAAGTCACTGGGTTCCCAGCATAGTCTTTGCCTGGGTGATTCTTAGGACACTTCTTGCAGAAGTACACATGACCTCCTGGATTAGCCATCTGAGCCCTACTCCCATTTCCATTAGCACGCTTCCCCAAGTTTCCCTTATTGCCCTGGAAATTATTGTTGAAACGAGGCTTCTTAAAACCACCATAACCCCTTGTTGGTTGAAGTTTCCTCCACCTCCTTTCATTTCTCCCTCTTCTCACCTTCTTTCAGCATCTCCTTCTTCTTCTGGTCCAAGGCATACAGAAGTGCAGCCTACCATATAACTCATCCAAAGACTTGCCCAGATAATTGCAACTGAATGTCTATAGGTAACCCTCTCTCAAAACAACTAGCCTTCAACTTTTTGGTTGCCACAACTTCCTTAGCAAACCTAGACAACTATATAAACTTAGAGTAATACTCAGTAACTGACATACTCCCCATCTTAAGCCCCAAAAACTCATCAGCTTTCTGTTTCTAACAGAACACAAGACAAAACTTATTACAGATATGTTCCTGAAACACTGCCCAATTGAACCCTAACAAAGCCCTAATCACAGCTTCATTCTGTGACCACCAAAGATCAACTTCTGCTCTCAAATAGTAAACTACATGGTTCACCTTAAACTCTTCTGGAGACTCAAATGCCCCAAACAGCTTGTTAAATTCTCTCAACCATCCCTCCAAAACAGTTGGGTTGGGTTCTCCCTAGTAATTAGGTGGCTTACATTGGGCAATCTTCTTGAAAAGTTTCCCAGCAGGGTCGTTACTATTACCAATTCCTTTTGCAGCTAACTGTTCAACTACAGTAGCTAATTGTTACAGTACATCGTTCAGCTGATTATTATTACGTTCAGCCATCCTATTTCTCCTCTAGAGGGAAAAGAGGTTTATATTAAACTATGTCTAACTCTAAGTTAGAACAACATAAACTTATAATATAACATAAAAACATTTTCTCAATTCGTCTCACAAAAGAAGTTCTCATTCTTTTAGAGCGAATGATTCACTTAGTTTTGATTTTTTACACAACCATTAAACACAAGAATAAAGCACATAATAAATAAAAAGTAATTCCATTTGTTCTACTCTACTTGATGCTTCATTTCCTAAAAGAACTGACTCCTTTATTATTTTATTCTCATAAGAATCCTTATTGGTTGGTTTTCCTAAGTTTCCTTATGGCTTACTGCCACTTATACACAAAGAAAAAAAAACAATCTAAAATTTTCAACAACCTAAACATGAGCAATACTAAACAATATTAAACTAACTCATATTTATAACAAAACTTATAAACATTCACATTATCCTTCTTGTCCTTCGACATCACATATTTCTTAGGTATAAACTCAGGATCATCTTTAACATCATCTTCCATGTCCTCTTCCTCAGTATCTTCATCCATGTCTTCTTCAGGGTAAAGCTCTTCTTCTTCCTCAGAATCAAACACTAGATCCACATACACCAGAATCACTGGATTTGGATTCTCAATTTCATAGCACGAACTATCCTTTGACCCATAACTTCGAGAACTAGAAGTAGCTTCCTTCCCACTCATTTTATTATCCTCCTGATCATTTGGTACTAGTATGGGTGGGGTCTCCTCACTTGCATTTGACTCTAGAAACTCTTGCTCCTTTCTTGCAATATAACCTTCCAAATATCTCCAATCACAACCCCATTGACCATTTGGATCCTTATACTTGGTGTAGTTTGGAAGTCCTCCAACAAAATGGAAGTCACTGAACTTTGCCTTAATCTCCAATTAGGGTGGCCGATTTGGTAGAAAACTAACAATTAAAGCAGACACATGTCCGGGTTGGTCCCACTATGGTAGCTTCAATACTGTACTCATGTACCAATAATAGAATCGAATCTTCCAAAGATATTGGGGTGGACTCTCGTAGTCCTTCTTTTCCAATGTTCCCATTTGAGTTTCTTTACTAGGCATATTATCCACCATCCTGCACGACACTTAAAACTAATTGGCCATCCTTCCAACAACAAAACTAAGGTAACAGTTCTAAAACAAAAAAAAGTATGGTGGCACAATTTCTTCTACACATAACTATCCACATAAGTAACACCTCAAAACATGTAATTAAATGCATGAAAGAACTGAAACAAAGTCTATCCTACATGCCCAAACTTCCTACCAATCTCACCACATGATATTAAAGCAACAACACACAATGCATACCTGCATTCCTTGTATACCTACACATGTAAACGATTTTATAACATTTATTTTTCAAAACTTTCTATTTTTGGATATTACTATTTTTAAAAAAATTTCCATTCCCAGTAACTTTCCAAATTAAGACATTCCTCTTTCTAAAATAAAACATAGGGTATCACGAAAAATAAAATTTAATTTTATTTCAAAAAAAGCTCAGGTAACCACTTTTTAATACCCTGCATTTTCCTAACTTTCTTCTCTATACTTTCTGAAAACCAAATTATAAATAATAAAGAATTATAATTATTAAAACTCTTAAATAACTAGGAAAAACCAAAGCATTACTACCACTGTGGTAACAGCTCATGCATTTATCAAAGCACTGCAGCGTAAGTCTATAAAACCAAAACCAAATTAAAACTCAAACTCAAACCTAAAAATAACCCCAAAACTAAAATCAACCAAAAACCAACTTAAAACTTCATTACACTTCGGAACCATTTTAATGGCCCTCCAAAAACAAAACTTTAAACTTCGGAAATAAAAACAACACCAAATAATAATTAACTAAATCCAAAAGCAATTAAACTAGAAGCTACGAAGACTACAAAGGAAAAACACTCTTACTCCAGCCCAACATGAATGACTTATGCCAACTTGTACCTATAGCTTTCTCTTATTCTAGACAACTACTCGCCAACAAGTTGGTCATCGTAGGGCCAAGTCCAAGACAAAGCAATGCACACAAAACAAATAGTCAGCAAAGCTGAGTACATAACTACTAAAGACTATCACTACAAGAAAATCCATTTATTGCAACGATCAAAGTCGTTGCAAAAGATCAAAAGTCGTTGCTGTAAATAGCTTTAGCAACGACTTTTGTCGTTGCAAGGTCGTTGCGGGTATAGCTGTAGTGAAAGCATTGGCAACGACTTTTTTCATTGCCAAAAAACACTGTTTTTGCAACGACTTTTGTTGTTGCTATTAAAATGTCGTTGACAAAAACACCTGTATCCTAATTTAATGTACTATTTATTGCAACGACATATATACGGTCTTACGCAACAACAATAGTTGTTGCAATACATCTTGTTTAGCAACGACAGTTTCCGTTGCAAAATTTAACCTTTTCTTGCCAGTTTTCTTTTTGCAACGACTTTTGGTGTTGCAAAATGTTGTCATTTCTAATGGTACTTGTCTTTTGCAACAACTTTTGTCGTTACTAAACGTATCAAATATCATAGCATACATTTTTTGCAACAACAATTTTTTGTTGCAAAAACTTATCCAAAGTCACAACATTCTTTGCAAAGAATCATCGATCTTTTAACCATATATACTACGGAAATATACCTTTTGGTTGCACATAATCCAACCACTTCCAAAAGTAGAATTTCAAATAAAACATATATATATATATTTAGAATATGTACATTACAAACCAAAAATATGTGATCATCTTTACATAAAGAGTCCAAAACATACATTATGTCAATTGATGTTAGAATGTTCTCACTTTCCTATTAATAGCAAAAGTTATAGCAATGTTACTACCCAAAAGCGCTACGCATACAATTAGCAATTAACCTTCAACGTCTTCATAACAAAATGCGATCACAATCTTGTTAACCCTGCATGTATTAGAATGGTAAGAGTTAATTCATAAGTAAGAGAATGCATAAGATAATATTTAAAAATTATGAAGATACTATCAATAAGTGGAGCATAAATTTCGGCAGAGTCTCCTTTGTATTTTGAACTAAGCCACCATGTAAATGGTTTCAAAACCTGTTTACAACTGCAAATGACATCTCCAAAACCTGAAAATTTTTAATCCACAATCATTGTGTTCTATATTCATGCAAATCCCATCACCAAGCCTTATCACAATAATTTTCAACCACAAGAAAAACCACAATCATTCATGTTAAACTTAAAGCCACATGTGTCATGCACCCATTGATTAAAAATTTGGAATGTCCCTCCAATTGCACCAAAAGAAGGTCCCTAGACTCCCTACAATAACAAATGTACTTTTAATGTAAGAATTGTTTTGGATTCAGCAGTCTCGTCGGGAAAGTTTTGTCAACATGCAATGCATTCTACCAATATATGATACTCTTATAGTTTATCAAATGGGAGATTATAAGGTAAGGTAAGCAAACTTAAAGAGGCCCGAACTTTGAACTTGCCGCATGATATCCATTCTTTCCTGATCTCTTGAATAGCATAGATTTATCGCCGACACTAACTAGCCAATTAAATCCTAGACAATTATGCAATGATTGCAGTAAAACCCAAAAGGAATGCTTTCCAAGCAAAACTGGACCCTTTATTATAGTTATTCTGATGACTAAATGGAAGACTACCACTGCAAGCATGATCTCTATCAATAGATCAGTATCAGACCGTTTTTTATAAACCTACTAATAAACAAGCCAACATTCTGAAGAGTAAAGCGATAGATTCCTAGTGATGCATCACTGTAAGAAAGATACTACAAAGCTTGTGATTTCTCTTTATAAAACCATTAAGATATCATAAGTTTCTTTTAGTGATAGCACATAGCAATAAGAAGTTGGTAACAATCATATAAATTACAAGGATAAAAGAGGTGATACAGACCTTTCTGCAAGCATAGCTGACCCATCTTCAAACAATTCTTCCACAATACTTATGGGCCNCTGCAAGCATAGCTGACCCATCTTCAAACAATTCTTCCACAATACTTAACTTCTTCAAACAATACTTATGGGCAATACCTTTCTCCAATTGACCTAGAAAGGCACAAACCCCCCGGCCAACAACGGAGAGGCCCCACCTATAAATGGTTGAGTATATATATGTTAATGCAATGTTTGAAATTTTAAACTAAATGAAACTTCAGCTCAAATAATACACAAGCATAAAACAAATATTAAATATAACAGCAAACCTAACATAAAAATTAATAAATATAATTGTTGATAACTGAAATCTCACCTCTACACCTACAGCCATGCTAAGCCTCCCAACTTCTCCGCCACTAGCGATCACACGTTGCCTCCTGCAATAAAAAGCACATTCCAAATTCAGTATAATAGCAAGCAAGAGAACAAAGGAAGATACGGGGGAGGAGTGAAAGAAAGATAGATTGGTTAGTTTAAGGGATGGAAACACACTCTTCCAAATTATCATCCAGCCTGTGGTCAACAGTTAAATCTGAGACAGGAACTCCTTGCACATCTAATACACAACGGGAATCACCAACACAAGCAACAGTCATTGTCCATCTGTCGACAATTACGAACGTGGCGGTGGTTCCTGAAGTTTCCCCTGATTACAAAGTCAACAAGTAAATCAATTAGGGCATCTCCCCATAAAAAATCCACAAATTAGAATTGCAAATTCAAACGATATATTTCAGTATAAGCTAGTATTGAGCAAAAACAACAATAATTTACGTTACGTTTGCCAACTATAAGTTATATTGGAACAATATTAAAAAAAAAAACATTAGAATTTCGCAACACCAAAAATCAAACAATAAAGCTGAGTAAATAGTAATGCATATAACTTGAAATTCAATTCAGTAAGGTAACAAGTAAATACAACAATAACACAAATTTAAGTCAAATAACCACCGTAATTTGAGTTGAGTACTCACCACCCCACCCTAAGAGGAAGAAGCAGTGGGTGCCTAGAGAACCACCCCACCCCCCTGTTCCACCACCTGCTGCTGAGGTTGGTTATTGAACCTCAGGTTGGACTCTCACAGCAAACTTCGCCACTTCGCCTATCGGCATTATTCAGCTCGTCAGACATTGTGTCTAACTTCTTCTCGCCTGCAGGAGCGAGAAAGTCTAGTATAGGCGCCGGAAAGAATTTGACACCCTTATGCTTTACACTAGGTTAAATCAAAGACTGGGTTGCAAGACACAGAGGCGAAGAGCCAAAAAATTTACAATTTACTGTTAAAAATTTTAAAAAACACAGAAATTAAAGTTAAAGATTCAATTTTTTACAGTAAAACAAAATGCAAACTTTAAACCCAAAATAACACAAAATTAAAATCAAAGAATAACCCGAACCTGCATTTGGGCGAGGCTTTTGGGCGAATTGAAGGAATTAAGGGCGAATTGAAGGAGTTGAGGGCAATGGTGCGCTGCTGCTGTGCGAATTGAGTGACGTGAGGATGATGGTGGTCTTCGGTGCTGCTGGGCGAAGGTGGCTGAAGGTGGGGTGAAGGGGGCCGGTGGGCTAAGCCACGAAAAGGTCGTCACACGCTGCTGGTGTGCGAACTGAGTGAGGTGAGGGTGATGGTGGTCTTCGGTGGAGTTATGGTGATGGTGGTCTTCGGTTTGAGAAGATAAGTTAGGATAATGTTGAGGTATTAGCTAGTTTTAAATATACGTATAAGAAATTTTAGGTATTAGTACAATATATGTTTTGCAACGACAAGTCGTTGCTATACTATACACTTATTTTTTGCAACGACATTCGTTGTTGCTAAAGGTACTGCTCATCTTTAGTAACAATATTTAGTGTTGCTGTACTCCAGTGAAATGTTTTTGCAACGACTTCTTTTGTTGCCATTTGCTGACCAAGATTTTTTCAACCCCGCGTTTTTTTTTGTTGGAGGGAAATGAAATTTTTGATTTTTTGCAACAACATTTGCAACGACTTTAGCTTATGGTTGCTAAAACTGATGTATTGCAACGACCATTTTTTGTCGTTGCAAAAAGTCGTTGCAATAAATGGATTTTCTTGTAGTGTATGCAACAAGATCAAAATAATGTAAAAGTAAAACATTCATAAATCTTACCGATCACAACCCTTCACCTGTACATAAACTCAAATAAAACAATTAGTTTATACCATTAAACTTTAGATTACACATCGAACGGGTTTCCTATCCTTTATAACCGCTCTATTGGCACCAACTTGGAAGCAACTCGAAGAAGGTATTACCTATTTCACATAAAGTGACAGAATTCCAGCGCATTAAATATATAAAAGAGTTCAACGAATTGTACTACAATTAGAAGTCATCTCACCGTTCCATACAACTCCCCCCATTGTTCATACTCACTGTTTATATGTTCCAAGAGTTTTGGCGAGAATCCTCTTTTAATTCACGTGATTAACCAGTTTAACATTATCATGAATCACATACAACATCACATAAAAGCATGAATAAAATCAAACAAGTCATTTTAATTATCTTTGATTTAAGGTAGGTGATTCTAAAAATAATCATGTGTTTCCTTAAATTAAACTAAACTTCTTTACCACACATTACCAGTGAGTGGCTAACTAATTTCCTTTTCCTTGACCACACATTAAATTGTGAGTGACTACATGTATATAAATATTTGCTCATTAACTTCTAATAATTATGTGAATAAAAAGTTCACAACTACCTTTCTTGTTGATTAAGTAACTAATCAACTTAAATAACCTTCTTATCTTCTTTGTTAACTATTAGCCAACTTTAGAAATAATTAAACATTCCAATTCAATCATGAAGAATTTATAAGATTATAGATGTGGAATGTCAAAACAAAATAAAATCATGCTATACATACATCTATATACTTCTCATGCATGTCAACTTAAAGTCAATCAAGCAACAAAAAACATATCATACAAGATCATCAACCAAGCATAAATTCTAATTCTATATCCGCCTTTTGTACGTATCTTGTGTTGTACTGGTGATCCGCCACAACATCTAGAAGTCAACTAACTCGAAATCTCCTACATAGAGAAAAAAAAATCAAATCTAAATTAAAACCTTGTTGAATAAGTTCTACAACAGCTCTAAACTAACTTTCTATATTGGGAACATGTCAAAAACGTTCCCTATATGGTCTCTATTCAATTCAATACTTTATTGTAATTTTTTCATTGCCAAATTAATACTTGACTTTCGGTATTTTTCCAAAAATGGCAGCATTGTAAAATTTCTCAAAAACACTTTAAAATCCCTCTAAACATCATATTTTGATCATAAAACACTTTAGTCATGTTCTATGATCATCATACAATATTTTGATGCATTAAAAATAATTATAACTAATTATGTCACACGCTGCTATTTTTATTAGGCATATACATGTGTTGATAAAAATTTACAGCTTTGTTTATTCATTCAAAACTCATCAAAACATCGTATATCCATCATAAAACTCTTTTACAACCTACTATCATCATCGTGAATCAAATCTATACTTTAAAATAATTTTTCATTAGATAAAACATGTTCGTAAAATTTACACCATTGGTTCTCATGATTATAATATTTTGACAGCAATGTAATTCAACTTTAGAACTCTTTAAAATCAATCTAAACTTCATAAAATCATCCTAAATTCATCAAAAAAAAAAAATTCATGATCACAATATTGATGTTTAAATCATTAAAACCATAAAATCAATAATTTCATAATTTCACAAACCCTAATTTAAAATATCATGATCGATTAAATAAATACATAAATTAAACTAAGTCATAACTTTATAAAAACACGATTAAAACTATAGAAACATGACAAATCATAATTATAAACATGAAATTTGCTAAAACTAATTCGTTAGTTTTTAGTTTTTTATTTTTTTGTTTGACATTCTCTCTGTTTTTTTTTCTCAATTTTTTTTGAAATCCTAAAACTCTAAGATTGCAAATAAAATCTAATTATTTGGGTTTTAAGGGGTATTTATAGGCCCCAAAGTAGGATTTTGTGCAATTACATAAATAACCTTAATGTTTAAAATTACTTTTATGTCCTTGTTTTAAAACAATTTAGGAAAGTCTTAAAATTCTATTTTTAGAAACTTTTCAAAATATTTGATAAAACTTAAAAAAACATGAAATATTATTTAGAAACATAAAATAATTACTTTGATTAAAATTTATTTAAATTTCCTTTCTTTAATAAAAATATTAGAAACATACGTATAAAATACGTGAAAATACATGGTATTACATATAAATACCCCTTAATGTTGTTGCACGAGCAATGAGGTGGGGTAGGGACTGTGAGGACTTCGCTGACGTAGACTGGAGGTGTGGATTGATTGATCTCCTGCTGACGCACCCTCCAATAACCTACAAAAAAGGGACAATAATCCTTGTAGGATTATATCCCCCTCCTATGCATAAGTAAGTATTTGTAGGAGAGTAAGTGAATCAAGTAACAATAATCAACAAGTAAACAATTTTAGAGAGGTGTTTTAGAGAGAAGTTTTCCTTTTATAGTATGTGTTTTTCTCTTAATCTTGAATATGTTCATAATGAGGATTTTGAGAGGTATTTATAGCCTCAAGTACAATTTTCTAACCAATGAGAACGCAAAACTTGTCCTCATCTCCTTAATTCTTTTCCTTCATAAGCCTTATGGGCTTATGGCATTAGGCTTTTAAGGCCCAATGGTTTGTTTTGGTTCTTCTTTTAACGACGAATTGGAGTTTGACATGTGGCGAGGTATAAACTTCCCTTTACTTGTTCCAATTCACATGTGCCCCAGTCATATGATGACATGTGTCTATGTAGGGCCCACTCATGACAGACTCATCATTGCCACGTGGCAATCCCACGTTGGCGTTTAATACTAGAAAGGTGGACACGTGGCCCACTTAGAGGCTAACACGTGGCAGCTAACTTGGCATGCCACATCACTTGCCCCTTTGATGGCTGATGAATCCATAATCCATCACCCATCTGATACGATTGAATCAGATTGGGCCTTGTTGTGCAAGCCCATTTACCTTTTTGTCATTTGGGGGGGAATTAAAGAGTTTCAAGTTTCCCCCCTTTTTACCCTCTCCCCTCTTCTTTATATAGGGGTGAGAAGTAAAAAATTAATTTTCACAGCATCCTTTGTGATTTTTTTAGAGAGAGAAAGTAATAAAAAGTTGAGAGCATTTCCCAAGGCGATTTCCAGTGAGTTTTTAGGCGATTTCAGGCGAAGCTCAGGCAGTGAATAGTATTTTCAGATCTTCTTTCTTTTAGCAACTTCATACTCAGGTAATTATTACCTGATCCGGGTTCATTTTATTTTTCTTTACTTATTCTTTCCTTATATCATGTCTTCTAGTTCGTCTTCTCCTAATAATGCAAGTAATCCGTTTTTAATTGTTCCTAGTAACAAACGAGTAGAGATGGGTCAAGGTTCATCACCTGGCTCAATATTCTAATGCCCCAAATATTCTTTCTTCTTTGGGGTCACCAAATCTTCCATTCCTTCCTGTGCAGGAGGACATGGCAAGAACTAAAGAAACTGCCACACGGATCTTTACCAGCAAGGACCCAGCAGACTCCATTGAAGAGATGGAGAGATCTGCCGGTGAAGCCGAATCAGGACACTCGGCTACTGAATCTGAGACAGAGGTCACTGCACCTCCTCGCAAACCCACCACTTATCCCACACCAGAGACTGCTTTGGTGAGATAGGATGCCATTAAGGACATTAACACTGTCCTGTATGGTAATTCTTTCATTAATCGTAAGAGTTTTCAACTTATTCTCCCTAAGAAGGGGGATTCTCTTCTTAGTGTTCCAAAGGGATGCTTCGACATCTATATGTCCATGATTGACATGGGCGTTTCCATTCCCTTCCTTCCTTTCTTTTTAAATCTTCTTAATCGTTATAATTTAGGTTTATGCCAACTGACTCCGAATTCATGGCATCATATTGTAACTTATGCTGCCACTTGTAAATTAAATAACCTTAGACCTTCTTCTTCTGCCTTTGTACATATGCACAAACTAACTAAGGCCGTCAGATGTAAACAAGGTTGGTTTACACTGGCTAATGATGGTGAATATATTGCCGCCATAGAGAAGTCTAATAAGGCTACCTCTTGGCGAGGTGACTTTGTTTTTATTAAGTATGATGACCCCGATTTTTTGGCTAGGATGAATAAATGAAACTTGAGTCCCAAATTCAAGGGCAAAGTGACCAACCCTCCCAGACTAAACACCAATGACTTAGCCATATTAGATCTCTTTAGGAAGACAACTGCTAAGTGGAAAGGAATAACTTTAGAGATTCCTTCCAAATGGATTCCCTTCAAATACCTTTTCACTGACCACAAGTTTCTTGAAGCTTGTGGGTTAGTGTATGGTGGTAATGTTGGTAGGTTACCCTTTTTTTATTTCTTATTATAACATTCCTTTATTGCCTTCATTATCAAATTTGTTTAAGTATAAATAATTCGGTCTTCCATTTTGCAGAGAAAGCTTTGAACGAACTGCCAGATGAGAAGAAAGGCAAGATGGATCAAGCCGAATACCTTCGCCGTTTGGCACAGTCAAAAGAGAAGACGCCTCTTCAGAAGAGGCAGACTACCGAGGTATAGACACCGGCCTTGCCAAAAGTCATACGTCCCTCATTTTATTCGGCTTCTTTTTACTTCTTTTTTTTTTTTTTTTAGATAGCATACCTCTCTATAGACAATGTAATTTATGTTTAATATAGTTTGTATGAGTCGGTTTGTAAGTGATTAATTAATGAAGAAATAATCATATTGATACAGGATGTGTTAGAAATTATAGGACTTGGATAAATATATTGGTTTAAAATGTTATGTAACACGTCCGGTGTTTTTTTTTCTAGACGCCAGGTGTGCCAAATTTTATTGCACATCGATTAAACTCGGCTTTCTTTGAAATTGCCATTATTTATTTATTTATTATTTTGTTTTTTATTTTGACAATAAGCACTAGAGACATTCGGTGTCATGGTTTTCACACCGGATGTGCCAAAAAGTATTGCACTGTGTTTTAATCCGGTCTTCTTGAGTAAGGCTGGATGTAAAACATGTTAGCTTGAATTTGGCACATTCGGCATCATCACTTGAGACCGAATGTGTCAAAAGTAATTTCACTAAGCCTTGATTCGGTCTCCCTTCGGAAGACCGGATGCTAAACATGTGAACTTGATTTTGGCACATTCGGTATCACCATATGATACCGAATGTGTCAAATGTTAACCTCTTTCAAGTTTAACTTTTTGTAAATTTATTTATAATTACAAGTGTTCATATTTCTTTAACATTTTCATCCGTTTACTGTTATATAAACATCTAATCATGTGTACATTTTTTTTATTATATATGTTTTTTTATTATTATTTTTTAAAGAAGAGACTCGGCCTTGTGAAAGAGACCGAACTGAATGAAGTGCATTTAAAGTTTGGCACATTCGACGTTATTTAATGGCACCGAATGTGTCGAATTGTATTTATCTTTGGTTCAACTCGGTCAAAAATTGTGTGACCGAGCTTAATGTGTTAATATACAGTTTTGGCACATTCGGCATCATCTCTTGATGCCGAATGTGTCATACCTACTCTCATCTAGATGCACTCAGTCAAAATATGTTAGACCGAGTCAAGTGTGCTAGCATGGAGATTTGGCACATTCGGTATCATCCTTTGATGCCGAATATGTCGAATATGCTTTCATGTAGACGCAACTTGGTCTTTTAAAACGTGACCGAGTTCATCTCTTGTTAATACTGTTTTGGCACATCTGGTCTTGACCTGTGTCACCGAATGTGTTTCTGTCATAAAGGAATTCTTTCTTTAAAAAGATACCGAGTTGAAGGTGTGTTAATGCAAGTTTGGCACACTCGGTATCGATTGACATCACCAAATATGTCAACCATTAACAATTTTTGTCATTCTTTGAAATTTCTATAAAATAACTTGATTTTATTATTTGTTAGTTTCTAAATAATTAAATAATTTAGGGCTCTTGCTGTTATTGTTTAGTAATGTTTATCCGGTTATCTGATGGATAACCAGGTTAAATATGAGTGAATAATTTTTTACTGAATCATCTTTGTAATTTTGCAGTCAACAAGAGATACCCGACCTTCAGTGCTGGGTAAAGAAAAGAAAGACAAAGGTAAGGAGAAGCTAAAAGCTCTCCATACTATATTGAAGAGGAAGGAGAGTTCTACTCCACTCTCCATCAACCCTCCTAAGAAGAAGATCCCAGCTTCACTGGCCAGCACCGAGTCCTCCCCGGTCTCAACTCCTGCTAAAATGGTTGGGGACAGTCTGTCCTCAAAAAAGGTTCCTTATCGTCGGAAGGACAAGGCTGTCCGGCCAACCAGTAGCCTTGAAAGGGACCCTGTCTTTGACAATCCCAATGAAACGGAGATCGGCCTAATGGATCCTATAGCACAGGACGAGGCTAGACGTGCTGGTCGTACTATTGGGGGAACGGACAAGGATCCCTCACTTAGGGATCCCAATGACCTTCCTCCTCCTGACCAGGATCCGGCTGCTGGGATGCAGGAGGCCATCCGGGAGAATATGCCTCTGGAATTCCTTGACTCCTCTATGGCATCAGGTATTAAATTTGCACGTAACACTGTAACCTCAGTCTCGAGTACTCGTTCTGGAGACTCTATTACATCTTCTAGAGACCCTCGGGCCATAATTATTCCATTTCCAACTACAGATGTGGCTGACTCTGAAATGGACTTCCTAGAAGAGGAAGGTGACATTCCTTTAACCTCCAAAACCTTCGATTCCAACTATAAGAAGGAGTTGGTAAGAAAATTTCTCCGTTGTGGAGACAAGGAGTACAAGGAGTCACTAAGGGGCATCCTTGACGGACAGCTTGGTCCTTGCTTTAACAGTTGCATTGAGGTATACTTAACTTATTATACTTAATTTTAACCAACTTTCGAATGTCTCTTTAATTCCGCCTTTTCAATACTTAGTGGATTTTTGCTAAAACTTATGTTTGTATTTTTCTTTGACAGATCATCTTCTAGCCTCAATACCTCCAAACATTGGTAGCTGAAACCAAGAAGGAGAGGGCAAAGGCAGCCCGAATACTCACCATTTGCGAGTCCTACCTGAGCGAACAAGTCCGCAGAATTCAGGCTCAGAATTCACATGCTGTGAATGAATTGTCTGCCTCTTTGGGATAGGCCAAAGAGCAGAACTTGGTCATGGCCAAGAGCAATGTAGAATTATGGACTAAGCTTGAAGAGTATAAAAGGAAGGAGCTGGACCTGGAGCAGATGGTTTCTGATAAACGGGCTGCCGAGTTGAGGGCTGAAGAGGCTGAGAGGAAGGTTGCTGCACTAAACGAGCAACTAAAAGCTGCCAATGCCCGGGTTGAGGAGGTGCAGAAAAAGAAGGAGGAGGAGCTAAACCAAGCCGGACAGTTTGCTGTCCAAAAATATCTGGAGGGAGAAGAATCCACCAGATAAAGGATTGCAGAGGCTTGGAAACTCGGCCTCGAGGAGTACGTCCCCTTTTAATAGTTTGAGAAGAGACTGGACTATGCTACCAGGGCCCACTTGGCCAAATTATGTGGGGACACTCCTCCCAGCCCTTTCAGCCCTTCGAATGCTGAAGACGAGGAAGATGAGGCCGAAGCAGCCGATGATGACAAGGAGAAGGACGAAAATGACAAGATGATTAGAACTGGAGCAGATACCACTGCATCCACCAATATTGACCAACCCACACCTACTACTCCTTGATTTTTACTTCTTTACAAGTCGTTGGAATGTATAATCTTTTGACAATTTCAATTATTCAGTGTTGGTTTTTAAACCAATTGTATTATACATTTGTGCCTTTAAGCATTTATCAATTTGTCTTTTGATGCTCATTTCCTTTGTTTGATTACTTTATGATTTTCCAAAAGGTGGGTACAATCCATTTGAAAGGCACTTTATATTCATATTTCTAAATATTTTACCTAAAATTTTGTAGGTTTAATTGCAGGTTATACTTATAATCCATAAGGATATACCTCACTTAGAAATTTAAATCATGAGCCATTTGTCTCAGAAGTTTAGATCATAAATCACTTAGAAATTTAAAGTATAAGTCACTTTACTTAGAAGTTTAAAGAATAAATTGAAGATTTTAACTTAGAGATTTCTCATAGAAATTTTACTTAAAGACTTTACCTATAAGTCATAACACATATAAGTAAACATTGAGATTTAACTTAGACATTTTTCATATCAAATTCATGAGTGTATGCTAAGAGTTTACTAAAATTTGGCATATCTGGTGTAATCATATGACACCGGATGTGTCAAATTTAGTGATTTTGTCATTAGACTCGGTCCTCTTTTGGTGACCTGATTTAATGTGTTCAAACCAATTTTTGGCATCTTCGGTGTTTTTCGTATAACTTTAGTTGTACCACATGTAATTGGTCAATGAATCTCTTGGACTCCAGTTAGATGTCCTAACTTATTAAGACTTGACACCTCATCCCTTATTGTTTTAAGTAACATCCTTTCAACAGTAAGATCCCTGAGTTTACAAACTTTAGAGTTTGATTGATTCATTACTCCTTAGGAGTGATGAATCAATCAATCATATTGATTGCCCTTAAACTTAGGGATCGAAACTGTTATTAGTCTGTTCACAGTAAGAATTTTTCCCTAATACTAACAGTTGTGAGGACTGTCCTTATTTATCAGGTATTTAGGTAAGGTTCTAAATCTCGGACCTTTAAAATCGATTTGGTGATCCATAATCACCTAAGAGGGTATGGGACCCGTGGTTAATTCCTAGGGTCTTGCCCTTATTAGTTTCAAAATCGTTAAGCAAGTTTTGAATTCTCTTAACTCTTGGTTAAGTATGGGGCTGTGCCCTAACTGCTGAGATCAACATCTATTTTAACAAGCATATACTTGGTATATAAAGACGAATATTAGAGGAAACAGAAATTTCATTAATTGCGGCCCATAGCCAATTCAGTACAACATGAAATTCCTTTCCCAGTTGATCAACGTGGATCAAATAGGTGGGCTCATGACCTTACATTATGGCTTCTTGAAACCAAGTTTATAAATAGTATTTTTTTCAAATTATTTGCGTTCCATGTTCTAGGTACTTCATATCCATCTAGGGGTTGCAAGATATAAGTTCCATCTCTCAACACTTCAATTATCTCATATGGACCTTTCCAATTGGAAGTAAGTTTGCCCTGCTCATCAGCTCTCCCAATTGACTTCATCTTTCTCAGCACAAGATCCCCTAGCTTCATTGGCATATGGTTTACTCTTTTGTTATGTTCCCTAGCCATTTTTAGCTTACAAATTTCTTGCCTGAGCAAAGCATTGCCTTTAACTTCAGGTAAAATGTTCAAGGTGGCTTTCATCATCTCCTTGTTAGCACCTACATCATATAACATAATTCTTAGGGAAGGCTCACACATTTCAATGGGGAGAACTTCTTCCGATCCATACACCAGCATAAATGGGGTTTCCCCCGTGGAATTCTTTGCTGTAGTACTGATAGACCAAAGAACATTGTACAATTCATCCACCCATAGACCTTTTGCAGCATTCAGCCTTTTCTTCACTCCTGTGTTGATGATCTTGTTGAAGGCCTCCACTTGTCGATTGGCTTGTGGATAGCCCACTGAGGCAAAATGAGCTGAGATGCCTTAATCTTCTAGCCATACACTTAACTGTGGAGTCTCCAATTGAGGACCATTATCGAACACTATTGACTGAGGTACCCCGAACCTTGTTATTATATTTTTCCAAATGAACCATTTAGCATCCCCATGTTTAATATTTCTCATAGGATATGCTTCTACCCATTTAGTAAAGTAGTCTACTGCAACTAAGACATACTTCCTCTGCCCTAATGCTTGTGGATATGGGACAAGAATGTCCATTCCCCACTTAGCAAAAGGTATTGGGCTCAAAATTGAATTTAAATTATTGGCTGGTCTTTGTGGTAAGTTACCAAACAGCTGACACTTCTTACACTTTCTCACGTAAGTCATTGCATCATGTCTCAGACTAGGCCAGTAATACACAGTCCTTAGTGCCTTTTCTACTAGTGCCCTTCCCCCTATGTGAGAGCCACAAAAACCTTCGTGGATATCTTCAAGTATCTCCTTTCCTTTCTCTGGGGTGATGCACTTCAATAGCGGGTGAGTAAAAGACTTCTTATACAGTTGCCCTTGCCATAAAACAAACCATGCATCCCTAGCTTTCACATATTTTGCTTGTTGTGGATTGTTTGGCAAGGTTCCATTGGTTGTGTATTTATCCTATCCATCCAAGAGCTTCCTCGACTGATGAAATTAACCTCCATCTCTTCTATGCTTCTTTTCTCTTTAATTTCCTAAAAAACTGTTCGAGGATTCTCTTCAACTGCAGAGCTTGCTAATTTGGAAAGAGCATCTGCTTGATTGTTCTCAGAACTTGGAATTTGCTTAATTTCAAACTTGTCCAGTCTTTTCACTTCCTCTTGAAGTATATTCAGGTATTTGGCCATGGTAGCATCTCTAGCTTCATAGTCCCCCAAGTATTGACTCACGATAAGCTGAGAGTCGGACATTGCCTCTATCTTCTTTGCCCCAGCGGCTTTACATAGTTTGACTCCGGAAATCAAAGCTTCATACTCAGCTTCATTGTTTGATGTTTGAAATTTGAACCTCATGGCATATTCATAGGTATAACCCTCAGGCGACCTACGAATAATTCCCGCCCCGCATCCATTCTGAGTGGACGAGCCATCAACATACAAAGTCCAGTGATCAATACTTGGTTTCTCTATATGAGGCCTTGTCATTTCAACTATAAAATCTGCAAAAGCTTGTCCCTTGATAGCCTTTCTTTCTTCAAAAGTAATGTCAAATGAGTCCATTTCCAAAGCCCACTTGAGCATCCTTCCAGATGTTTCCTTTGACAAAGATTTTTTGAGTGGTTGATCAGTATATACAACAATTTTATGAGAAAGAAAATAGGGTCTCAACTTCCGGCTTGGCATAAACAATGCCAGTCCAAACTTCTCAATCAGAGCATATCCGATCTCAACATTTTGAAGTACTTGACTCACAAAATATACTGGATGTTGGACCCCATTTCTCTCAGCTAACAGAATGGCTAAGAGCGCATGGTCTGATACCGCCAAGTAAATAAACAAAGTTACTTTTTCAATGGGGCTGATTAATCTTGGGAGAGTATGTAGGTGTTCTTTCAAATGAATTAGGGCTGACTCGGCTTCCTCCGTCTATTCGAACTGAGGGCTACCCTTGCCCGCCTTTGCCTTTCTCTTGATTGTATAAAAGAAATAATGGCATTTATCACCTGCCGTTGATTATAATCTACCAAGGGCGGCTAGGCATCCGGTCAGCTTCTGAACCTCCTTAACGTTTCGGGGAGAGGTCATATCCAGCCTTGACTTTATCTGGATTAACTTCGACCCCTCGTTCATCCACAAGAAATCTCAAAAACTTTCCAAAAGTTACCCAAAAAACACACTTCTTTGAATTTAACTCCATCTTATATCTTCTCAATGTTTCAAAGGTTTCTCTTAAGTCTGCCACATGATCTTTCATCTCCTTACTCTTGACAATCATATCATCAATGTATGCCTCAATATTCCGTCCCAACTGGTTCTTGAAGACATCATTTACCAAACGTTGGAAGGTCGCTGGACATTCTTAAGACCAAATGGCATCCTTGTATAGCAATATAGACCCTTCTTGGTTACAAAGGCTGTTTGTTCTTGGTCTTCCTCCCATAGAGGAACTTAGTGAAATCCCGAATAAGCATCCATAAAACTCAACAGTGCATGCCTTGCCGTTGAATCAACCAATCGGTCAATTTTTGGCAAGGGAAAACTATCCTTAGGACAGGCCTTGTTGAGATCAGTATACTCAACACACATCCTCATGGTACCATTTGGCTTTGGAACGAAGACTACATTAGCCACCCAATCAGGTTACTGGCATGGTCTAATGAATCCCGCCTCCAAGAGCTTATTCACTTCTTCTTCAGCCGCTTTGTTGCGAAGTTTACCCAAATTCCACTTCTTCTGACGAATTGGTTTGGCATCAGGTTTAACATTCAACTTATGTACAGCAACGCTCGGGTCAATGCCTTGCATTTCTTCAACCTCATATGCGAAGACATCCTTGAATTCTCTTAGCAACTTCTTCATCTCTGCCCCAAAATGGTCGTCAGGGGCCTGGTCTACCTTGATGGTCCTGTAAGGCTTGGCTTCGTCAAGAACAAAATCTTCGTGTTCACCAACTGGTTGAGGTCGAGTTACTTGACTCAAATGGTGAATGGCCATCAGTTCATTTTTAGCCATTCCCTCAACCTTCCTTTTCTTTGTTGGATCTTCCACCTCTTCAACCCAAGCAGTAGGCTTAAGAGTGGTGATATAACATTCTCGGGCCATTTGTTGATCTCCACGAAGAGTTCCAACGGCCCCATTGTTACACTCATACTTCATGAGCATGAGGTGTGTAACAATTAATGCCCTGGAAATGTTCAAGGTTGGTCGTCCCAAAATTATATTGTAAGCAGACAGTTCTTTGACTACCAGGAACTTGACGACAATGTTCCTAGCTTAATCCTTGTCCCCTATCCTTACTGGCAGGGAGACAATACCCAATGGGTTGATCACTCCTCCCCTGAAACCAATAATCCGATGATGGATAGGTTCTAAGGTGGATACATCATACTTCAACTTCTTCAAACAAGCATAACTAATGATATCAGATGAGCTTCCAGTGTCTCTCAATATTCGTTTGACTCTCATATTGGCCACTTTCAATTATACCACTAAGGGGTCATCGTGTGGAGTACGAACATTGCCCCGATCCTTATCACTGATCATCAGCATCATGTCCTATCTCTGGTGATCCCTCTCGGGAGAAACTTCGTAAGTACTCTTTATTCCCTCGAAGTGTTGGTCTGCTAGCTGCAAACCCACCGGAGATGACGTACACCACATCCTCTTCAGTCTCAGTACCATCTTTAGGCTCACTAGCCTTGGATCCCTTCAGACTATTGAACCATTTCTAGGGAATTCCCTTTAAGGTTGCCGGGAAGTATCAGCACCGGGTTGCATCATTTGGACCTTGAAAGTACATTAAATGTTTGTAGGTAGCCAAATGCTCCTCTGGGTCAGTTGTCCCATCAAATGGCTTAAGCTGAGGCATTTTAAACTTATTATGACGTGGAGCCATCATGATGGACATGGAGAACGGTGTCTTCCATTCCATCATCATGTTGTTAGGCTTTTGTCCGATAACCCCCGTAGGGTTATGGACACCCTTTGTTGACTCTCTGCAAGGATCATTTGACTTGCCTACATCTTCCTAATACTTAATCATTTGTTCTTTTCTGGACTACTGATCGGCCTTATCAGCTTTCTTCTTCTCGATTAAGTCTCGTAGGCTCTCACGTTCTCCTGAATCCAAGCAGACATGATGGGAGTCAGTCATCTCCCTGGTTGAAGATCCTTCTGATGAACCAGGTCGACCTCCTTCCCTCCAGGCCTTCTTGGTCTTCAGATACTCCCTTGTATCCATACCGGAGGCTTTCTTGGCATCAAAATATTCTCTTGCATCTCTGCTTGATGATTTCTTCTGCTCAAGATACTCCCGAGCATCACTTGCAATGGCTTTCTTGAACTCAATGAGTTCTCTAGCATCAGTTTGTGTTTTGCTAGATCCAACTTCCTTACCTGCCAGCTCCCGTTTAGGTTTATATCTAGGAGTGATAGGGTAATTCTTCACTGCTCCCCAATGGGCATTCAACGGAGTTCGATCCTTTCTTATCTTCTCAACATTCTCATGGAAAGTTAATCTTTCTTGGCCTTGGCCTTCCTCAATCATTACACCTTTCAGTTTTGAAGATGAAGGGTGTTGTGGCACAACCTTCTCTCGAGTTTCTTGGTGGAATACTCCCATAGAGTTTCCGCCACGTTCTCTTGGAACCCAGCCAAGATACTCTTAAGCTGACTCATGGTCACAGGTTGATTTCCAAAATCAGCTTGTTCTTGTGCTCTTCTTGGTGAGCCAGTACCTTCCCCAGTTTGGTAATTGCCAGTCTGGTTAAGGTATCCGGTCTCATCCTCAGTAGGAATTCCACTTCCAGTCATTGTTAGGAGCCCTCCCCTCAGACGGCGCCAAATGTTGTTGCATTAGCAATGAGGTGGGGTAGGGACTGTGAGAACTTCGCTGACGTAGACTGGAGGCGTGGATTAATTGATCTCCTACTGACGCACCCTCCAAGAACCTACAAAAAAGGGACAATAATCCTTGTAGGATTATTTCCCCCTCTGATGCTTAAGTAAGTATTTGTAGGAGAGTAAGTGAATCAAGTAACAATAATCAACAAGTAAACAGTTTTAGAGAGAGGTTTTAGAGAGAAGTTTTCCTTTTATAGTATGTGTTTTTCTCTTAATCTTGAATATGTTCATAATGAGGATTTTGAAAGATATTTATAGCCTCAAGTACATTTCCTAACCAATGAGAACGCGACACTTGTCCTCATCTACTTAATTCTTTTCCTTCATAAGTCTTATGGGCTTATGGCATTAGGCTTTCAAGGCCCAATGGTTTGTTTTAGTTCTTCTTTTAACGACGAATTGGAGTTTGACATGTGGCGAGGTATAATCTTCCCTTTACTTGTTCCAATTCACATGTACCCCAGTCATATGATGACATGTGGCTATGTAGGTGCCACTCATGACAGACTCATCATTGCCACGTGGGAATCCCACGTTGGCGTTTTATACTAGAAATGTGGAGACATGGCCCACTCAGAGGCTGACACGTGGAAGCTTACTTTGCATGCCACATCACTTAAAACCAGAATTTTTAGATTTAAAAGTGCCATTTGTGATTTAGGAGAATGGGGGGGGGGGATTCGAAATTTCCAAAAAAAAACATTCGTCGCAAACTTCTTCTTCGACGCCCCATTCGTACCCCTCGTCGCCAACTGCTGCCGCCCCTGTGTTGCCTGGTCGCTGGCCTGCTACCACCGCCGGCCACCTCTCCCCGGCCACCTTATTCCCCCTTTGTTATATTTCTTGCCCTTATATAAAAAAAAATCAAAAAACTTTTTCCTCCACTTTTCTTTTTAATTCAATCTTTCATAAATTCATGTTGATAATTATGTTTAAGCTTTTTTTATAGTTTTTAATCATGTTTTAGAATTTAAAATTCATGTTTATAAAGTTGTTCATGAAATCATAAAAGTTAGGGTTTAAGTTATGAAACTTTTAGTTGTATGATTTTTAATACTCCAAACTTTTATATTATGGTCACAGATTGTTGTAGTACTAATTTGTGATGATTTTATGAGGTTTAGATTTGTTTTTAAAGTTTTTAAGTTAATTAATATTGTTGTTAAATTTGTAAAATCATGAAAACTAAGAGTAAAAATATTATGAACATGTTTTTGAGTATGAAAAATTATTTTATTGTATAGATTATATGTATGATAATAGTATAAGATTCTAAAAGAGTTTTGTGCTTGAAATATGAAGTTTTAATAAGATTTTGATGAGTTTTAAATTAAAATATGTTTCTGTAAATTTTTATTAACATGTGTTCATGCAATATAAAAATAGTAACACATGAAGTAATAAGTTATAATTATTTTTAAGACAACAAAATATTATATGATGATCCGAGGACATGAATTTAATGTTTCAGGGTCAAATGATAATGTTTAGAGGGGTTTTAAAGAGTTTTTAAGCAACTTTACAAATCTGCCATTTTTGAACAATTATGGAAAACTAAGTGTTTTGTAGAGGAAAAATAAAAATAAAGTATTTAATTGAATAGAGACCATATAGGGAAGGTTTTTGTCATGTTTCCAATGTAAGTAGCTCTTTTACATTTGTTGTAGAAGTAAGGCAACGTTGTTTTTAATTTAGTTTATATTTTTCCTATGTAAGAGAATTTGAGTTGAGTGATTTCTAGAAGTAGTGGCGGATCACTGATATAACACAAGATAAGTAAGTTCTAAAGGCATCTATGCAAGTAGAGTTCATGCTAGATTAGTTTATTTTTATATGCTATTTTTATAGACATTTTAAAGTTGATGCTTGGTTGATTTTGACAATGACTTGCATGAGAAGTTATATTAGCATGAAAGTATGAACAATATGTTTTGTATATCAAGTTGACATTCCGCATTTATAGTATTGCTATTACATCATGAGAAACTGGAATGTTAATTATTTCTGAGGTTTGAGTAGTAGTAAATAAAGAAGAAAGGAAAAACAGTTTAGTTAATTAATTGATAAATAAGAAAGGTAGTTGGTGAATAATTATTCACATGTTCTAAAACAAGAAAATGAGCAAATAGTTAGCCACTCACAGTTATTGTGTGGTAAAGGAATGTTTAGTTGAATAAAGGACACACAAAAAATTATTTTAGAATCACGTTATAATCATGATAATTAATATGGTGTTGTTTGTTACTATGCATGCTTCTATGTGTTACTTATGTGAGTCATAACATTTGTTAAACCTGTTAATCGAGTAAAGTGAAAGATGATTCACACAAAAACTCTTAGAACGTATATACCTTGAGTATGAACAATGGGGGCAGTTATGGGTGTTTACTCTAACTTCGAATCGGGGTACAAGGCGTTGTACTCGATTATAATGCGCTAGAATTCCATCACTATATGTGACATAGGTAATAACTTCTTGGAGTTGCTCCCAAGTTGGTGCCCAATAGGGACATTGTTAAGGAAAAGAAATCCGTTAAAGCGAAATCCAAAGATCTAAATAATAAATATGTTTTTAATAAGTTAAGTTTATGCACAGGTATGTAGTGAGGACAATAGTAAGAAGTATGTGTTGTTATATCTTTTCTATTATTTTGTTGTCAATCATGTTATGCATAGTCACTAGTATTTATGTACTCATCTTTGTTGATTGTGTATGTATTTGTGGGCATGGATTTGTCTTTGACTTGGCCCTACGATGACCCATTTCGATGGCGAGTAGTTGTCTAGAATAAAGAGATAGCTACAGGTATAGGTGGGTACAGTTACTCATGCTGGAATTGTTTGATGAGCGCTTGCATTGCTATTTTCTTTGCTTGTGTGGACTTGCTATTTATTTATTGTAATTGTTGACTTTTGGATTTTCGAAGTTTAAAGTTTTTTTGTTTTGAAGGGTCGTTAATGCGGTTCCGAATTGTAATAAAGAGTTATTCTGGTTTTGATTTTGGTTTGAAAGTCCTTAGAGTTTAATTTGGTTTTGAAATAAAAGACTTCTGTTGTATTACTTCTGTTGTTTTTCCTAGCTAAGTAGGAGGTATACTTATTATTATTTTCTATTTTATTTATATTATATTTTCGAAAATAGCAAGGAGAAAGTTAGGAAATTCCAGGGTGTTGCATTCAATCCCTCATATTTCACTCTCCTCTACTCCAAATCACCCCAAATTTTGACAAAACACTCCTCTCACTCTCCTAAACAATCTCTTGGAGTTAAAAATTGCAAACATAAGTCAAAACCGCCACCACCCATAAGGTCCAAAATTTTCGAATGAAATGGGCTTTATTTTTGGGGTTTTTTTTTTCTTACAATTTCTTGTTCCTTTGTCATCTAAGGTATAACCTCCTTTTTACCCATGTTTTGTTAATGTTTATGAAGTTTTCATGATTTATAATTTTTTGGGGTACTTTTATTACGAATTAAATTTGTAATTATAAAATTTAATATTGTTGTTTATGGATGATTTGTTGTTGTTTTTAAGCTTCAGTTTCATATTTAGAGTTACAAGTTTTGAGCAATTTGAGGTTTAGAGTGTTATGATTAGTATGGAATTGTTGGAAATTTTTGATGATTTTTGGTGATTAGAGGTGATTAATTAGCTTAAACTCATGCTTTGAATTGTTTTAGAATGATGCTAGTTAACATTATGATGTTGTTATTATTATGTTAAAGCTTTGTTCAAATTTTTACGATGTAATAATTAGTAGCTTCATGTATGTACTGATGTGATCAGAAATTTCAATTAGAGGTTGCTAATAATCTAAGGTAAGTAGTGAATGTTTGATGTTAATTTGTTGATGGAATTGTGTTGAATGAGTGAATTTGCACCTAAATGTCATTAGAATTGATATAATGAGGTATTTGTGAACTTTTGATGGATTTTGAATTTGTGATAGATGATTCCCTTTAATGCATAGAATTGTTATGATGTCAATATGTTGGAATTAGAAATGATAATAATGAATTGTGATCATGGTTGTATTATAGTTCTCAAGGGTTTAGTTGATTAAGAAACGGGTTATGCCGAATTTTTCGCTCAACTTTGTTTGTAATATTAGTTATTTGATGTCTATAATTCTATTTACATTCTTAAATGATCATGTAACTCAAGTTATTTGCATTATTTGATTTCTATGCCGAATTCTTGTTATGATTGTACTAATGATGCTTTCAAACTATTAAGACGGAATTCTAACCCTTGTTGTAATACCCCACATTTTCACGTATTTTAAGGAAGTATTTTTGTATTTTATTCGTATAATTTTAATATTTTTATTGAAAAATTATGTTCAATAAGAATATTAAATGGAAAAAAATAATAATAATACAAAATAACCTTAAATTAAAAATAATATTTGTGTTGATAAATAATATTTTATGTTTTATAACATATTTTAAAAGGCTTCTAAATATATAATATTCAAGATTTTCCTAATTTATTTTGAGGCAATGGCCTAAAGGTAGTTTCCACTTTTTAGGATAAGTATGCGTTTTCCAAATCCTACTTTGGGGCCTATAAATACCCTTTAAAATCCAAATTTTCAGATTTCATCCCTTACAGTTTTCATTAGGATTCCAAAATTGAGAGAGAGAAAGAAGAAAAAAATAAGAGCAATTTCCGACAAAAAATTCTTGTTCGGTTTTACGGAAAAAAAATAGAAAATCGTTTTTTTTTTTACCTCAGGATTCGTGCCACTCGCCGGATCTTTGCCGGACCACCACCTTGCCACCGTTGGCCACCTCGCTCCTCCCCATTTTGCTATATTTCAAACTTTAAAAAAAGAAATTCTCCTTCTTTGTTTTTGATTTAATCTTGCAAATTGATGTTCATATTTATGTATAATCAAGATTTTATAAGTTTCAATCATGTTTTATGAAGTTATGATTTGTTTTAAAGCATGAATTAATTTGTTGTTCATGAAATTTTAGATAAGGGTTTATAAAGTATGAAAGTTTTGATTTTTATGAGTTTTTATGATTTAAACTTCAATGTTATGATCTTGAATTGTTGTTGTGTGAATTTATGATGAATTTATAAAGTTTGATTGATTTTTAAAGGCTTTAAATATAAAATAAATTGCTCTCCAAATTTTGTAACCATGAAATTCAATAGAATAAATATTATATGAACATGTTTTGGCTTATGAAAAATTATTCTAAAGCATAGATTGGTTTCATAATGATGTTAACTGATTGTAAAAGAGTTTTGCCATGAATTTATGATGTGTTTATGAGTTTTTTATGAATTTAAAGTTAATTAATAAACCTGAAATTTTTATAAAAACAAGTTAAAATAAGTTTTAAGTATTCATATTTTGCTAGTATGATCACATATTAATTCTATGATGTTACATATGATTTTTAGTATGTTTCATCGAGTTTAAAAGTGATTTAAAGCATGTTTAACATGCTGTATTGATTTTATAAACTAAATAATTAGGCTTTTAAAGTATGTAATTAGCATGAATTGATGATATAAATTAAGTAATACATTATATGATTGATTTATGTTGTTTTTGAAGTTTTTCAAGGAGTTTTGGTAATTTTAAATTGTTGTCTACTTTTCTAAAGTGATATAAAATTTATGTTAGGTTTTATAAAGCATAAATAAGTCCCGAAAACCAAGTAATCTTGCAATAGAAAAATTAAAGTGTAGTATGGAATTGAATAGAGACCATATAAAGAATGTTTTGGACAAGTTTCTAATATAGAAGTTAGTTTTGAGTTGTTGTACAACTTAGTCAACAAGGTTTTAACTTAGTCTGGGTTTACTTTATGTAGGAGATTTTCAATTATTCATCGTTTAGAAGTTGTGGCGGAGCACAACTATTTCACAAGGTACGTAAGTACTAAAGACAACCATAAGATTTAAAATTCATGCTTGGATGATCCTTTATCTTATGAAATATTGTTATGCTTGTCTGAATCATGAAATGAAGTGCATGACAAGTTTTATTAGAAGATGATTTCATATTATGTTGGCATTCCATGTTAACTAGCAGTAGAAACTTTATAAGATTGAATTGGAATGTTATGATCAGTCTAATTTGGGCAATAGTTTATCAATAAAGAAGGAAGTTATTTTTAAGTTGGTTAGTTACTTAAGGAACAAGAAAGGTAGTTGTAAATTTTATTCACATGATTAAAAGGAGTTATGAGCAAATATTTTATACATGTTGCCACTCACAGTTTAATGTGTGGCCAAGAAGAAATAAATATTTAGTCACTCACAGTTAATGTGTTCTAAAGGAATTTCAGTTTAATTAAATGAAACACGAGATTTATTTTGAATCACCTTAAATTGAAGATAATTAATTTGGTTTACTTGACATGATGCATGTTTTTGTGTGATGTTATATGTGAGTCATAACATTGTTAAACCGGTTAATCACGTAATGTGTAAGAGGATTTGCATCAAAACTCTTGGAACGTATATACCTTCAGTATGAACAATGGGGGGAGTCGTATGGAACAATGATCTTTGACTTCTAATTGGAGTACAAGATGTTGTACTCTTTTATATTTACAATGCGCTGGAATTCCGTCACTTCATGTGACTTAGTAATACCTTGTTGGAGTTGCTCCCAAGTTGCTGCCAATGGGGCGATTTTTAAGGAAAGGAAACCCGTTCGATGCATAATCCACAATTTTAAATATAATAATTAACTTGTTAAGTATATGCATAGGTGAAAGGTTGTCAAAGGTGAGTTGTGTGCATGTTTCATTTCATGTTGTTTTATTGCATAGTCTTTAGTAGTTATGTACTCAGCTTTGCTGAATGTTTGTTTTGTGTGCATGGCTTTATCTTGGACTTGGCCCTACAATGACCCACTTGTTGGTGAGTAGTTGCCTAGAATAAGAAAAGCTACAGGTACAAGTGGGCATATGTCATTTATTGATGGGCTGGAGTGAGAGCGCGTGTTGTGTTTTGTAACTTTATTTTTATTGCTTATGAGGTACTGACTTTTATTTGGATGTTGTTTTATTTCTAAAGATTTTAGATTTGGTTTTTAAGGGCCATTACAATGGTTCCGAAGTGTAATAAAGTTTATGTTTATTTTTATTTTTGATGGTAATTTGAATTTGGTTTTGAGACTTGTTTTCAAGTTTAGTTTAAAATTGGTTTTTGGTTTTAAGACTTCCACTGTAGTACTTTGATAAATGCCTTAGCCGTTATCACGGTAGCGGCAATACTTTGGTTTTTCCGTATCTAAAAGTTTTGATAATATATTTAATATTTATAATATATTTTTCGGAAAAATATAAAGTAGAAAGTTAGGAAATTCCAGGGTGTTACAAAGTGGTTACCAAAGCTTAGATTTTGAAATAAAATAACTTTTATTTTTGGGGGTACCCTAGTTTCTTTTTGCGAAAGAAGAATTTCTTATTTTGGAAAGTTCTTGAAAATTGAATTTTTCTAAAAATAGTAATTCCTGAAAATAGAAAGTTTTGAAAAATAAATTATGTGTGCAGGTGTGCGAGGAATTCTGGTATGTATTATGTGTTACTGCTTTAATACCATGTGGTGAACTTGGGTAGGAAGTTTGGGCAAGTAGGATAGACTTTATTTCTATTCTTTCATGCATTAAATTCATGTTTTAAGTTGTTGCTTACGTGGATAGTTTTGTGTAAACGAAATTGTATGTTAGCCACAAGACCCCTTTTGTAGAACTGTTTGTTTGTTTTGTTTTGGGAAGGATGGACCATTAGTCTTAAGTGTTGTGCAGTATGTCATATAGTATGCCTAGCAAAAACACATAAATAGGGACCTTGGAGAAGAAAGACTATGCAAGTCCACCCCAGTATGTTTGGAAAATACAGTTTTACTGTTGGTATATGAGTACTGTATTGAAGCTGCCACAATGGGATCAACCTGACCATGTATCAGCCCTAATTGTTAAGTGCTTACCCGACCGTTCGCCCTATCTAGAAATCAAGGCAAAGGTTAGCGATTTCCACTTTGCTGGAGGACTTCCGAACTACTCTAAATATACGGATGCAATTGGACAATGGGGTTATGATTGGAGATTCTTGGAAGGGTACATTGCTAGGAAAGAGAAGGAGTATCAGGAGATGAATGCAAGTGATGAGACCCCGCCCACACCAAGCCTAGATAGTCAAGGAACTGAAGACATGATGGTGAAGGAGACTACTACTAGTTCAAAGGCTGATGAGTCAAGGGACAGTTCATGTCATGATCGAAATCGAGAACCCAAATCCAGTAATTCCAGTGTATGTAGACTTCGTAACCGATTCCGAAGAGTTAAATCCTGATGAAGAAATGGAAGAAGAAGAAGGAAGAAATGGAGGAACAAATGAAAGTTGATACAAAAGATGATCCTGAATTCTTACCAAAGAAATATGTGATGTCAAAGGACAAGAAGGATAATGTTAATGTTTAGAGATTTTGTTTAAACATAATTTAGTTAATAATGTTTAGTGCTTCTGATGTTTAAAAGGTTGAACAATTTAGATTATTGTTTACATTAGCTTGAATAAGTGGCAGTGAGCCATAAGAAATAATAAGAGGAGTTAAGTAATAAATTTCTTTTATGAAATAAAGCCTCAAGTACAATAGAACCAAGGGAATTAATTTTTATTTCTTATGCGCTTTATTCTTATTTTAATGGTTGTGTAAACAATAAAAAACAAAATGAATCATTCGCTCTAAAAGAAGGAAACTTCTTTTGTGAGACAAAATGAGAAAGTGTTTTACAATATAAGTTTATGTTGTTCTAACTTACAGTTAGACATAATTTAATATAAAGGTATTTTCCTCTATAGGAGAAATAGAATGGTTGAACGTAACAACTTTCACCTGAATGAAGTAGTGAGGCAATTAGCTATTGTAGCCGAACAATTAGCTTCCATAGGAAATGGAAATGGTAGTGACCTTGCTGGGGAACTTTTGAAGAAGATTTCTCAAAGTAAGCCACCTAGTTACCAAGGAGAGCACAATCCAACTATTCTAGAGAGATGGTTGAGAGAGTTTAATAAGTTGCTTGGGGCAGTTGAGTGTCCAGAGGAGCTTAAGGTGAACCATGTTGTTTACTATCTGAGAGGAGAAGCTGACCTATGGTGGTCACAAAATGAGGCTGTAATTAGGGATTTACCAGGATTTAATTGGGATATGTTTCAGGAGCAAATCCGTAATAAGTTCTATCCTGTGTTTCTTGAGAAACAGAAAGCTGAGGAGTTTCTAGAGCTTAAGATGGGAAGTATGTCTGTTACTGAGTACTACTCTAAGTTCATAGAATTGTCTAGATTTGCTCCCGAGGTCGTAGCAACTTAGAGGTTGAAGGCTAGTCGTTTTGAAATAGGGTTACCCTTAGACCTTCAGTCACAATTAGCAAGACAAATCTTTGAATCCTTGGATGAGTTATATGGTAGAGTTGCCACCTCTATGCCATAGATCAGAAAAAACAAGGAGGTACTGAAGGAAGGTGAGATGAGGGAGAAAAGGAATGATGGTGGAGGAAATTTCAACCAACAAGGAAATCATTGTGGATTTAAGAAACCTCATTTCAGCAACAACTTCAAGGGTAATAGGGGAAACTTTAGGAAGCCTACTTTTGGAATTGGGAATAGAGCTCAGATGGCTAGTCAAGGAGCGTGTGTGTACTTTTGCAAGAAGTGCCCTAACAATCACCCAGGGAAGGACTCTGCAGGGAACCAAGTGACTTGTCGGTTGTGTAACAAACTTGGACATCGTGAGTATAAGTGCTTCTCTAACAACAAAGGAAAGGAGGGACAAAATTCTCAATCTAGGGTTAATCCAACTAGGGGACAGCAGAAGGGTTTCCAAGGAAATGTGGGAGGAAAGGTGACACCACAAGCCGGAAATAGGAATGGGAGTGGCAATGGAGGAAGATAGACTAAGACCATAAACACTGGAAAGCTGAATGTGATAGCTCGAAGTGAAGCTGATGCTTATAAGGATGTGATTACTAGTACTTTTTCAATTCACTCTCTTCCTGTTAAAGTTTTGTTTGATTTTGGTGCAACATATTCTTTTGTATCCACTAAGATTCTAGAAAAGTTAAAGCCTGTGGTGAGAAAAGTAGACGCAATAGATATGTCAATAGTGCTACCCTCAGGACAAGAGGTACAGTGTTCAAAGAGATTTCAGGATGTTCTATTGAAATTGAAGGAGTGGAGTTTAAGGCTAACCTAATCGAGTTTAATTTAGGTGACCTAGAAGTGATCCTAGGGATGGATTGGTTGAGTAAGCATAAGGCTGAGATATTATGTGAACCGCAGAAGATCACGTTGATAAATAAGGGTAAAAAGGTGAGCTATTAGAGGGCCGGAAGGCCAAAACACAACAAAATAGTGTTAGTAATGAGGTTTGCTACGTTTGTGAGGAGAGGCTTTCCCATTTACTTTTGTAGTGTGAGGGATGTGGATCATGTTGAGACTGCTAAGCCCGAGGATATTGAGGTAGTAAGGGACTTTTTAAACGTGTTTCCGGAAGAGATTCTGGGGATGCCACGTAAACGAGAAATTGACTTTATCATAGACTTAGTCCTAGGAACAGAAACCTATTTCCAAAGCACCCTATAGGACGACACCTACAGAAATGAGTAAGTTGAAAGAGCAATTACAAGAATTGTTGGAAAAAGGTTACATTAGGCCTAGTGCTTCACCTTGGGGAGCACCAGTACTGTTTGTTAAGAAGAAAGATGGGAGTTTGAGGTCATGTATTGACTACAGAGAGCTGAATAAGGTGAAAATTAAAAATAAGTATCCTTTATCAAGAATTGTTGACTAGTTTGATCAATTGAAAGGAGCTATTGTGTTTTCAAAAATTGATTTGACGTCCGGATACCATTAATTGAGGATTGCTAATGAGGACTTACCGAAAACGGCTTTTGGTACGAGATATGGGCACTATGAGTTCACTGTTATCCCTTTTAAGTTAACCAATGCACCAGTAATTTTCATGGACCTAATGAATAGGATTTTCCTACGAATTTTGGATACTTTTGTGGTTGTTTTCATTGATGACATCTTGGTGTACTCTAAGAGTAAAGAAGAACATGTGGAACATTTGAGAACAATCTTGATGACATTAAGAGAAAATGAATTATATGCTAAGTTCTCGAAATGTGATTTCTGGTTGGAGAAAATAGCAGTTTTGGGGCATATTGTGTCAAAAGAGGGAGTTGAAGTAGATCCAGCCAAGATTGAAGCGGTAAAAGAGTGGCCTGCACCTAAGAATGTAACGGATGTACGGAGTTTCTTAGGGTTAGCTGGTTACTATAGGATATTTGTGAAGGACTTTTCAAGGATTGCTAAACCAATGACGTCGTTAATGAAGAAAGACTGTAAGTTTGAGTGGAATGATAAGTGTGAAGAGGCATTCCAGACCTTAAAAGAGTGTTTGACTACAGCTCTAGCGCTGACTTTGTCGGATGGAAGTGACTCTTATGATGTGCATAGTGATGCTTCTAAGAATGGTTTGGGATGTGTGTTAATGCAAAATAGAAAGGTGATTGCATATGCTTCTAGGCAATTGAAACCATACGAGGGAGACTACCCTACTCACGATCTTGAGTTAGAAACGATTGTGTTTGCTTTAAAATACGGAGGCATTACTTGTATGGGGTAAAGTGTAGGATATACACGGACCACAAAAGTTTAAAGTACTTTTTCACTCAGAAAGATTTAAACATGAGACAGAGGAAACGGCTTGAGTTGATCAAGGATTATGACTTAGATATCCAATACCATGAAGGGAAAGTCAATGTGGTAGCAGATGCTTTAAGCCGTAAAATGAAGCATGGAGTGAATACCTTCGTGGTTGCTAATGAACTATGCAAGGATATAGAGAGATTAAACTTAGAGATAGTAAAGGAGGGAGAGTTGGAAGGAATTCTTTGTAATCTTAGTATCGAACCAACAATATTTGAGGAAATTAAGAAGATCCGGGATGGAGATGTGAAATTGGACAGAATCAAGGAAAAGTTGAAAGCAGGAAAGGCTGTGGACTTTAAGATCCATGAAGATGGAAGTGTAAGGTATAAAGGAAGGTGGTGTGTACCAAATAAATGTGAGGATCTAAAACAAAGAATCATGGAGGAGGGACATAATACCCCATATTTAGTGTATCCTGTAGGCAATAAGCTATATAAGGATTTAAAGAAGATGTATTGGCGATAAGCTATATAACGACAACAAGTTGTGTTTGAAGTTGGCGACAAGGTGTTACTTAAGGTATCACCAATGAAAGGAGTAACGAGGTTCGCAAAGAAAGGAAAAAATAAGCCCAAAATACGTAGGACCCTATGACATCTTGCAAAGGGTTGGAAAAGTAGCCTATAAGTTAGCATTACCAATGGAGTTGAGCAAGGTTCATAATGTCTTTCATGTGTCTCAACTAAGGAAGTATGTTCCAGATGAGTCACAACTGTTACAGCCTGAAACAATAGAGTTAGACCAAAGTTTGACCTATGAAGAGATGCCAATTAAGATCCTAGACAGTAAAGTCAGGCATACTCGTAGAAAGAAAGTCAAAATATTGAAGGTGTTGTGGTCTAACCAAGAAACCGAAGAACCTACTTGGAAGTTGAAGATATGATGAGAGAAAAGTATCTAGAGTTATTTCAGGTTAGTAAGTAGAGTTACGAGGACGTAACTCGATTTTAAAGGGGATAGAAAGCGACCTATTTTTTACGCCTTTTACCCTCATTGTTCTAAGTTTATTTGAGTTTTAGCGACTTTTCAAGTAAGAGTTTTATGTTTGTCTACTAAAAAGTTGTCAAGTAAGTGTCTAAGGTATACAACAACATAGTATTATAATAAGAAAGTTTAAAGTAAAAGTAGTCTCTATTCAAATTCCGTACACTAATCTACACAAAGTTTCTGGACGAAACTTCTTTTAAGGGTGGTAGACTGTAATACCCAACATTTTCACATATTTTAAGGAAGTATTTTGATATTTTATTCGTATAATTTTAATATTTTTATGGAAAAATTATGTTCAATAAGAATATTAAATGGAAAAAAAATAAAAAATAATAATACAAAATAAACTTAAATTGAAAATAATTTTTTGCGTTTATAAATAATATTTTATGATTTACAAAATATTTTAAAAGGGTTCTAAAGTTGAATTTCCAAGAGTTTCCAAATTTATTTTAAGGCAAGGGCCTAAAGGTAATTTCCACTTTTTAGGATAAGTATGGGATTTTCCAAATCCTACTTTGGGGCCTATAAATACCCTTCAAAACCCAAATTTTCAGATTTCATCCCACATAGTTGTCATGAGGATTCCAAAATTTAGAGAGAGAAAGAAAAATAAATAAAAGAGAGCAATTTTCGAAAAAAAAAAATTCTTGTACGGTTTTACGGAAAAAAAGGGATAATCTTTTTTTTAACCTCGGGATTTGTGCCACTCGCTGGATTTTTTCCGAAGCACCTCCTCGCCACCGCTGGCCACCACTAGGAGGCCACCTCGCTCCTCCCCCTTTCGGTATATTTCGAACTTTAAAATAAAAATTCTCCCTCTTTCTTTTTGATTCAATCTTGCAAATTGATGTTCATATTTATGTATAATCATGATTTTATAAGTTCCAATCATGTTTTAGGAAGTTATGGTTTGTTTTAAAGCATGAATTAATTTGTTGTTCATGAAATTTTAGATTATGGTTTATAAAGTATGAAAGTTTTGATTTTTATGAGTTTTTATGATTTAAACTTCAATATTGTGATCATGAATTGTTGTTGTGTGAATATATGATGATTTTTATGAAGTTTAGATTGATTTTTAATGGCTTTAAAATATAAAATAAATTGCTGTCCAAATTTTGTAACCATGAAATTCAATAGAATAAATATTTATGAACATGTTTTGGCTTATGAAAAATTATTCTAAAACATAGATTTGTTTCATAATGATGTTTTTTGATTGTAAAAGAGTTCTACCATGAATTTATGATGTTTTTATGAGTTTTTCATGACTTTATAGTTAATTAATAAATCTAAAATTTTTATAAAAACAAGTTAAAATAAGTTTTATTATTCATATTTTGCTAGTATGATCACATATTAATTCTATGATGTTACATATAATTTTTAGTATGTTTCATGAAGTTCAAAAGTGATTTTAAGCATGTTTAACAAGCTGTCCAGATTTTATAAACTGAATAATTAGGCTATTAAAGTATGTAATTAGCATGAATTGATGATATAAATTAAGTAATACATTGTATAATTGGTTTATGTTGTTTTTGAAGTTTTTCAAGAAGTTTGGGTAATTTTAAATTGATGTCCACTTTTCGAAAGTGACAAAAAATTTATGTTGAGGTTTTATAAAGCATAAATAAGTCTTGAAAACCAAGTAATCTTGCAATAGAAAAAGTGAAGTGTAGTATGGAATTGAATAGAGACCGTATAAGGAATGTTTCGGACAACTTTCCAATATAGAAGTTAGTTTAGAGTTGTTGTAGAACTTAGTGAACATGGTTTTAACTTAGTTTCGGTTTTCTTTATGTAGGAGACTTTGAATTAGTCAAATTTTAGAAGTTATGGCGGAGCACGACTATTTCACAAGGTACGTAAGTACTAAAGACAAACATAAGAATTAGAATTCAAGCTTGGATGATCCTTTATATTATGAAATATTGTTATGCTTGATTGAATCATGAATTGATGTCCATGAGAAGTTTTATTAGAAGTATGATTTCATATTATGTTGGCATTCCATGTCAACTAGCAATATAAATTTTATAAGATTGAATTGGAGTGTTATGATCACTTTAATTTGGCCAATAGTTTATCAATAAAGAAGAAAGTTATTTTTAAGTTGGTTAGTTACTTAATCAACAAGAAAGGTAGTTGTAAATTTTATTCACATGATTAAAAGGAGTTATGAGCAAATATATTATACATGTTGCCACTCACAGTTTAATGTGTGGTCAAGGAGAAAGTAAATATTGAGCCACTCACAGTTAATGTGTGCTAAAGGAATTTCAGTTTAATTAAAGGACACATGAGATTTATTTTGAATCACCTTAAATTGAAGATAATTAATATGGCTTGCTTGACGTGATGCATGTTTTTGTGTGATGTTGTATGTGAGTCATAACATTGTTAAACCGGTTAATCACTTATAGTGTAAGAGAATTTGCATAAAAACTCTTGGAGCGTATATACCTTTAGTATGAACAATGGGGGGAGTCGTATGGAATAGTGATCTATGACTTCTAATTGGAGTAAAAGACGTACTCTTTTTTATTAATAATGTGGTGGAATTGCGTCACTTTATGTGACATAGTAATACCTTGTTGGAGTTGCTCCCAAGTTGGTGCCCAATAGGGCGATTTTTAGGGAAAGGAAACCCGTTCGATGCAGAATCAACAAGTTTAAATATATTAATTAATTTGTTGAGTCTATGCACAAGTGAAAGGTTGTCAAAGGTAAGTTGTGTGCATATTTCATTTAATGTTGTTCGTTGCATAGACTTTAGTAGTTATGTACACAGCTTTGCTGACTGTTTGTTTTGTGTTCATGGCTTTGTCTTGGACTTGGCCCTACAATGACCCACTTGTTGGTGAGTAGTTGTCTAGAATAAGAAAAGCTACAGGTACAAGTGGCCATATGTCATTTCGTGATGGGCTGGAGTGAGAGCGCTTGCTGTGTTTTGTAGCTTTATTTTTATTGCTTATGAAGTACTGACTTTTATTTGGATGTTGTTTTATTTCTAAAGATTTTACTTTTGGTTTTTAAGGGCCATTACAATGGTTCCGAAGTGTAATAAAGTTTAAGTTGATTTTTATTTTGGATGGTGATTTTAATTTCGTTTTGTGACTTGTTTTGAAGTTTAGTTTTAAATTGGTTTTTGGTTTTAAGACTTTTGCTGTAGTACTTTGATAAATACCTTAGTCGTTATCATGGTGGCGGTAATACTTTGGTTTTTACAAATCTAGAAGTTTTAATAATCGTAATTCTTTAATATTTATAATATATTTTTCGAAAACATATAAAGTAGAAAGTTAGGATATTCTAGGGTATTACACTTGTTTTCTCATGAATATATTTTGCAGGATAATAAGATTGAAAATTTGTTTAGAGGAGGCCTAAAAAAGTCAAAGAAAACGAGGGAATCGTCTTCGGATTCTAAGGGGAAGCAACCCTTTTCTTCAAGAGCACCATCTCGTAACCGACAAGAGAGACAAAAGAAGTATGAGAAGCTCTCTAAAAGAACAATAAGGTCGACAAGATTCTTTCACAAGGAGACTTGTGATAAATTGGGGATCACTGATTAGGTGATGAGAATGGCATACAGAATTGGATAGGAAACTGGATTTATGCTACCATGACAGGCCCAGATGGCTGGACATAGCAGGTGCTCCGCAGCTACAAGGAACTCACCCTCGAGTTCCTTTCTAGGTACCATTTCAGGGTATTCAGCTAGCAGAAAGGGACACATCAGCTTTACTATCTTTGGGAAGTACTACGAAATGGATGTTGATGAATTAATTTAGCGGTTCATGTGGAATCCAGGAAATACAATTTAGTCAACCACAGAACACAAGTGGGGCCCTTACTTAGAATGGGGCATGGTGGGACTGAATCACTGATGGCAATGCTCCATACACTTGTACTACAGCAAAGGCATTAGTGGGCCAACATTCGGCCCTCCAGTACTTCCTCAAATACTTGGTCTACTGTCTTTTCTCCAGAGGAGAGCTCAAGCAGGTGTACCCAGATGAGATCAGGCTCTTATTGATTGTTATAGAAGGACATGCCATTCAACCTCTAAATTATAACTTAAGGTTATTCTTAGCTCGCCAATTCGCTGATATAGCTAAAGGTATCACGAAAATATACACAATCTGCATAGGGGGTATGATCACATGGCTAGCTTACTCCTTGAGTCATGTAGAAGATATTCACCAACTACACCCTATAGAGGAGAACCCGTATCTTGACTTCGGTGCCCTCAAGGCTGCTAACTTCTTAAGACATTATCAAAGAGGAAACTGGGAGAGGTTCGTATGGTGTATTAGGGAGATCTCTTGGTGCTACCTTCGTAGTACCTATGTCAGTCTACCTTACCAGGAGCATCCCGATGGCCAGAACCCTAGGAGGATTCAACTCAATAACATTCCACTTCAGGAGCAGGCAGACTCCGAAAAGAGAGCAGTTCAGATGGTAAACATGATTTAGCAGACCGGTGCTAAAGCTCCAGCTCAGCGCCAGCCCCACCTTGGGCAGAGCCACCCCGACATAGCTATGCATGCCAGTCTTCCTCAACCTTTGACATGACATCACTCATGAACCGCCTTGATGACATGCACCTATATAACTAGCAGCGGTTCGATAGGGTGGAACACTCACTAAGAGGGCTCCGTACTGATGTAGACATGCCCCAGAGAATCCATTGGAGGGAGCACATGAGTAATGTTAAAGTGGGGACGGTCCAAGGGTTCCCGAACCATCCAAACTGCCTCCCTACCTATGATCCTAACACTAAGCCTACCTCTTATCCCTACCAGCCTTAATATGTCCAGTACTAGGGCCCTGGTCAGCAGTAGAGCTCAGCTTCATCTCCTCCCTTTCATTCTTCATAGTTATGTGTCGTGGGATGGGACAATGTTCGGGTTAGGGCAGTATTTATTTCTTTTGTAAATATGTAGTTAGTTTTTTTTATGATTCGAAAAAAAAACGAGAAAAAAAATGAAAAAAAAAAATAAAAAAAATCAGAAAAATCAGAAAAAAAAAAAAAAAAACAAAACAAAAAAACAAAAAAAATAGTTTAATTTAGTTTTTTAATTATTACTTTAACCCTTTTTCCTTTGGAGTTTAGTTTGTTATTCGTTTCAGGTTTGATTTCGAGCAAGTTGTATTTTGGGAATCGGTGCTTTATTATATAGGCTCTTGTTTGGAATTGAAATTTGGTCTGGTTAAATCATTCTAACTCTTCTTTTCTTCTCTTTTCATGTTTGTGTGCTTAGTTAGTTTTTATTGCTTTCACAGCTTAGTTTTCTTGGTTTCATAGGACTGTTGCATGCATGGTTTGTACTACTCGTTAGGAGTAGGAGTTTACATGCGATCATAAAAATGCACTGTTTTTTAAGACTAATTCTAGAGAGAGTATTGATTTATGAATAATTCTCGTCCCGGCTTGAGTTTTATTTGAGAAATTAACTATTTCTGTACCCCTTTGTTAATTTTGAAAACTTTATCACTCTTGACTGCGGATGGATCCACTTGTGTGATTTGCTTGCTATGACTTGACTTTTAATATCTCGATTTCCTTAATTTGAGCCACATTTATTTGTATTGTTTATTAGTTCCTAGTGCAATTACGGGGGTTTGACATTGGATTCTAGTAGCTTTAGTTATGGTTTTCTGAATGTTGCGAATGCTGAAAGGCCTTCATTTCTTTTAGAAGCCTCTAGAGTTTCATATTTTAGTCATTTCCTTATATACTTTTCCCTTGATCGCATGTTTGAGCTTTCATCCTTCATTTGTATTTTTAACCACATTACAACCTTATTAATCGTGCTTCATTGTTTGTTATGATGCCCAAGCTTGGCTTTGGGGGAGCTTTGGAGTTGTTGTGATGTTGTTGATGTACTTTTGTTGGTGTTATTAGAGGATTTTGGGTGAAAATTGTTGGAATTGCTGTTTAGTGAGATTTTTATGATTACACGTTTGACATTTAAGTCTTTGCATACCAATTTCTAGGCTTTTGCAAATTAATTTAAAAGTTTTAATTTATTTATGGTCTAGTAATGTATATGTGATGATTCTGTTTATTGTTTATTTTATTCGAACAAAGACAAATCATTAACAGTCGTGAACCTAGAATTTTATTATGCATGAAAAACAAAGTAAATTTTTTTTGTAAAAGCATAATAGTTTAAAAAGTTGAAAAAGAATGAAAATGAAATGAATTGAAGTTCAAAATTCAAAGTTGAAAAGAAATTAAATTCATGAAAAAGAAAGAAATTGAACCTTGTGAATATAGTTGGTTGTTTTGTGTTATAAGAATTATGGATTTGATGTAAACTGAAAAGAAGAAGTTTGGTTTGGTTTGTTTGGAATTCAATGTCGGAGAATGTGGATGATTACTTTGGTGTTGTTGACGGCTTTCCTTGATTTTATGTGCGTATACCCCACATTCCACCACATTATCCCAAATTTTATCCTAACCTTCACCCTATCCACGTTACAAGCTTATTAAAGTCCTTCTTGATCTTGGTGCACTTGTTATGGTTATTGTGAAGTGAATTCTTTGTAAAGGTCGTAGAGTATTAATTGCATTTCGAGTCGACATTTGGGATGAGTACATACTTTTAAACACTTGCATGAGGGTGTGAGATGTGGGATTTGGTTTCTCAAACATGCATTTAAACACATTTTGCATTTGCATTCCATATTTGTTTGGGAGGTGAGGGTTAGAGCTTCATTGAAATAAGCTCATCATTAAATTTGCGGAGTGACCACCTGTGAGCTACTCTAGTCATCAACCCATTAAACATGTTTGGTTGGCTTTGTTTGACTTGTATTTAGGAAGGATGGTAATTGGGTACTTGTTTGGTTGGAATTGATCCATGTGTCTTTGTAATACCCCATATTTTCACGTATTTTAAGGATTTAACTTTATATTTTATGTGAATATTTTTAGTTTTTTTATTGAAAATTTAGTTAGATAAATATATTAAAGAAAGAAAATTTAATTAATTGTGATTTAAAATAATTTTTTTTTATGTTTTCTAAAGTTAGAAGTTGTATTTTATGTCACTTTAAATATTATAAAATATTCTAAGAAATTTCTACTTTTAGAATTTTCAGTTTCTTTCATTTTTTTTAAAACAAGGGCACAAAAGTAATTTTAAGCAATAAGGGTATTAATGTAATTTCACCATAACCTATTTTGAGCCTAGAAATACCCTTAAAACAAGAATATTTATATTTATGACAATACAAATTTTGAGTTAGGAATTCAAAAAAAAAGAGAGAAAAAAAGGTGTTTGGTTTTCCGAAAAAAAAAAACTTCGTTGCTCTTCGTCGGACCTCCCTCGCCGCCCACCAGCCACCACCCACCTCCCACCTCCTTTTCTATTTTCGAAGCTCTTTTATAAATATAAAAAATAACAAAATAAAACAAAAACTTTTTTCTTCCTCTTTTCTTTTTAATTCAATCTTGCAAAAATTCATGTTCATAATTAAGTTTATATGTTTTATAGTTTAGTCATGTTTTATAAGTTGTGATCATGTGTTAGATTTTAAAATTTATGTTTATAAGGTTGTTCGCGAAATTATAAAAATTATTGTTTGTAAAATTATGAAAGTTTTAGTTTTATGATTTTTAATACTCTAAACTTTCATATTATGATAATAGATAGTTGTAGTATTAATTTTGTGATGATAGTAGTATTATGATCAAATTATAATATTTAGATGGGTTTTAAAGAGTTTTTAAGCAACTTTTCAAAACTGCCATTTTTGGAATATTATCGAAAATCAAGTGTTTTGCAAAAGAAAAATTAAAATAAAGTATGGAATTGAATAGAGACCGTATAGGGAAGGTTTTGGACAAGTTTCCAATATAAATAGTTAGTTTAGAGTTGTTGTGGGATGCTGATTCTACCAATTGTTCCTGCGAAAGTTCCAAACCTACTTGTCCTGAAAGTTATTACAAATCAGTAGCATACCAAATTACAGAATAACAATGTTTTTGAAAAGGGAAGGGGAAAACCAGAATAAGAATTCAATAAAGGAGGGGGTTAGCAGCAATAGGATAAAATAAGAGGAAAGCAAAGAGATCAATCAGCTCCAGAGTCTTGTTCAGTCTCATCATCTTCTTCTTCTTCTGGAGCACTGGCAACATTCTCTTCATCATCCTCTTCCTCATCCTTCTCAGATACCAGTTCAGCATCCTCATCATCAGCATCACCTGTAACTTATGATGTCTCTTCCTTGTCCTCAGAATCCTCTCCACCAATTATTCCATCTTTGTCAAGACGAACCTCAATTCGTCTATAGGATTCCTGAAGTGCAGCACATAGTGAAGTCACCCAATTTACCATATTTTGCATCAGTTGATTCTGATCATTCAGCTACTTAACCAAGGCATAGGTTGCCTGAATTGTTTCTGTACTGGCCCAAGCAATACCAGCATCACTTTTCCCTTCATCCTTCATTTTTAATACACCTCCTGCATATGTCATATCCTTCTGACCTATTATCTGATTGGTGAGATGTGACATGGTGCCATAATCTCCCACTATAGGTATCTTCCAATGCCCAAATACTAAGGTCAGCCATCCTTCATAGGGCAGAGCGTGATTAGATTTCTCCACACACCAGATCATATGACCAAACATCATAGCAGGGAGGTTGACAGGAATGTGTTCAAAGAGGCAGTAAATGAGAACACTATCCATCAACCGTACACTCATACGACCTTGTGCTCTAGGACACACAATCTTTGAGGCTATAGTGTGGAATATCCTCATGATTGGTTCCTTTAATTGGCCAATGGTGTACCCCTTTTTGATGTCAGGTGGACCAGTAAATAGTCTGGTCTGGATCTGTTCTGCTGTGACTCCCTTTACAGAAGGCCAATTTTCTCTGGAGTAAACATCAAGTCCCTTTGTAGGAACTTTGAGAATCTTAGCCAATTTCTTTTTAGACAAATTTATGGGAGTATCTTTAACAAAGGACAAATAGGATCCATCATCTTTAGTATGCAGGTGTGAGTAAAATTCTTCAACTAGGGGCATGAAAACATCTAAATCTTTAGCAAACAACACAAACCATTTCTGAAAATCTAAGGCCTCCTTAACCTCGATCAAGAATTTTTGTGCAACCCAACTTTTTGCAACAAAAAATCCTACCAGAATTTGTCTATCTTTCAGATTATAAAGAGGTTTAGGAGTGGTAGACTTACTTTTCTTAGATTTCATACTTGAAGAGATCACAACATCAGATTGCTTTCTCTTTTTCCCTGTTGTGGTTTGGTCTGGTTGTGCGTCTTTCAAGATAGCCTTCCCCTTGGACGCTTCTGCACCCTTTCTAGAAACCGTTTTCTTACACGAGTACCCTTGCTTGCTATTTTCTTTGTGTTCTCTTTCTCAGTGGTTAACTCAACTTCCTCTTCCTTGCTCTTTGATTTCTCAACTGGTTTAGGAGTGGTTTTAGGTGTGGTTGGTGGTTTGCTAACCTTCTTCTCAACTTTCGTAATCGTTTTTTATAACGGTTTCTTGGTGCTTACTTTCTTTTCCTTCACTTCTTCAGTAAAAACATCCTCCATTAGTTCAACTTCCCTTTCTTCTATTTTAACTTCTTCTTCCTCCACCTCTTCTTCATCCAACTTGGTTTCGGATTCAGATTACTTCTCATGTTCAGATTCTTCAACAATCTATGTTTCTTTTGATTTTGATGTCTCTATTTGTACAGGAGTTGATCCTCTGGATTTTGGTGTAGGTGGCTTTTTGGCAGTGGTAGATTATGTGGATGTTGGTGTAGAAGATTTTGTGGTTTTGGCGGTTAATTTTGGTGTAACCGTCTTTGTAGTTGTTTTTGTTGTGGATTTTGTTGTGGGAGGCCTTATAGTAAGGGCTTTTGAAGTTTCAGACTTGGTGTTCATTCTGATCAATGGCACTTCTTCCTCTTCGTTCACATCTTCCTCCTCCATCACAACTTCTATCACAGACTCAATGACCTTGTCAACCATCTTCTTTGTTTTCTTCGTTTCAATTTCAGGAGATTCACTAACTTCTTTCTCAACCAATCGTGTGCTTATTGTTTTCGACATGATGAGACTGAATATTTCATTAGCCTTGAGCACAAAAACAAAACTTTGAACAATGTGAGTGAGAGTGAGAAGAAGAATTTAGACAAATTAGGTTGTTGTGAGAGAGAAAAATAGTCGAGAGAATATATAGAAGATAAAGAAAATAAGGAAATGAAATGAAGAAGGAAAGTATGATCAGAAGCATATATTTGTAAGAAATTTAAATCAAAATGGTTATCTTCAGAGTATTTGAAGGATATTTATCCATTCAACCAAAAAGGCAGTTGCCATAAATACAACCGTCAGTATATTTATTTTCAAAAATTTTAATTTTTGAAAATAAAATGACTGAAAAAAATAACCGCCTCATGGATCTGGTTCCCTAATGGTTTGCAACTGGCCTGTCCCAACTTACCTTTTACAAGATTATGCTAAGGTACTTGAGTACTAAATTAATCAGCTCAGCATCGCATAAGAACTTTGTGAGACCTAAAAAGCATAAAGAAAAACAAAAGAAAAAATATGTACATATTGATATTTTTTGACTAGCCAAAGGGCCAAGTCAAGACTTAAGAGCTCATTAGTTAATTTTAGTCATACCCATGCAACAAGGTACGAAGCTTGACGAACGTTTCTCTGCTCAAAGGTTTTGTAAAGATGTCAGCTAGTTGATCTTCTGACCTGCAAAACTCCAATTTTACATTACCTTTTTCAACATTGTCTCGTAGAAAATGATGCCTAATCTCAATATGCTTGGTTTCAGAATGTGAATTGGACAGGATTTTTCGAAAATATTGATTGCACTTGTGTTATCACATAAGATGGGAACACTTCTGAAACAAATCCCAAAATCCTTTAGTTGTGACTTTATCCACAAGAGCTGAGCACAACATAAAGCTGTTGTAATGTACTCAGACTTTGCTATGCATAAGGCCACAAAATTTTGTTTCTTAGATCCCCATGAGATAAGACAGGAACCTAAGAAGTGAGCCATTCCAGAAGTACTCTTCCTGTCCACAATAAAATAAACAAAGTTAGTATCTGTGTATCCTATAAGATTCATACTGCTACCTTTTGGATACCACAAACACAGATCATCAGTACCATTAATATACCTTAAAATTCTCTTAAAAGCCTTTAGGTGAGATTCTTTAGGGTTGCTTTGAAATCTTGCACTGAACCCTACTGAAAATGCTATATCTGGCCTATTGGCTGTTAAGTAGAGCAATGAGCCAATCATACCTCTATAAAACTTATCCTTAACATCCTGTCACTTCTCATCAAGGCTTAATTTTGTAGAAGTTGGAATAGGTGCTTCATAGGATTTGTTGTCTTGCAAGCCATATCTCTTTAGCAATTCCTTGAGGTATTTCTGCTGATGAATCATAATTCCATCCTTGGTTTGCTTGATTGGAAGTCCTACAAATAATCCAAGTTCTCCCATCATGCTCATTTCAAATTCACTTTTCATCAAATCTGCAAACTCATTACACAAATCAGAATTAGTAGCTCCAAACAAAATATCATCTACATATATCTGGACCACTAGCTGATCAGTTCCCTTTTTCTTCAAGAATAGTTTGTCAACTGAACCTCTCTTATATCCATTTTGTAAAAGAAAACTGGAAAGCCTCTCATGCCAAGCTCTAGGAGCTTGTTTGAGACCATAAAGAGCTTTATCAAGTTTAAAAACATGGTTTGGCAAGTAACTATTCTCAAATCCAGGGGGTCGTTCCACATATACATCTTTTTTCAAATAACCATTAAGAAAGGTTTTCTTAACATCCATTTAAAAGAATTTGAAGTTCATATGAGCTGCAAAAGCAATTAAGATCCTGATTGCCTCAAGTCTGGCTACCGGAGAAAAGGTTTCATCATAATCAATTCCTCCCTGTTGATTGAACCCCTGGACCACTAGTCTGTCCTTGTTCCTGACTAGAATACCTGCATCATCCAGTTTGTTCCTGAATACCCATTTAGTTCCAATAATAGACATGTTTTCCTTCCTGGGTTCAAGATGCCATACTTGATATCTCTCAAACTGATTGAGTTAATCTTGCATGGCCAGAACCCAATCTGGATCCATTAAAGCAGTCTTATAATCAATTGGTTCAACATTTGAAAGAACGGAATAGAAAGCACGAAAATTTTGCAGAGTAGAATTCCTTGTTTGCACCCCTTTATTAAAATCACTAATGGTAAGATAAGAGGGAAGAGCAGACTTGTACTTGAAGGATTTGTTCATATCATGATTTGCATTAGAGCCTTCTAATGTTGAACTGGTTCTTGTACTAGTTTCCCCTGTTTCATTGTTTCTTTGAACAGGTGAACCTGGTTCCATAGTGGTCTCAGCTGCATTGTATTTATGTGGTTGAGCCTCTGAGTCACTATTTCTTTCTCTTACTTCATGAGCTTCTTGAGTTTGTTCTTGACCAGACTCTTCCTCTCTAGGAGAGTTATGTGGTGTGTCTTGTTTAGCACCTTCTACTTCTTTTGCTCCTGTAAAGTTTAGCATGCCAATTTCGAATTCATCATCACCAACTTGCACATGCTTGCTGAACATATTAGTTTCATCAAACAGATTATGGATACTCTCTTCAATAGACAAGGTTCTTTTGTTGAAAACTTTGTTTGCCTTACTGTCTGAAGAGTATCCAATGAAAACAGCCTCATCACTTCTAGGATCAAATTTATCAAAACTTGATTTACCATTATTGTGTACAAAGCACTTGCACCCAATAATGCGTAAGTGTGCAATGTTTGGTTTTCTTCCCCTAAGGAGCTCATAAGGTGTTTTCTTTAGTAAAGGTCTCAACATTACCCTATCTAAAATATAACAAGCAGTACTCATAGCTTCAGTCCGGAAGTTTCGAGGTAGACCACTCTCTAGAAGCATTGTTCTTGCCATTTCTTCTAGAATGCGGTTTTTCCTTTCAACCACTCTATTTTGTTGTGGAGTTCTGGGGGCTGAGAAATTGTGAGATACACCATGATCATCAGTAGGTAATGAAGCTGACATTGTCAAATTCAGAACCATGATCAGACCGGATAGAAACCAGTTGATGATTAATCTTGTTTTGGACCTGTTTTATCAAGGTTTCAAATTCTTCAAAGGTTTCATTTTTATACTTTAGAAATACTGTCCAATTATAACAAGAGTAATCATCAACTAACACAAACACATAACTATGACCATTTCGACCTTGTACACGCATGGGTCCACACAATTCCATGTGCACAATTTCGAATGGTCTAATAGTGCTTACAAACTTCTTTGGCTGAAAAGAGGACTTGACATGCTTACATTTCGCACATTCATGAAAAATATGTTCTACAACAAACTTAATGTTAGGTAAACCTGTAACTAAGTCCTGAGATCGCAGTTTATTCAGCAAGGAAAATCTTACATGTCCAAGTCTCTTGTGCCACAACTAATGATCATCCTCCATAACATTGAGACAAGTGGCACTGGTCTTAGGAATCTGACTCAAAAATGTTATGTAAACATTATTGTGTCGGAACCCCTTACAGACCAGTTCCCTTGTTTCAGTGTTAACTATCTGACAAAGATTTGTTTCAAATTCAACATGGTTTCCTTTGTCACATAGTTGAGATATGCTCAAGAGGTCATGTTTCGAACCTTCAACAAGATATACATTATCAATTGCTTGAGAAAGAGTCTTACCATCCTTACCTATACCTTTGATAAAACCTTTACTATTATATTGAAAGGTGACACTTCCTCCTTCATAGGCTACAAGTGAAAGAAATTAACTTTTATCTCCTGACATGTGTCTTGAGCAACCACTGTCCAAATACTAGAATGGCTTTCCTTTAACTCTAGCTTGCACAAACAAATCAAGGTTTAGTTTTAGGAACCCTGATTTTCTTGGGTTCCTTGTTAATGGAAACAGGTTTGATACTGCCCTTTCTAACCCAGTTTTGTTTTACATTTGTCTTTCTTGTTTTATCATGTTTTTCCTTTTTAGACAAGTTATGTGTGTGATTCTGTTGATTATGGGTTCTTTGAACATGAGACTGATTTTTCTTATCATGTTTTTACTTGGTCCAACAAGTCTCAATGACATGTCCATTCTTACCACAATAGGTGCATACGTGCATATCTTTTACAAAAACATACTTACCTCTTTTGAATTCAGAAATCCAAGTCTCATCTCTCCCCAACTTTTGGGGTTGTTGGGATCTACTTCCAGAATACCCTAATCCACACCTCATAGATTTCAATGACAATCCCCAAAAGGTTGAGAGGTTGTTAACTGATTCTTAAAATCCCTTATATAAAGGATATGACAACTACACAAGACTATCAGCCATACTCACCTTACATACTCTGAAGGCATGTTTTTGGATTGATTTCAGTTTCACTTCAATACTCGAGGTATTTAAATCCATGCTTCCTAAGGGTAATGTCCTTCCCAGTAGTACATATGAGTCAAAGAAGATATTGTCTACATTGGCCTTACCTTATGAAAATCCATGCTTGTCCTAACAATTGCATCTTGTATTGACATGAACAAAGAATCCTTAGAAAGTTGTACTGTTTGCAATGCATCTCGATATAGAAAGAAGAAGAACAATGTTCCTACCAAAGTTTTGTGGTATTTTCCTAACATACCAAAATTCAAACATATTTTTTCGAATGCTCATGATACAAAGAAGTTAACATGGAATTTTATTTGTCGGAAAAAGGATGGATTACTTAGACATTCAGCTGACTCCCCACAATGGAGGTCTATTGATGGAAAATACCCTGACTTTAGTAAAGAAGAACGAAATTTGCGCCTTGCTTTGTCCGCCGATGGTATAAATCCATACGGATCCCATAGTACTTGGCTTGTTATCTTGGTGACGTAAAACTTACCTCCCTCATTATGCATGAAAAGAAAGTATATGATACTTTCACTATTAATTCCTAGTCCGAATGAACCGGGAAATGACATTGATGTTTACTTGGCACCTTAAATCAATTACTTGGTGATTCGTTGGGAAATAGGTGTTGAAATGTACGATGCACATCAAAAAGAAAGGTTTAATTTGAGAGCAATGTTGTTTTGCACCATGCAAGACTATCTGGCCCATGGTAACCTTTCCGGGTATAGTGTTACTGTGAGAGGGGAATCACCTTGTGTCATATGTGAGGATGGTGTGAAGACAACCAAATTGCCTTCATCTAACAAGAGAGTTTTTATTGTAAATCGACGATTTTTTCCCATGGATCATCAATATCGTAAGTTGAAGAAAGTAGTCAATGGGAAACAAGAGTTTGAAAGTCGTCCAAGGGTTTTAACAAGTGAAGAGGTGTTCTACAAGGTTAAAGACATTCAAACTACTTTTGGATAAAAGCATAAATCCAACATTCCTACAAAGTGGTACAAGATATGTTGTGAATTTTGGCGTTTGCCGTATTGGAAAGATTTGTTTGTCAGGCATTATTTGGATGTAATGCAAATCGAAAAGAATGTTTTCGATAGTTTAGTGGGAACCTAATTGAATATCCCTAGAAAGACTAAAGATAGTTTAGACGCGCAAAATGACCTTAAGGAATTAAACATCAGAAATGAATTGCATGTCATTGATAAGAACAACAGAAAATACCTTCCCCCAACTGCCTATACACTTTCAAGGAAAAGACGAAAGAACTTTGTGAATCTTTATCAGAAGTGAAAGTGCCACATGGTTTTTCTTCTAACATCGACAATCTTGTTTCAATGCAAAATCTAAAACTCTTAAGTCTTAAGTCGCATGATTGTCATGTTTTGATGCAATACCTGTTACCTGTTGCTATTTGTTCAATTTCACCAAAGAATGTGAGGAATGCCATTATTAGATTTGGTAATTTCTTTAATGCAATATATAACAAAGTCATTGATCCTAAGGATTTGATGAAGTTGGAAGATCAAATTGTTGTCATTTTGTGCCAGTTGGAGATGTACTCTCCTCCATCATTTTTTATGTCATAATGCATTTGCCAATTCATTTAGTGAGGGCGATTAGAAATTATGGCCCCGTGTATTTCAGAAACCAATGGCCTTTTGAACGGCAGAATAAAATTTATAAGGCTAATATAAAAAATCCCTTCCGATGCGAAGCATGTATTGCTGAAATGATATTTAATGAGTTTGCAATACAATTCAGCAGTGAATATTGTCCAACTGTAAAGGTACTGGCCTTGATAAACCTAGAGATAGTGGTAAATTGAAATTGCATGGGATCACAGGGCATAAGCGCCTTGACTTGTCTCGTGAGCAATGGCGAATGGCACACACGTATGTTCGACTTAATGACGATGAAGTTGTACCATATGTCGACCAGCATTTGGCTACCTTGAAGCTGAAAAGTCGAAAGTTAGTAAGTGAGCGGTTGATCCTTATTGAGCACTACAACAAATTTCATGAGTGGTTGAAAGGCCAAGTATTGAGGGAAGCTCATGATCCATTACATCCTATTTCTGATCGACTTAAGAGCTTGGCATATGGTCCCGACTTCAAAACCTCTTTTTATTTTGGATATGTGTGCAACTATAGAAGCTGCAGGGGTGCACCTTGCTAGTTCTAAAGATACTAAGAATCTTGTTCATGCAAAGATGCAATACTATGGAGTCATTGAGGAGATATCTGAGTTGCACTATTAGGACTTTTCAATGCCAGTTTTTGGTTACAAATGGGTTGACAATAACAATGGTGTTGATTATGATGAGTTAGGGAAAACCACATTGGTGAATTTTGACAAAATTGACTAATAAGGAAGATCCTTATATTTTGGCAACTCAAAATAAGCAAGTCTTTTATATGAAAGACCCATCCGATAACAAAAAGTTTGCTGTTATAACACCAAGGTCTCGTTATGAAATTGAAGGTAGTGATTATGAGATAGAGGTAGAGGAAGGTGCTATTGTGAATGTGGTTCCACGTGAGGTAGTCATTGACGATTATGGTGATGAGTCTTCACTATACATACGTGTTGACCATTAGGAAGGAGCATGGGTTGATGACGGTAGTACAAATAATAAATCTCGAAAGTGACGACGAAAGCGACATAGTAGAGAGAACTAAGGTAAAATGTTATTAATTTTTTTTTTGGTAAAATATAGTCCGTAATTTGGTTGGTTAAATATACTCCGTAAGTAATCCTATGAGTCAAACAATCGTTACTTTTGGTACATAATCCTATTCTTGAGTATTTTGCATTATGAATGAGAACGTGAACTAAATTTACTTTTCATATTTTTGCCGTGTTGTTACTTACATTAAATTCTGAAAATGATTTTTGGCTAATAATTATGCGTTGTTTATAGGAAAATGGGTAAAAAGGAAAGGCAAGTGCATGGCCCACCTGATGGTGAAGCCTCAGAAGATTTCGATGATTCTGATGTTGAGCAAGCAAGGCGCGAGGATGAAAGAGGTCGGACTGTACTGAAAGCAGTAGGTGAGGCAATACAACAGGGTACCAAAATTCCATTAGAGTGGCATCCATTGTACAAAATACCATGGCGGAAGTACAGGACAACCTTTTCAACTTATGTTGGTGTTGTTGTTCGAGAACGAGTATGCATCACCTACAAAACTTGGAAGGAGGTTTCACAAGAAGTTTTTGATGAGTTGTATGATGTCATATCGGTAATACCTTATACATATACCCCCTTTCTATTTGAAAAACTATATTAATGAGTGCATCTGTCAGGTTATTTATGGTTTTGGTATTTCGGACATACAGAAAGGGTTTACAGTTTTGGAAGGTCAAAGAAAGTGGATCTTGGAACAAGCTAATGATCGATGGAGGGCTTTTAAAAAGTAGATTGAGAGTAAGATGGTTGTACCATAAGAAGACAAGAAGGATAAGGCGAAGGCCTCCTACATGGAAATACCCATGGATTACTCAAACAACATGGGACAAATTCAAAACGATGTGTACTTCTAAGGAATTTATGGTCATTATACTATCCTTTGCTGCTTTTTATGACTGCAAATCATTGAATAAGATTGTACTTGTATGATATGCAATATGGCCTGCTGATATGTACTAGAACTTTTGAAATACTATGCAATATGACCTGTTGATATGTAATGTAATCTACTGTTTGTGACTATTTTACTTGATTTGAGGCTCAATTAGTCAATGATTATGCACCAACTGTAGTGCAACCGTGTTGTTCTATTTTATACAAGGTTTTATTCAAGCAACTATCGTTAGTTGCTGCTCAAATATTTTTGGCAATGCTCAACTGTTGAACTAGCTACTACATAATTGAACTCTGATCTATTGTGTCATGATACATCAGAGCATAGTGAACGAGGTCGTCAGAGATCAAAGTTGAAAATCAATCGTTACAGAGGAGACCTACTTGGATACCAATACTTTGAAGAAGAGATGGTATGTTCCTGTTATAATTGAAATATATTTATTTGTTGTTTTTTATTATTGTAAAGACTAACTATAATTTTTCAACATCTATTTTTTGACTCAAAAGGCGAAACTGTGTTTGAACCAAGGGGTCCATGTTGAACATATACCAGGTCATAAGGTTTTGCTTAGAGCTCATTCACGTGAAAAGGATGGAGTTCGTATATTTGACAATCCTATTGATCAAGAAGTGGCAAATTCAATTGTAAGACAATTTCTTTTTTTTCCTTTTTTTTGTAGATATGACTATGAATGTAAACAAATATGACTATCAAGTAGTAGACATGTAGACGTTCAGCTTAATTTGATGTGCATATAAACAAATAAAGCACAACTTAGAGCTGTCCTTGAAGCACCAGTTATATATCATTCAAACTCTATTTTTCTGTATTCACATTTGATACTTTTTGCTTTGTAGAAGGCATTGAAAGACCAGGCTGAAAGAGGTGAAATTGTTGTCAAGGGCCACAGAGATGACATTTTGGCAAGAGCGTTAAATTAGCCAGAGCATGGGGGACGTGATAGAGCCGTTGGATCAGGTATTACTAATAAGGAATATTTTGGCTTGAGGAGGCCAGTGGCACCAACTCACTTAAATGCAGAACTGAAGGATATGAAACATAAGTTAGAAGTAATAAGCAACAGTCATAACTTGTTGATGACATTTGTAATGTCCATTGCAAGTGACGAACAACTCAAACAATTCATGGCAGCTAGTATGAACGGCCAATCGGGTTGCAAGGCAAAAGCCAAGTGGGCGTTAGTAATGGGAAGTCAATATCCCACTTAGTGAGCCTAACAAGTAAGCCAATGACCAATTTGGTTTCTTTACTAAACTCTTATCCTCTAATGGTGTTGTAAATGGTGAATATCTTTTAGAACTTGAATAACAAGTTGAACCAAATGAGTCTAAACCATATCAAGTTCCATGGCCCGAGTGTAATGTACAACAGCCTGAATTGACTCAGCCTTCTCCTTTTCACTGTCCCAACGATACTTCTTTCTTTCCAGAGTATAGCAGTGAAACTATTAGCAGCCAAGACAATCCTGAGGTATGTTGTTAACTAAGTGATTATTTTTCTATGCATAAGTAATAAGTTTTGTGATAAATGTAATACTGCATTAGTGCACTGTACTGAAAACAGCGAGATGCATATTGTTGTGCACTGAAATCAGTTAATGGTTAATGGTTTTTACTTTTGAAGTTTAGCAACCTTTTTAAATGTTAACATTGACTGACATGCATTGTGCAATTGTAGGGGTTTCATGATTGTTCCCTAGCGGTTGAATTAGATAAGGGAATTGAATTTGTTGCACTTAGGGAGGTATACATTCCAGCAGCCACAGAAGTTGTGCAAAATTATTTTCACAGCTTCAAAGGTTGTCTTCGTCGAGTCTCTATCACCAGGATATTGTCGCATGCGAAGTTTCCATGTCCTACCGAGGAATGCATTGAAGTTGCCAAGCAGTAAATTTCAAAGTTAAAAACAACGGAGTATTTATTCTCTTATGAATGAATAAGTAGCATGCAGAACTTATACATTCTGCATCCAATAGTTTGAACTTATTACAAGCTTAAATATTTTATGATTTTAGCTTCCTCTTATCTAAAACAGTATGGCCAGCACTTAGCTAAGTGAAGAAAGGGAATCGTTATTTCTCTGACACAGGCTAAACAAAGGGCCATGTAATGAAATTTTGTGAAACACACTCATAATAATCGTTAATTTTTTATTTTGAAATGTAGTATAATAATGTGTCTTATAGTTTCTTATTTCTTGTATGTAGTATTTTAAAGATATCTCCACTTATTCCCAAGCATTACTTGATGATGAAGTACGAGAAGGGTGGATCTCATTTGTATTGAAAAAAAACAAGGTGGCCAAGGAATGCGGGATAATTCTTTAGAGATATATGTCGACTAATAATTCTTACATTATATTTGAAGTAATATTCCTTGTATTATCATTTCTTGTATGGTTGTTGCCTTATAATTTTGTTTGCATTGTTGTCCTTTGATATCACTACATGCATTTTTTGGAGCTTGTATGGTTAGGGAAGTCAATGGAACAATTCAGATTAAGACTGCTGTTCTAGCTACTCTACATATTTACAGATTGGTACATTGGAAGAGGTTCGCAGACTGCTACTGCTTGTGGAAGGAAAGGAGCCAATCTAGGCTGCATAGAGCTTGATTCACTGAGTGTATTTATGCTAATTTGATGCTTAGGAATAGAAAGAAGTTGACTGCTTGTAATATTCTGTTAGAGATCTTAACTTTAAAGTAAGTAGCAGCTATTGAGTTTTGATCGTAGGAATGATGAGTGCATGCTTCGAACCGAATATTTGGAGAAGTATGTAGAATTCTTGTTCTATATAGTAGGTTGTAATATGAACATGTTTATGCATGAATTGACATTGCTCGAATATCAATTTTGTTTGATTGTTTTGGGAGAATTAGTGATAAATATATATATATATATTGAATTTAGTTTTAATTTGTAGGTTTGGATTTTTAGGTGCAAATTATATAGGAATTGTATAATATATAACAGGTTTTATTTAAAAAAAATTAACATACGACACCAGTTGTGGGGGGAAAACCGATTTTTTTAATCTAACCCAAGAGACAGGTTCCTCAGCTTCCACCGGTGTCTTTGGTTAGTCGGAAAAAGTCTTTTTCACAACCTATGATATGTGTTTTACACAACAACTGATGTGAATATTGCTCAAAGAAATCGCCACTCACAATGATATAATCTTATTTAGGTTTTCTCTAAAGCCAAGCACCAAGAAAATCGATCTAAGTCGAATAATTTTTATGAATTGATTAAAGCTATGCACCCTCAATTCCCAAAATTATCCTCACAAGAGTCTAAAGTATAAGCACCAAGTCTTTCAAGATGTTTGAAATTTTCACATTCGAAAATTTCTTCGGTTTTTGTTTTGTTTTGTTGAAAACAAATAAAACTCAAACAATAATGTTTATTAAAATTCACTAATCTGAATTTTTACAAAGTAATGTTGAGATTATTTATATTCATAATCATCAACAAAATCCTAACTAAACTAAGCTAAAATACATGCATAACATAGGAAAAATCGCCCTAATCTAGTGACTCACAAGATAAGAATGCCACATCATCACTGCATGTCATGCATGCAACTTGCTAAAATATCCTAACAAACTCTATCTAATCAAAAAATATTCTAACAAACTTATTCTTACCTTGCTAGTCAATATAATCAACAAATTACAACTAGATTTACACAAAAATATGATTTACCCAAACCCACCAAAAATCGTCAAAATTGACGCAATTCATGATCATCCAATTTTGCGCCATTTTTGCGTTTTTTCTTCAAATCTTCAAGAAACCTTTCAAGATTCAATCTTTTAATCAAGAAACCTTCAAGAAGTCATTTTCCATGTGTATAAGGCTATGAATGATGATTAAGACACTTCAAGAAATAAAAGACTCAATGCCTAAAATGAGAAAAGCCTATCAAGTGAAGTGGGAAAAACTCATAGGCAAAACCATCTTATTCCCCTAATTCCACCATTCTTTCCTTTGCTTCAATGATCAAGTATTTTTGTGTGTCACTATATACACCCATGATGATGTCTTAGAAGATCCCAAAAGCCTTGAATCTCCATAAGCCATTATTTCCCCCATACTTGTATCATCTTTAGAAGCCATTATCAAACCTTCGAAGTTATCACCTTGTTTCGTATCATCCTCCTCTTCTTCAAAAGAGCTTGTCCTCAAACCTCAAAGTTGATCATCAGGAACATAAGGAGACAAATCACCAATGTTGAACGTGGCATGCACACCATATTCTCCTGGCAATTCGAGTTTATTTGCGTTGTCCCCGATCTTGCTCACGATTTTGATTGGTCCATCACACCTAGGCATTAGCTTGTTTTTCCTTTGTTTAGGAAATCTTTCCTTCCTTAGATGTAACCATACCAAATATCCTTCCTTGTATGTGTGTTTGATTTTATGTTTGTTAGCTCTTGTCTTGTAGATATCATTCACATGCCCAATCCTTGCTCTAACCTGTGCATGTAACTTCTGCATATATTCAATTTTAGCTAAAGCGTCTTTATGAACGATTTCACCTTTAGGAATAGCCACGAAATCAATAGGTAGCTTGGGATTTACTACATAAACAACTTCAAAAGGTGAATGCTTAGTTGCGTATGTAGGTGAACAATTATAAGGAAACTCTTCATGAGCTAATTTTAAGTCCCAATCCTTTGGTGTCTTGTTTACCAAACCACGAAGTAGAACTCCTAGGGTTCTGTTTGTGACTTCTGTTTGACCACTGAAGAGTAATTTCGTGTCTATCAAATGCCACAATGATTTCCAGAAATAACTCATGAATTTCGTGTCCCTGTCACTTACAATTGTTTTCGGAACCCCAAGTAACCTAACAATGTCTCGAAAATACAATTCTGCAACGTTGACATCATCATCAGTCTTCTGACAAGGTATGAAGAGAGCCATCTTCGAAAACACGTCAACCACAACCATTATAGCATCCTTTTGCCTTGCAGTTCTAGGAAAACTAACTATAACATCCATAGAAATATCATCCCAAGGGGTTTCCGGCACTGGCAATGGTGTGTAGAATCCCTGATGGAAGGATGCCTTGGCTTTTTGACAAACAACACACTGTGATATTACTGCTTCAACATCAGCAACCATTCTAGGCCAATAGAAATGCTCCTGCAACATTGTCAATGTTTTTGTGATACCAAAGTGACCTGCAATTCCACCCCCATGCGTCTCTCTGATGAGCAATTCACGAATACTGCACTTAGGGATGCAAAGTAGATTCCCTTTGAAAAAGAATCCATCATGTAGCACATAAGATCCCATTGAACCCTTCGTAATTTGTGAATAGATAGGACCAAAATCTCCATCTTGCTCGTAATATTGTCTAATCAACTCCAAACCAAGCAATTTAAAATTAAGAACACCAATTAAAGGATACCTCCTTGATAGAGCATCAGCAACCACATTAGATTTGCCTTCTTTGTACTTTGATGAAAAATGAAAAGACTGCAAAAATTCAACCCACTTAGCATGTCTTGGATTGAGTTTATGTTGGCCATTGATATGCTTCAGAGCCTCATGATCAGAATGTAATACAAAGTGACTTGGACGCAGATAATGACTCCAATGATCCAATGCTCGAACAATAGCATAGAATTCCTTGTCATAGGTAGAGTAATTCAACCTTGCTCCATTCAATTTCTCACTGAAATAAACTATAGGCCGCTTACCTTGAACCAACACTTCACCAATCCCCACGCCACTACCATATGTCTCAACTTCAAAAGGTTTCGAAAAATCTGGCAAAGATAAGATAGGAGCTTGACAAAGCAATTTCTTCACCAATTCGAAGGCCCTTTGCGCATCTTTAGTCCATTCAAACTTCTCTTTATTCTTTTTAATACACTCGGTCATAGGTGCTATTATAGAAGAGAAATTCTTCACAAATCTTCTATAGAAAGAAGCTAAACCATGAAAAGCACGCACCTCAGTCACAGATTTCGAAACTGGCCATGATTTAATAGCTTCTACTTTCGAAGGATCAACTGAAACACCATCCTTAGAAATAATGTACCCTATGAACGTCACACTTGAGACCATGAACAAGCACTTTTCGAGCTTAGCATACAACTTCTGCAACCTCAAAACTTCGAACACTTCTCTTAAATGCTGTAGATGATCTTCCACACTTGCACTATACACCAGTATATCATCCTAATAGACATCCACAAACTTTCCAATGAAAGGTTTCAAAACTTCATTCATCAATCACATAAAAGTACTAGGGTCGTTAGTAAGACCAAAAGGCATAACTAACCATTCATAGGGTCCTAGTTTAGTTTTGAATCATGTTTTCCATTCATCACCCTCCTTCATTCGAATTTGATGGTAACCACTCCTCAAATCAATCTTGTTAAACACTTGTGAGCCAAACAATACATCCAATAAATCATCTAATCGAGGAATAGGAAACCTGTATTTGATGCTGATGTTATTCACAGCTCTACAATTAATGCACGTTCTCCATGATCCATCCTTTTTAAGGAACAATCAATGTTGGTACTGCACATGGACTCATGCTTTCCCTGACATACCCTCTTGCTATCAACTCCTCAATCTGTCGTTGAATTTCTTTAGTTTCTTCTGGATTGCACCTGTAAGCTGGTTTATTAGGAATATGAGCTCCAGGAACCAAATCAATCTCACTACAACATAAATGACATTAGGTAGCACCCTTAAAGTGTTTCCTTAGAAAATGAGTAACACTTTTCAAGTGAAACATCTGCTCGTGATATCTATTCTCAAAGGTAACACTTTTTAAGTTCAATGGTATCACTTTGAAAAGTGTAACTTAAAACTTCTTTGGTATCACTTTTTAAAATGTGTTGTAACATTTTGAAAGTGTTACATTGAATACTATAGGTAACACTTTTTATATTTTAAGTATCATAACAATTAACCTTATTAACACTTTCATAAACATTATGTATCATATTTATAACTTTATGTAACACTCAACTAATGCTAAAGTAACATAATATTTAATATTAAATATTATGTAACATTCGTCGATCAACATATGTAACACTTTTTTTAATGTAAAAAAATATAATAATAATAATAATAATAATAATAATAATAATAATAATAATAATTGTTGATTAATATACAATTCAAATATCTATGTGTCAATACACCCCTCATTTCAAATTATAAACTAATGGTAGTCATTCAAAGGCATTTGAATTAAAATAATGTACTTAAAAACATCCATAACAAAACCTAAACGTGTAATAGTCTTCATTAATTTCTCCATCTTCAATCTCGCTGCAAGTTTATGTTGCCTATTGCTTACTCCAACAAATGGTTATGGTCATTATGTTGGTCCTATAACAATTTGACAAAAAAAAAAAAGTTGCAAAAGTAATAAAAGCTTCTCAAGTTCAGAAACCATTACGGTCATTCGAATTTGAATCAAGCCAGTCCCACATGCATTCCAATGTGTTACAAATTAATGATCAAGAAGTCATGAAGTCAAAGATACACATTGGTTCAGCCATGCTACTGGTAGAAAATACTAACAACACAGACAACACATACCTGATATAAACTAATTTGGATAAAAAAAATATACAATACCAACAACTTGATAAAACCCATAAAGGGAAAATGCTTCTAATAACTAATATATATATATTTTCTCCTGATTTCTCTGTCATTAGAAAATATCGGTTGTATAGGTTAAGAACTGAAAGAACCTGCAATCTACAAAATAACTATGTCAATTAAGCAGGCATTAGAAGTTATACATAAGCTAATATAACTTTTTATTCAGCTGAAATATCATGTGCGGAACAATTTAAAGCTACCAAAACAGTAACACATCAAAACAACACTACTACATAAAAGAGCATTTGCAACCCTCTTTTGCAACGGTTAGATTTGTTGCAACGATTTTGGCAACGGTTGTAGCTGTTGCAATGACTTTAGCAACGATTTTTAAACAACCATTGCAATAGATAGAATAGGCAACGACATTTGCAATGGTTATACAATAACCGTTGCAAAAAGTATTGAGTTTCGATTTTTTTTACTTCTATTTTTATTTGAACCGTTGCAATAGATAGCATAGGCAATGACTTTTGCAACGGTTATAGTAAAACCGTCGCAAAACGTATTTAATTCCAATTTTTTGTGGAACCGTTGCAAAAACCTTTCATTATTTTCATGAGGAATGCTTCATTTGGATTACTGGTTTCAATATTTGTTGTTCGGATATAAGATATTTTAAATATATTGGTGTGATATATAGTATACTTATTATATATTTTTTATAGATTTGTCAAGTATTTTGAAGGTTTAAACAATGCTAGGGGTGCAAATTGATTAATGTGTGTCTAATTTCACTTTTATGATTGTTGGTTTTGTTTGGGAATATGTGAATAAAATGCGGTCTTTTCATTGATTATGCTCTAGACTAAGAGGCAATGTATCCACTAAATATAGAAGTAAATATTCTGAGAAACACATTAGCCTGTATGATTGTATCAGTTCTTGTATTTACGTGGTTTTGTTTTGGTAGATTATGCAATTATGTAATAGCTATTGTTGCAATTTTTTGCTGACGAGTTTGTCTTGTTTCTCTTTTCTAGCCATTCGGCCTGCTCTGCTTAAAAGCTCTTACCATAGTCTAGGAAGACTGATAACGCCTTGGGCAAAACTTTCTAGAGAGAAACGTCGTCATAGAGTTGGAATCGGGGTATGTAGTTCTGCTTAATTGTTTAGAAATTATGGAGAGTCAGACCTATGCACGGGTATTCTTCCTTGTGTTCATTACAATAACTTGTGGTTATATATTACATTGATGATTGATAACCCGATATTTTTCTGGCATCAAGAAAGCTGGCACGCATGCTTGTAACTTTGTTTAATTCTTATGCCCACGGTTCCCGGCTCCTATCAAGTATCAAGAAAGCTGAGATGCATTTGGGGTGTGCATTTTTAAGTGATTTGGGCCTTGATTAAGAACATTTCATGATTTGCTAACATTTTGGATTTTTCCGGCTGCATTACGATGATTTAACAGAGCTGTTGCTAGTGTCTTATTGCTATTGTGCTGAATTTTTTCCCTTTTAGTTCTTGTTGATATATGGAGCATCCGTTACAGTTGCACTTTTCCACCCATGCCCTGACAACTCTCATAAATTATTAGTGATAGTTTACGTACACACAGTTCAAGTGTGCTATTGTTGTTATGTTGCTGCTAAACCTACTATTCTATGCTGCTTTTTTCCTCTCTCTGGCTGCAGTTACTTGAGTTTTTACTGACTTATAGTTTAATATTGAAAATGTATGATCAGCCTAAATGATCCCGGAAGTGGCTAATCTATGTTCTTTGTGTAAGCTAAGTCACTCTTGATGTACCTTTGTTACGCTTTAGTTTACCTGCCATTTTCTTTTTAGTTTTGTGTTTGAGTGCACTAATATCTTTATTATACTGTAAAATATTAGTAAGTTCTATAATGTACTAGGAAACTGTGCTGCTAATTTGACATCTTTTTCATGGTTGCTGTTGACTCCTAGAGAGACAGAATACAAGCTGCTTTAAATTTTGCTCAAAGAAATAGGCTTCCTGTCCGCCTTCAAGACCAAAAGTTGTCTCACTTGTGTTTGAAATATAGAGCTGATTCAAAAGGGTTGCAACAACAAGAGATCCTTGTTGATAAATTGTTTTTCCCTCTTATTAAGGTTTTGGAGATGAAAGTTGAGTGCTTCCCCCCGAAAGAAGATGTGATTTTACAGAATGAAGCTCCAACAAATTTGTATGTGCTAGTCCATGGCACCATGGTGAGAATGAACTCACTTCTCCATTAAACGTAGTCACATCCTTGGTTCGTTTCATATTAGAAGAAAATATCTGTAACTCTGTCCCAAGGAATTACTGAGCTGCTTATAATAACTTATGCTCTTTTATGATCTGAAAACTGAATATCTTATTTTTGAAATTGTTTTTGAGTTTATGGCATCTGATTTAGGCATTCTATGCAGGAATTTATTTTGCAAAAGGCAAGTATTGAACAGGGAAGTCTTCTAAATTTGCTAATACCTTTTTTTTACAATGTCAGTAAATGATGCTGCACAATAAATCAATAATGTCTTGTGTTTCTAATTAAAGACTTTAATCACAGGTTATTAGAGAGGTGAAAGCTAGAGATGTCTATGGGGAGATGGGTGTCTTTTTTTATAGACCTCAACTCTTTACTGTTCGCACAAAGAGACTGTGTTAACACCTGCGTCTGAATCGTACTGACAAGCTAACTTCAACAACTACAAGAACATGTGATGAGCACAAGAACAATGTTCCAAATTTGAGGCTAAATTAAAGGCAAAATGACGGGAATGGAGAAAGTCATGGCAAAGGAGACTGTTTAAGGCTAATTTAGTTTTGAAAACGAAAAAGCTTTGTGTTACATAGCTTTTCTTGTGTATGTATTCTATTTAATAGTAGTGAATACAATCGTAAGAACATGAAATATGTACATGTACACTATAGTTACCCATCATAGTTAAATTAATAATAGTAAATTATTATTGTTGTTATTGTTTCTATATTTAATAATTTATTATTATAATAATTATAATTACTAATACAAAATAACATAATAATGCTAATATTAATAATAGTAAATTATTATTTTTATTTACAAAAATAATTGTCTTTTAGCAACGGTTCAACCTTAAAAGCTGTTGCAATAGCTTCATATATAAGTTGCAAGAAAATAAACTTTTTGCAATGGTTCATCATAGACCGTTGCAAAAAGTCTAAACAACCATTGCAATAAGGCTTTTGCTAAGGTAAAGTGTAACCGTTGCAAAAGGTCTAAAAGACCGTTGCTATAGACTTTTTGCAACGGTTAAAGTACGACCGTTGCAAAAAGTATTAAAAACCGTTGCAAAAGAGTTTTTGCTACGCCAAAGAATGCAACGGTTAAATGACCGTTGCTAAAGGTTTTTGCAACAATTTTTGGGCCTTGTGCAACGGTTTTTTAGGGGTTGCAAAATCTCTTTTATGTAGTACTGCAAGCAAGAAGTCCGTCCAACATGATACAAATTCAAGAGTGAATTCCGTGACACTTTGCTCAGGGAGAGATGGAGGTCCACCATCGGGAGGCTTTAAAACAAACTCTACCAAATCAAGCATTCTAGCATTCCAGAAAGTGCTACTACGACACACTTTCTCTTCATAGCAGCAATTTTCATTCAAAACATAAACAAAGTTAAACTCATAATCTGATTCGTGCCACATAAAAAAAAAAAAAAAACTCTTTACCATTCCAAGTATGTCTTCAAAGCATTGATTGGTCATTCCACGTTTAGCTTTCACATTATAGAGTTGTAGCACAACTGATAATCTACTAAAATCATACCAACCAAGATAAAGAGGAGTCTTAGCATCATTACACATAGTTTGGAAACTTTCAGAAGTATCATCAATGTTTTCAGCTAATACTTTTGCCATTTTTCTTCCAAATTATCATTAGTAAATGGGAAATCTCTTTCAATGTCATCATTTCCATTATCAAATGTTACATTGTTAGTTATATTTTCAACATGAGAAGCAACATCTCCTAATAGCTATCCATGTTTTGTCCAACACTTATATGTTTGAATGATTCCATAGACCACCAAATGCATTTTCACATCCTCAACACTATGTCGAAGCATATTGTTGCAATTGATACATGGACACAAGATATAATTCAGTTTTTCTACATGTCGAATTGCAGATGCTAGAAACTCCTCAACACCTTTCTCATATTCATGACTAGTGCGCCTTGCATGCATCCAAGTTCAGTCCATCATAGCTAAACTATAAAAGTTACAAAGGCCAAAATAAAATGTGTTTTAAACTTGTATATAAACATGCCTTTAAATAATTCTTTACAATGCATATTTTTTGAGTTTATATTAAAAAAAATGCCTACATTAGATTAAAAGTTTACAACATTATTTACAACTTTAGAGAACAGTTATTGTTTAATTTTATATTTACCAAGCTTTATTGACCGTTATCGGTACCTGGTTGAGTATCGGGGTGAATCAATGCATATTAAAAGTATCTTATAACATCTTAGAAACTACAGATTTAAGATAAATAGAGCATATTAGGGTGTAAAGTGGATATATAATAGAGCAATAATGACAATTCACAGCTAACTTAATGTATCAATTTGTATAATTCACTATACTAACACTTTAGAACTAACAATTCAGAGCAATACTTTAACAATTACAAGTAATAATATTTTGACTTGATAACAGAATATGTTTTTTGAAGTAATAATAGAATGACTTCAGTAGCCTTAGCGGTTCTTGATTGGGTTCTAGGAAAGAAGTATTGCATATACACTTTATTGAATCAAACAACTTTAAAGGTGACTTAACCTGTTGTAATTCTAGCAGTTTAGTTTGAAGAAAGTTAGGATTGTTTGGAATTGACTTGTAGTGTGAAGTGACCTTGATTGGTACTGAGAGATTGAGGCTTTGAGAAAATGGAAGGGGCTTACCCCCTAATTAGTGGATTAAGCAACTCAAACCTCTAATGAGTTTTTTGGCTAACAACGTTTTAAAAAAGATTTAAGGTGTCAAAAAACTTATGGCTCTTGTAATTAATGATGGTCTTATGGCTCTTGAAGCGGGTGTTTTATGGGCCATATGGAACGGGTGTTTAAGTGTAAAGAGAAAAGGAGAAAAAAGAGAGAGAAAGTAAGTTTAGGCGAATGAGAGAATGTCGGTTTTGATGGAGAAAAGTTTAAGTGTAAAGAGAAAAGGAGAACNAAGTTTAAGTGTAAAGAGAAGAGGAGAAAAAAGAGAGAGAAAGTAGGTTTAGGAGAATAAGAGAATCGGTTTTGGAAGTGTGATAATGGGTAGAAAAAATCAAGAAAGTCAAGAGGATCGTTTTAGAGAAAAAAGGGTATTTATAAGAAAAATGTCTAGCGCGACAGGTTTGNACTTATAAGAAAAATGTGTAGCGCGACAGGTTTGATCACGCTGGCCAGGTAGCGTTACAAGTTTAGTAACGCTGACCAGCCAGCGTGACACAAGCTGTCACGCTGCGCTGCTAGCGCTAGTTTGCTTGTCACGCTCCTGCATCAGCGCGACTTGCTGAGTTGCGCTACGCTAAAAATCATTTTTTTATAAGTCAAATATTGGGCTTATATAAAAATCCGATAATATAAATGGCCTTTTTCTTTTTTATAATTATTTTGTAATTTAAGAAAAATAGTAAAATTAAGTCCAATAACATCAATTGTCCAATAATCTAGAGAAGTGGGTTTTATTATTCATCATGGATTCTTATCACGGGAATATTAATATTATTATTATTATTATTATTATTATTATTACTATTATTACTATTATTATTACTATTATTATTATTATTATTATTATTATTATTATTATTATTATTATTATTATTATTATTATTATTATTATTATTATTATTATTATTATGTGCTTTATTTTACCTGAATGGTTGTGTAAACAATCAAAACTAGGTGAATCAATTGCTCTAAAGGAATGGAAATTTCCATTATGAGAAGAATTGAAAAGGTGCTTTCATGCTGTAGTATAAGTTTTTTTGTGTTGTCCTAACTTAGAGTTAGACATTGTTTAATAAAAAGGTCTTTCCCTCTACAGGAGAAATAAGATGGCTGAGCGTAACAACAATCAGCTGAATGATGTAGTGAGGCAATAAGAACTGTAGTTGAACAACTAGCCGCTAGAGGAAATGGTAATGGAGGCGACCCCGCTAGGGAACTTTTCAAGAAAATTGCTCAAAGCAATTCACCTACATACCAACGAGAACCCAACCCAATTGTTTTAGAGGGATGGCTGAGAGAGTTCAGTAAGTTGTTTGGTGCAGTATTTCTCCAGAAGAATCCAAAGTAAACAATGCAGTTTACTACCTGAGGGGAGTCGTGGATCTTTGGTGGCCATAGAATGAAGTTGTGATCAGAGCGATGCCAGGATTTAAATGGACTGTGTTTCAGGAACAGATTTGCAACAAGTTTTACTTTGTGTTCCTTCAAAAGCAAAAAGCTAATGAGTTTTGGAGCTTAACATGGGGTGTATGTCGGTTACTAAGTACTACTCGAAGTTTATAGAGTTGTATAGGTTTGCTAAGGAGGTCATAGCAACGGAGAAGCTGAAGGCTAGTTGTTTTGAGAGAGGGTTGCCCATAGATATTGAGTTGCAACTAGCAGCGCAAGTCTTTAAGTCCTTGGGTGACTTATATGGTAGAGCTGCACATTTGTATTCCTTAGACCAAAAGAAGAAGGAGATGCTGAAAGAAGGTGAGACGAGGGAGAAAAAAAGGATTGTGGAGGAAAGTTTAACCAACAAGGGAATCATGGTGGATTTAATAAGCCTCGTTTCAACAACAATTTGAATTCCCTTTGAATTGAGACCCTTGACCTTCCTTTCCCTTTCCCTTTGAAAAGCACCCATACTCACGGTGTCCGAGCTTGTTGCAAAAACAAGTCACTAGGTTCCCAACACAATCCTGATTACCTAAGTGATTGTAAGGACATTTCTTGTAGAAGTACACACGACCACCTTGATTAGTCATATGTACCCTATTCTCATTTCCATTAGCTGGCTTCCCAAAGTTTCCCTTATTTCCTTGAAACTTGTTGAAACAAGGCTTCTTAAATCCACCATGACTCCCTTATTGGTTAAAGTTTCCTCCACTGTCCATTCTTTTCTCCCTCGTCTCAACTTCTTTCAGCATCTTCTTCTTGTTCTGGTCTAGGGCATACAAATATGCAGCTCTACCATACAACTCATCCAAGGATTCAAACACTTGCCCAGCTAGTTGCAACTTAATGTCTATGGGTAACCCTCTCTCAAAACGACTAGCCTTGAGCTTCTCCATTGCCACAACCACCATAGTAAACCTACACATTTCTATAAACTTCGAGTAATACTCAGTAACTAACATAGTCCCCATCTTAAGCTCTAAAAATTGATCAGCTTTCTGCTTCTCAAGGAACACATGATAGAACTTGTTTTGAATCTGTTCCTGAAACACAGCCCAATTGAACACTGGTAAAGCCATAATCACAACTTTATTTTGTGGCCACTAAAGATCAGCTTCTCCTCTCAGATTGTAAACTGCATGGTTTACCTTAAACTATTCAGGACACTAAACTTCCCCAAATAGCTTGTTAAACTCTCTCAACAGTCCCTCTAAAGCAGTTGGATTGGGTTCCCCTTGGTAAGTAAGCGGCTTACTCTGACCAATTTTCTTGAAAAGTTCCCTTGCGGGGTCACCTCCATTACCATTTCCTCTAGCAGCTAATTGTTCAGCCACAGTAGCTAATTGCCTCACTACATCTTCGGCTGATGTTGTTACGTCCAGCCATCCTATCTCTCCTGTAGAGGGAATAGACCTTAATATTATACTAAGTATAACTCTAAGTTAGAACAACACAAGCTTATAACATATCATAAAATCACTTTCTCAATGTGTCTCACAAAAGAATTTTCCATTCTTTTAGAGGGAGTGATTCACTTAGTTTTTATTGTTTATACAACTATCCAAATATAATAAAGCACACAGTAAAAAATTTACCTTGGTTTCACTACTTAGACATCATTTCAAATAGATCCGACTCATTTATTATTTTATTCTCATAAGGGTTCTTAAATGCTTAGTTTCCTAAAAGTTCCTTATGGCTTATTGCCACTTATTCGCAAAGGAAATAGCAATCTAAAATGTCCAGCATCCTAAACATCTAAACATATCCATAAAAATATTAAACTAAACTCATATCCATAACAGAAACTTCTAAACATTAACATTATCCTACTTGTCCTTAAACACCACATATGTCTCAGGTATGAACTTAGGATCATCTTTAGCATCATCTTCCAAATCATATTCAACATCTTCATCCATGTCTTCTTCAAGATCAAGCTCATCTTCTTCTTCTTCTTCTTCTTCAGAATCAGTCACTAAGTCCACATACACTAGGATAACTGGATTTGGAGTCTCAATCTCGTAACATGAACTATCCTTCGACTCATAGCGTTAAGAACCAAAAGTAGCTTCATTTTCACTCATTGCATCATTCTCTTGATCACTTAGGACTGATGCGGGTAGGGTCCCCTCCCCTACATTTGACTTCAGAAACTCTTGTTCCTTCTTTGCAATGTAATCTTCCAAGTACCTCCAATCACAACCCCATTAACCATTTTGATCCTTATACTTAGTGTAGTTTTGAAGTCCTCCAATGAAATGAAAGTCAGTAAACTTCGCCTTGGTCTCCATATAAGGTGGAAAATTTGGCAATCAATTAACAATTAAAGCAGACACGTGATCGGGTTGGTCCCACTGAGTTTCCTTACTAGGCATATTATCACCATCCTGCAACAACACTTAAAACTAATGGGCCATCCTTCCCACGACAAAACCAAGCTAACAATACTACAACAAAAATGTTAGGTGGCTACCATACAATTTTTTCTACACATAACATACCACATAAGCAACACTTCAAAACATGTCCTTACATGCATGAAGGAAAATAAATAAAGCCTATCCTACATGCCGAAACTTCTTACCCATGCTTACCACATGATATGAAAACAGTAACACATAATACATACCTGAATTCCTTGTACACCTGCACATGTAAGTGATTTTTAAATTTTTTATTTTCGAAAACTTTTAATTTTCAAAAATTACTATTTTTAGAAAAATTTCCATTTTCAATAACTTGTAAAATAAGAAATTCCTTTTTCCAAAAATAAAACTTAGGGTATCCCCCAAAAAAATAAAAATTTAGTTCATTTAAAAAACTAGGGTCTTATAGCACTTTGTAACACGCTGGAATTTCCTAATCTTCCTCCTTTAGATATTCCGGAAATAGTAAGTAAATCTAATAAAGAATATTAATTATTAAAGCTCCTAATTAACTAGGAAAACCAAAATTATTACCGCCACCGTGATAATGACTTAGACATTATCAAAGTACTACAACGGAAGTGTTTAAAAACCAAAACCAAATTAAAACTCAAAACAAAACATGAAATAAACTTGAAATAACCTCAACTCAAACTTAAGTTAAAAACCAAAAGAAAACCAAAATAAATCTTTATTACACTTCGGAATTGTCTGAACGGCCCTTCAAAAACCAAATAAACTCCAAACTTCGAAGTCAACATCCAACGATAACAATATTAAGTATCAAGTTCAGATAACTACGAAAAATACAATGCAAACGCTCACAATCTAACCCAGCATGATTGACTATGCACACTTGAACCTGTAGCTCTTTCTTATTCTAGACAACTACTGGCCAACAAGTGGGTCATCGTAGGGCCAAGACAAAGACAAAGCTACGCACACAAAACACACAATCAACAAAGTTGAGTACATAAATGACAAAGACTATGTAAAACCTAATTGATATTAAAATAAAAGAAAAGTACATCACATACAATTCTTACCGTTAACTAATCTTCACCTGTACATGGATTCAAATCAAACCCAATTATTTATTATATTTAAACTTTGGATTTTGCATCAAACGGGTTTCGTTTCCTTTAAAATCGCCGTATTGGGCACCAACTTTGGAGCAACTCCGAGAAGGTATTACCTATGTCACATATAGTGACAGAATTCCAGCGCATTAAAAATATATAAGAGTACAACGTCTGGTTGGAGCAATTTTGGTAACGATTGGGTATGCAAGTTGCTAACTGTGTATGCAATATTTCCAGTCAAGCTACGAACACTGGTTGGAGCAATTTTCCTAAAATTTCTTTTTGGTAATCTCTCCTTCCCATCACGGATCATTGAATATTTATGGTATCTTTTTTGATGGGTTTTCGTTAAAAATTATTGTATTTTCTCTTTGCAGAGAATGAATCGGCATTTGATTTGCTGTATTGCATCACATTCAGGCTGCTTGACCATTTGTAGCTATTTATCGATGTTGCTGAGTTGTTTTTATCTAGTTTTTTTTATAGTGGAGGAGGATGAGGAGGTGACGGAGAAGGAGAGGAAAGCGGCAGCCCCAAAGGATTAGGATGTGTTGTAGTAACTTTTTTTATTGTTTTGTAATTTTGAGGTTTTGTAAGTACAATTTCATTATAAAAATGATGTTTTATGTATTCTTAATCATTTGGCTTTCATTTGAGCATAAAAAACCAAAAAAAAAATTTCTTTTTTTTTTGTTTTTTAAGGCTACTATTTGCTCCGGTTATTTAGATGACCGGAGAAAAAAATCCTTTTTTTTGTGGGAAAATAGACTTTTTGCTCCGGTCATTTAAAGAACCAGAGAAAAAAGTCTCTTTTTTTGTGGGAAAATGGAGTTTTTGCTCCGGTCATTTAAAGAACTGGAGCAAAAAGTCATACCTTTTGCTCCGGTCACGACCAGAGAAATAAGTCTGTAGACTTATTGCTTCTACCATACCTACTCCGGTCGAAACCCATAGCAAAAGGGGGGTTTTGTGGTTTTTTCCACTAGTGGCAGGTACTAAGTTTGCATGCCGCTTTGGATTGATCCTGAACCAAAACATTCATTGCATAAGCGAAGTCGTAGGAAGAAGTGTAGATTGCGGAGAGTTAATCTTTCTGAAAGGATACTATCGGATGTATCACAACTCTTTTCTAATTTGAGCGTTTCTGAGAATTTTTGTAGGGAAAAAATGGCAGAGTCACATATTAACGAAAACAACATACCGAATAATTATGCATAGCCGCCACCACCGCCGCAACCACGATCGTTGAAGGATTATTCCCAGCCCAGTTCTGTAACAGTTGGAGGTGGTTATCGATTCTCTGATACTGAGGCTCTAAATTTTGAACAGAACCTAACTCTGGTGAATATGGTGGAAAGGAATAAGTTTGCAGGAACTTTAATGGAGGATCCGATGTTGCATATGAATAACTTCCTGAAGTATTGATGTATAATCAAGCAAGCTGGAGTCTTTCGAGACTACATTAGAAGAATGATGTTCCCATTCTCATTGAAAGACAAGGCTCGTACTTGGTTAAACAATCTTAATATGGATAACATCAACAGTTGGGAAGAGTTGGCTGTTACACTTCAAAGGAAATATTAACCTCCAAAGCGAACTGCCACCCTTTGGAGTAAGATCACTAATTTCAACCAGGAGTAAAATGAGCATTGTATGAACCATGGGAGAGGTTCAAGGATCTATTGAGATTGTGCCCATATCACGGTCTTGAGAAGTGGTTCCTGGTCCAGTCATTCTATAACGGTTTGGGGAATGAGGGTCGGACATTGCTAGATTCAGCTGTCAGTGGTCGATTCATGAACCAAAAGGTTAATGCTGCACATGAGTTGATCGAAGAAATTGGTATTCATAATTCATAGTTTTGCTATCCCAGGGGACATTCGAAGAAAGGTGGAAAGCATGTGGTTGATGATAAATAAGAATGTTTAACTTCACAGATCAATGCCATAAGCCAGAAGCTCGACAAGATTAGTACTACAGATCCTCCCCCATCACCTGTAGCTGCGATGGTTGCACTCTCGCGATGTACTGAGCCTTTCTGCGATTCATGTGGTTCAGTCGGTCATAGTTCATAATCATGTCATAGTTTGGTAGAGCAAGTGTGTGCTTCCAAGCCTTAAAAAACAACCCGTTCTCTAATACATACAATCCAGGGTGGAAGGATCATCCATACTTTTCCTACAAGAACAACAATAATGTGTGGAACCCACAATAAACTATACCACCTCAGCAGGTTCACCAGTAGATGCAGCGATTTGCACCACCACACCCACCATGTTTCAGCAGACTACCATTGTCAGTTCACCGGCTCAACCTAGTGGTCAAATTTCAGAGTTGAAGAATATGATGCTGCAGATGCAGATGTAGAAGAATATGGAGGCAATGCAGGCTCACAATAAGCAACTAGAATCCCAGCTAGCTCAGATTGCATAGCCCATAGCTCAGCGGCAGCAGGGTAAACTACCTCCTCAACCAAATCCACCAGCTCAGAGAGAAAAATGCAACTCCGTCACTACCAGAAGAGGGGCCCAATATGAAGGTCCCAAGATGCACACTGATGATGCTGATTCAGAGACAGGAGTGTAGACTAGCAAGACCAGCAATGTGGTGATTGAGGAGATCACAAAGCCTACACCTTCTAAGGAGAAAGAAGTCACGAAGAAGAGAGCTCCGGTAGATGACAAGCCAGTTGATAAATTGACACCTCTCAAGGTGCCACAACCCTTCCCGCATAGGGTAGACAGGAGTAAGAATGACAATCAGTTCCGTAAGTTTCTCGATATTGTTAAAAATTTGTAGGTTACTGTGCCTTTTACTTACTTGATTACGCAGGTACCCACATATACTAAATTTTTAAAAGACATATTGAGTAGGAAGCGTGAGTTGAGTTCAGTGCAGATTATTGCTTTAACTAAAGAATGTAGCCTATTTTGCAGAATAAGACTCGACATAAACTCAAGGATCCCTGAAGTTTTTCGATACCTTGTAACATTGGTCCACTTTTTATTGATAAGGCTTTATGTGATTTAGGGGCCAGTGTTAGTGTTATGCCATTGCCTATTTGCAAGAAATTAGATATCGCTACTTTAAAGTTCACTAACATTACCTTGCAGATGGTGAATAGAACTATGAAGTACCCAAAGGGTAATTTGGAGGATGTCTCGTTAAGAGTTGGGAAGTTTTTTGTTCTCGTTGATTTTGTAGTGTTAGATATAGAGGAGGATGCACACATCCCTATTATTCTTGGTAGGCCATTCTTAAATACTACCGGAGCTGTTATTGATGTAAAGAATGGAATTTTGACTCTTTCTGTGGTTGATGACAAGGTTACCTTTAACCTTGATAGTGCATTGAAACGTCTTATATTAGAACAATCCTATTATAGAATTGATACTATTCAAGAGTTCGTTTGTGATGACTTGCCTCGATCCCTTAAAAAGGATCTCCTAGAGGCTATTTTGTGTTTGGATGTGATTACAGGTGAAGGCAATAGGAAATCAGATGAGCTAAATTAGGACCTTTCAGGAGTGGAATTCAATTCAGGGAGCAATTATCAATTCTTGAAGCTGGCCTAGGAAGATTGTTTGGTAAACGAGGTAACACAACCTGAGATGAAACCTCTTTCCTCTAATTTGAAATATGCATTTCTAGATGGAAAAAGAGCTATATCCCGTTATTGTTAGTGCTTCAATTAATGATAGTCAACTTGAGAAATTTTTATCTGTGCTTAAATATCATAAAAAGGCTATTGGTTATACTATAGATGACCTAACTGGTATTAGTCCTGATTTTTGCATGCATCGTATTCATTTAAAGGAGGGTCATAAACCATGCATACAGGGTCAGTGTCGTTTTAATCTTGACATACATGAAGTATTTAAGAAAGAGATCATTAAATTACTTGATGCTGCTATCATTTATTCCATTACGGATTCTAGGTTGCTCAGTCCAATTCAGGTAGTACCTAAGAGAGGTGGGACCACTGTTGTTCGTGATGATAAAAATGAATTGATTCCCACTAGAGTTGTCACAGGTTGGTGTATGTGTATCGATTATAGGAAATTGAATACCGTTACTAAAAAGGATCACTTTCCCCTCCCCTTCATTGATCAAATGTTAGAAAGGCTAGCTAGGCACAAGTATTTATGTTGTTTAGATGGTTATTCGGGATTCTTCCAAATCCCCATTCATCCAGATGATAGAGAGAAAACTACATTTACATGTCCTTATGGTACTTTGGATATCGTAGAATACCCTCTGGTTTATGTAATGCCCCTGCTACCTTTCAATGTTGCATGATGAGTATATTTTCTGATTACATTGAATCAATTATGGAACTTTTTATGGATAATTTTAGTGTCTATGGAACATCATTTGATGCTTGTTTAGAAAATCAAATAAAAGTGCTTATGAGATGTGAAGAGGTGAATTTAGTGCTGAATAGGGAGAAGTGCCATTTTATGGTCACTGATAGTGTTGTGCTTGGACATTTAATCTCCAAACGACGTATTGAGGTCGATAAAGCAAAGATTCAGGTAATAGAGCAACTCCCCCCTCATGTGAATGTCAAAGGGGTAAGAATCTTTTTGGTCAAGCAGGTTTTTATTGCAGGTTTATTAGTGATTTTTCTAAAATTGCGAAACCACTAATCCAATTACTTTTGAAGGATGCAGATTTTGATTGTATTGATGAGTGTGTTGAGTCTTTTAACAAGATTAAACAGGCACTTATTTCTGCACCTATCATCCAATCTCTTGATTGGGACCTCTCGTTCGAGATCATGTGTGATGCTAGTGACTATGCAGTTGGAGCGTTTTTAGGCCAAAGGAAGCCAAAGGTTCACCATGCAATCTACTATGCCAGCAAGACACTTGATCCAGCTCAGGTTAATTATGCCATTACTGAGAAGGAGTTGCTAGGAGTTGTATATGCACTTGATAAGTTCATATCATACCTATTGGGCTCGAAAGTGATTGTTCACACTGATCATGCTGCTCTAAAGTACCTACTATCCAAGAAGAAGCAAAGGCAAGGTTGGTTAGATGGATTCTATTGCTCCAAGAGTTCGATCTCACATTCGTGATAAGAAGGGAGCAGAAAATGTAGTAGCTGGTCATCTTTTCAGAATTCGATTCAAAGATGTAGAGCTCGTGCCTATTGATGATTCCTTCCCCAATGATCACTTACTTTCAATTGCAGTTATATCACTATGGTTCACTGAATTTTCTAATTATATTGTAGGTGGTGCCTTGCCTCCTAATCTTTCATCACAACAGAAGAAGCGGTTCCTTCATGATGTCAGACGGTATTTTCGCGATGACTCGAATTTAGTTCAAGAATGTGCTGATGGACTATACCGTCGATGTGTTCGTGATTGGGAGTGTTATGGGATTTTGAGCCATTTCCATTCACCACCTTATGGAGGATATGCAGGCCATTCGAAGACCATGTTTATGGTATTGTAGTCTGGTTTTTATTGGCCCACTTTATTGAAGAATGCTAGAGATTTTGTCATGTCTTGTGATTCGTGCCAACAAACAGGTAATATCTCCAAAAGCCATGAAATGCCTCAGATACGTATCTTAGAAGTTGAAATTTTTGATGTTTGGGGCATTGATTATATGGGTCCCTTTCCTTCTTCTAATGGTAATCGCTACATATTAGTTGTTGTGGATTATGTTTTGAAGTGGGTGGAACCAATTGGTACCCTCCATTGTGACTTTTAGACCGTGTTGAGACTGTTTAAGCAGGTTATTTTTCCTAGGTTTTGAGTCCCTAGAGCTATCATCAGTGATGGGGGAATGCATTTCCATGATAAGAGGTTAGATAAGCTGCTAGAGAAATATGGTGTCTACCACAGAACAGGATTGGCATATCATCCACAAACTAGTGGCAAAGTGGAGCTTTCAAATCGAGAAATCAAAGCTATCCTGAAGAAGATAGTTGCAAAATCAAGGAAAGATTGGAGTATCAAGCTTCATGATGCATTATGGGCACATAGAACGGCAAGATAACTATCAATACATCTCTTTATCAGTCAGTGTACGAGAAGACGTGCCATTTACCGGTTGAGTTAGAATACAAGGCTTATTGGGTGTTAAAGGAGCTTAATATGGATGCTAAGCTTGCAGGCAAGAAGCGGTTACTTGAATTGAATGAGCTAGATGAATTCCAACTGGGAGCCTACAATAGTGCTAAGATCTACAAGGAAAAGACTAAGAAATGGCATGAGAAGCGGATCAAGAGAAAGGATTTCCAAGTGAGTGACTAGGTCTTGTTATTCAACTCTAGGTTGATGTTTTTTCCAGGAAAGTTGAGGTCTAGGTGGAGCAGTCCTTTCGTTGTTACTATGATGAACAAATATGGATTCGTGGAGGTTTTGAACGATAAAGGGGAATTGTTCAAGGTTAATGGACACCGCCTCAAGAACTACTGATGTTGTTGGCTTGGTTGAGGAAATCGCTTTCCGAAACCCAAACCCCATAAGAGCTATGAGGTAACATGGTCAAGCTAATGAACTTAAAAGAGCGCTTTGCAGGAGGCAACCGGTAGGTAGTTTTGTTGTTTTTCATAATTTAGTTTTATTTTTCTTAGTTTATTAATGAGAGAGTGTGAGGGACTAATGGTTTTTGTGAAGTGTTAGTGGTTTTGTAGGTTTAGGGAGGATTTTTGAGGAAGCAAATGACAAAACGCCCCCATAGTGCACTATGCCCGGTCACCCGAGCCCATTATACTAAAACTGGGCGGAGTGACGTCCCACTGGGCGCACAACAAGAATTTCCTCACTTAGAGTTTTTTTAAAGCAAAGAACTCCAGTGCATCAGTATGCCCGGCTAGCGGAGCACAATGCGACCCAACCGGGCGCACTGCACTCCAGTCGGGCACGCGTCACGTTTTTGAAGACTTAGAAATTTGTAAGCCCCATGCAATACAGCCGGCCAGCCAGGCACAATGCAGCCCAGCCGGGCGCACTGCACCCCAGTCGGGCGGGTTGCACAATCTCCTCCTCTTCTTTTTCTTCCTTCTCGCGTCCCACCCCTCACTCCCACCTTTAGTTCTTCTTCTTTCTTTTCCCTTCTATTTTCTCTCACTACTCAAATCTTCTCAAACAAAATCCCCAAATTCCTCCATTAATACTACCTCCACTCTAACTTTAAATCTCCATATCTCACTCATCTCTTCATCAAATCATCTCAAAATATCACTATTCTCTTCTATTTTTCTTTCTCTTTCACCCTCTTACCACAAAATCCAAAAAAAACCCACAAAATCATCATCACCCATAAAACCCTCACTTTCACAAAAACCACCCAAAAAAAAATCAACGGGTCCTACAAGGTCAAGAAGTGAACCAAGTGGCACTTCAAGGAGGAGGAACACCGAAATTCCACGAGACCCCGACTTTCCCCATGTAAGTTTTGCTTCACTTGAATAACGTGAGAAATTCATGAAGCTTAAAACTCACCCTATTGTTCCAACTAGATTTCTAGATCATTCTTTATTGCAAACACTTGGAATTCTTGATAAAACTAGAGATTGCTTGAAAAATATGGGTATGGAATTGTTCTTTAACTTGGATGTTGCTACTTATGTGGATATCACTTATGAGTTTATGTTAAGTTTATGTTAACTTGTCCAAAATGTTTCTTGTAAGGTCATGATTCAATTTCATACTTTATTATAATTTTTTTTATTTCTTTTTTTGCAAAACACTTGATTTTCAGTAATTTTTAAAAAATAGCAGCTTCATAAAGTTACTTTAAAACACTTTAAAACTCTTCTAAATATCATATTTTGATCTTAAAACATTATAGTCATGTCTAAAGATCATCATACAATATTTTGATGCATTAATAATAATTATAACTAAATATTTCTCATGCTACTATTTTATTAGGCATAAACATGAGTTAATAAAAATTTACAGCTTTATTTATTCATTCAAAACTCCTTAAAAACTCATCAAATCATCATAAATCAAGCATTAAACTCTTTTACAATCTAATACCTCATTATACATCTAATTTATGCTATAAAATAATTTTTCATAAGTAAAACATGTTCATAATATTTTTACTCCATGTTTTCATGACTTTAAAAATTTGACAACAATAGTAAACAACTTAAAAACCCTTAAAAACCAATCTAAACTTCATAAAATCACCAAAAATCCATACTACAACAATTCATGATCATAATAAAAAGTTTAGATCATTAAAAACCATAAACCTACAAATTGTATTATTTCATAAACCCTAATTTAAAATTTCAGGAACCACTTTATAAAGTCATACTTTAAACATAATCATAACTTTTTAAAGCATGATTAGAATCATAAAAAGATGATTAAACATAATTTAAACATGAAATTTGCAAGATTGAATTAAAAAGGAAAGGGAAGAAATTTTTTCTTTTATATATATAAGTGGTTCGAAATATACCAACAAAGAGGAACAGGTGGTTCCCAGCGAGCAGGGACGGCGGCTAGGGGCACCGGTGAGGGTGGTGGACAAAGGTGGGGACACACGAGGAAGAAGAAGTGAGCGAAAGACTTTTTTTTTTTCTTTCGGAATTTTTTTTCAAACAAACTTTTTTTTGGCTTTTATGAAATCCTAAATCACTAAATTTGCAAATTAAATTTGAAATTTTCTGATTTAAGGGTATTAATAGGCCCAAAGTAGGTTTTCGGGCAATTACATAAATACCCTTAATGTTTGTAATTACTTTTGCGGCCTTGTTTTAAAACAATTTAGGAAACTCTAAAAATTCTGTTTTTACGATCTTTTCAAAATATATAATAAAACTTAAAGTGGCATGAAATATAATTTATAAACATTAAATAATTATTTGGAGATTGTGAAAGAGGGAGCGTTGGAAGGAATATTTTGTAATATTAGTATCCAACCAATAGTGTTTGAGAAGATTTAGGGGAACCAGGATGGAGATGTAAAACTAGATAGAATAAAAGAGAAATTGAATGCAGGAAAGGTTGTAGACTTTAAAATCCATGAAAATGGAGGTTTGAGGTATAATGGAAGGTGGTGTGCACCGCTAAAATGTGAAGAATTGAAAACGAAAATTATGGAGGAAGGTCATAATACACTATACTTAGTTCATCGGAGGTGATAAACTGTATAAGGATTTGAAAAAATGTATTGGTGGCCTAGAATGAAGAGGGAAGTAGCCGAATTTTTGCGTAAGTGTCTTACTTCTCTTAAGGGGGGTAGACTGTAGTACCCCATATTTTCACGTATTTTAATGATTTAATTTCATAATTTATGTGAATATTTTTAGTTATCCTTATAGAAAATTTAGTTTAGTAAATATATTAAAGAAAGAAAATTTAATTAATTGTCATTTGTTATATAATATATGTATTTAGTGGATGCCCATTATACCCCTATGATTATTCTAGGATATTTCTATAAACTAGGGTTATTATTCTCTAAAGAAATCCTAATTTTTTCCTATGTCTATATATGTATATGTACTCCCTTACAATTAATTGATATATGAATACGAATCTATTATCTTCTAATACTCTCCTCTAAAACTATTTTTCTTTAACACGTTATCAGCACGAACCCTAGCTAACTAAGCGAATTACCAATTGGAAATATTCATTCACACCACCATGGTTGTTCTACACGTACTATTTATTGATAGTAGAACTCCTTATCATTCAAAGCTATGCCACTGCAACTATATCATGTAAGTACCAATACTATTTGTTATTTGCATGTTTAATTTGATTAGGAATCATGATCTCGTCACGTGATATATAACTTTAAGTTTAGTCTTTGTATACAACTTTTGGTGAAATTGTTGATGATTAGATGATGGATTTTTGATTTTCTATGTTCAATTATTTAGGCTTATTCATTTCCTTATATATATTTTGAGGTTAAAGCACTGTGCCTATTTCATATCTTTGGTTGATTAAAGTAGAGGAATTAATTGGGAGTCCATTCGTGTTTATTATATCACATTAATCATGATTTTGTGTTCCATGTGTTTTGTTCTTCATTGTGTGACAAAATTTATACTCACACCATGTTTTCTAATCTAATTAATACCATCAGTATACAATATTCTCTTACAATCGATTTGTATATTAAAAGAATCATAATGTACTGTTGCAGTATTGCTTTCTTATTTATGTTATAAACTCATAAACATGGACTAATTCACTATTGCCGATTAATTTGTATCTATGTTACTTTGTTTTGAATTATTGAAAGTTAGTGACTTTGGACTACTTAATATGCTCTGTTCCTCAACAGGAGTTTACAATAATGTAACTATACTTGGTCAGATTAAAGAAAGATGACAAGGAGTGTTTGTTAATTTATAATAACAATCCCTTTAATCAGAGTACTATTTTTAAATTAATCCTAAACTCATAATTATACATGCATGATACATTCATAACAATATATAATGACTATGCCATTCTCCACATTTGTAATATGATTGATAATATTGTAATTGATATACAATTCGCTTTGTGGCTTAATTAGGCAAATCGTGAAGTGATACATGCTTTCATGTATTCTTTAGCTTCAAAAAAAAAATAACTATAAGACCACTTGCTATTAATTTAATTGAGTTTATTACATGATAAACATATTCGTGCATATAAATTAGTACCCTACACATGAGAACGTTGTGATTATAACTTTCATAGTCACTATTCGATTTCCTCATACGTACGTTTATCATGGTGAGATAATTTTCTTTCTACGATTAATATACAATGATGTAAAATTAATATTCAACCATACATTAATCAAAAAAGATGAAAGAATAATCGATTGCATATCAATAGACTCATGGGAAAAATACGTGTGATCTATTGTAATCAATAATCTACAATGAATAGTTGACATATTCATGGGAAGGGAAAAGCAAAGAAAGTAATTTCTATACATTTTGTTCTCATCATCGATAATGAAAAATACGTGCATATTATTTTGTGGTGCTAATATAGGGGCATAATTGTACGTTACAATTGTAGAGTCAAACAATGAGAGTAGATTACTCCGTATAGTATGATAGACAATGACTATAGTCCATAAGATAGTGACATGCTTATGATTTCCTATACATATAAGACAAGTATTTCATTAGTGTCTCAGTTATATTATTAATTAGTACCCTTATAAACTCAAATTATTATAGAACATGTTATCATGATTTTAATATACGTTTTTGTTCGAAGTCTATCTGATTGAATTCAATTATACATTGAATAATTTTCTACATAAAATTAAATAATATGCATGATACAGAGGAAATTAAACATAAAATACTTGTATTTATGCATGGGCCTATAGTTCCTTGGTTTTATGAAGAATACTCATACATATGAAAAAAATATCCCTTAAAATTTACAACGGGTCGAGAATATTTAAGAATAATATGAAGATATTTTCATGACCTAAATTGCTTTTATAGTTTTTACGGTATGCTTGGATATCATATCATCCACAAAAAAAAACTATGTCTTATGTGCGCAATGTCATGTGAAAATAATAAACAAAGATGTTGAATAGGTTATATACTATCATTTGGTGGATATTCTTGATAACGAATGATGTGAATGGATGAGTATTAATGTTTCATAGATAAATAAATTTACTTATTTCGAATAAGTGGATGAGAAATTGTATAAGCAAAAGAATAACTAGCATGTTTGCATGTTGTTTCCTTGATTATAACACATGTAAGATACGATAAAAATCGTAAACATTAATACAGAATGTTTTTAGCAAGAAAATTTTTTATTGGTTTAAGAGATTGAGCATGACATCGTCAGAAATTCAGTTAAAGAATGTTATGCCCATATATTTCAGAATTTTCAAATTTGGGTAAGAATAACATGTAAGAGTTTTATTAGAATAATAATTCAATTTCCTTGATACATGCATTGCCAAAAAGAATTTATGGCTTAAGAGATACTTTGCATATGACTATAAAAGATATAGATGTTGTTAGATTAATTTCATGCCCCCATATGCAAAATTAGGGGGGAGCTAGAAAGTATTCATTGATGGTCAGGTACAATAATGATTTATTTAATGGAGGTGGCCACATGATATCCTAAAGATGAATATGAATGAATTTCATTGATAATCACTAGTAGAAAAATAGGCTATTAGTACTGTTTTTCTAAGCCTATTAGTACGTTTTTCAAGGGTTACTAATAGAGGCGTTACTAATAGATTTTCTATTAGTATCGTTTGTAGAAAAACGGTACTAATGGCAAGGTATTAGTACCATTTTTTTTTCGAAAAAACGGTACTAATAGTTAAATTTGGAAAAAAAAACGATACTAATACTGGCACTATTAGTAACGATTTTCTGAAAAAACGGTACTATTAGTACCAGAAGAACTTGTATAAGACATATTGAAATATCTAGTCCTCCAAGGTCTATATGAAGTATTTTTAACACATCAATGGTGACATTATTATCAAAATCCTGCAGAGTATTAAGAATAAATTATCAACACTCAACCAAAAGTTTGAGTATCTGAGTTATATTCAGAATCTTATGTTCATTAAAGAACATTTATATTATAAGGATAATCCTTTTATGGTCCAGAAGAACCATAAACAAAGAATTACATAAATGTAATTACAAATTTACATACGATTAGACAATGATGTTGATAATATCACAATTTGACATAAATTGTGAACAACATGTAATTATTAATAGCTACTTTATATAACCTCCAGAAGAAGGCATAAGCTTAATATTTGTGGTAGTTTGACAAATATGAAGTAATGATAAACACAACATATGTATTATTTTCAAGAGTAAGGAGAAATGAATATATCTCATGTTGAAAATTGAAGTCCAGTTTGGAATGATCTACTACCAAGGAGTTGAATGTTATTCTACTTCAAGTACGAAGTTACTACCAAAGACGTTGGGTTCATTATTCTGAAAGCTCTGAAGTTATGCATTTATTAGGGGGAGAAAATACGCGTTGCACTCTTCTTCGCTTACCATGGTTTTGTCCCATATTACGTATTCCAGGTCACGTTTTTAATGAGGCAACATTTTAAAGCGTAATGGGAAAGTGATGTACTCTTTTTCCTTCACTAGGTTTTCGTTCCCACAGGGTTTTTCTTAGTAGAGTTTTTACGGGGCATACTATTCGATAATGGTCATCCAAGGAGGAGTGTTATATAATATATATATTTAGTGGATGCCCATTAAACCCCTATGATTATTCTAGGATATTCTAGATACTAGGTTTATTATTCTCTACAGAAACTGTAATTGTTTTCTATGTCTATATATATATATATGTACTCCCTTATAATTAATTGATATATGAATATGAATCTATTATCTTCTAATACTCTCCTCTAAAACTATATTTCTATAACATTATTTAATATAATTGTTTTTATGTTTTCTAAAGTTTATAAGTTGTATTTTATATCACTTTAGTTTTTATTAAATATTTTAAGAAGTTCTAATTTTAGAATTTTCAAAGTTTCCTTAATTGTTTTAAAACAAGGGCACACAAGTAATTTCAAACATTAAGGCTATTTATGTAATTTCACCAAAACCTTTTTGGGCCTATAAATACCCCTTAAAACTAGAAGCTTTAGATTTATAGTGCAATTTTGAGAATTAAGATTTCAAAATAAAAGAAAAAATGTTCGAAACTTCTGAAAAAAGAAAAAAAAATTGTCGCTGTTCGTCAGACATCCCTCGCCGGCCACCACCCTCCTTCTTTGGGGTTTTTGAAGTTCTTTTATAAAAAAAATGTAAATAAATAAGTAAAACTTTTTTCTTCCTCTTTTCTTTATAATTCAATTATGCACAAAATCATGTTCATTATTAAGTTTAAGCATGTTTTATAGTTTAATTATGTTGTATGAGTTATGATCATGTTTTAGGATTTAAATTTTATGTTTTATAAAGTTGTTCATGAAATTATAGAAATTAGGGTTTATAAAATTATGAAATTTTTAGTTTTATGATTTTTAATACTATAAACTTTCATATTATGATCATAGATTGTTGTAGTATTAATTTTTGATGATTTTATGAATTGTAGATTTGTTTTAAAGTTTTTAAAGTTAATTAATATTGCTGTCAAATTTTTAAAGTCATGAAAACTAAGAGTAAAAGTATTATTAGCGTGTTTTAAAGCATGAAAAATTATTCTAATGCATAGATTACATGTATGATGGTAGTATAAGATTCTAAAACTGTTTTGTGCTTGACTTATGAAGTTTTAATAAGGTTTTGATGAGTTTTAAACTAAAATATATCTGTAAATATTTATTAACATGTGTTTTTGCATAATAAAAATAGTAACTTATGAAATAATAAGTTATAATTGTTTTCAATACACCAAAATATTATATGATGGTCTTAATTAGAACATAAAATCTAATGTTTTAGGATCAAATTATAATATTTAGAATGGTTTAGAGTTTTTAAGCGACTTTTCAAAGCTGCCATTTTTGGAAAATTATCGAAAATCAAGTGTTTTGCAAAAGAAAATTAAAATAATGTATATAATTGAATAGAGACCATATAGGGAAGGTTTTGGACAAGTTTTCAAAATAAATAGTTAGTTTAGAGTTGGTGTAGAAGTTAGCCAACATGATTATTATTTAGTTTCGATTTTCTCTATGTAGGAGAATTTGAGTTAGGAGTTTTTTAGAAGTTGTGGCGCATCACTATTATTACACAAGGTACGCAAGTAGTAAAGGCATCTATATAAGTAGAGTTCATGCTACATTTGTTGATTTTCCATGCTATGTGCTATAGACATTTAAAAGTTGACGCTTGGTTGATTTGACTTAACTTGCATGAGACGTTATGTTAGCATGAATACATGAAAAGTATGGTTTGTATATCAAGTTGACATTCTGTGTTTATAGTATTTTTATTACATCATGAGGAAATTGAATGTTAACTTATTTCTGAAGTTTGACTAGTAGTTAATAAAGAAGAAAGGAAAGGCAGCTTAGTTAGTTAATTACTTAACCAATAGGAACGGTAGTTAATGAAATTTTATTCACATGCTTAAAAGGAGCAAATGAGGTAATAGTTAGCCACTCACAGTTAATGTGTGGTAAAGGAAGGTTTAGTTAAATAAAGGACACAAAAAAAAATTATATTAGAATCACATTAAAAACCAAGATAACTAATATGGTGTTGCTTGTAACTATGTATGCTTCAATGTGGTGTTTGACGTTGTGTTTATTTGTATACTTTTTCCGTAATTTTCTTAGTTAGTTTAGCTAGTTTTCTATACCTTTTTTCTCATTTTTTCCTTGTTTATATAGTTTTTATTCTCTTTCTTCTTTCCCACATATTTTAGCTTATTATTCCTTGTATTACTTTATTTTGTGTTTTATCTCATTTTTGTAGGATGTTTCGGCTGATTCGGAAATTGAGGCATTACATGGAATGGGAGGAGTAGTATATTTTGCGGAGATTTGGGTCGATTTGATCGAAGTTTAAAGCTTTTGGTCAAGATCCTTTCGGCTTTTGCTCAAGGTTATAACGATATCGCAAGTTTCACTAGCGATATCGTTAGCTTGACCAATCGACGTAGGAAGGCTGTGAGAGGTGCTTGGTACCTCATATTCACATTTAAATCAGAGAAAAGCCATTGCCTCAAAGAAGGAAGGAAAGGAAAATAGGGGGTAGCGCCCGCTTGGCTAAAGGAGCACCTGCCACCCTAGCTTAGCGCCCGCTATCTTCTTGTAGCACCTGCTACCCTCTGCTCTGGCGAATTTTCGTTTTCTCTTCTTCAACTTGCCCACTTGCTTTGGGTTTGAACGTTAGTATATGTATTTGTTTTTCAGCTGTAAATTTGATATATAGAAAAATAATTAGAGATAGCTTGAAGAAGTAGAAGATAATTTAGACTTTCATTTGGCATCCTAGATTAATTTGTACTCATTTTGATTAGTGAATTAGTTGTTCAAACCATTTCATAAGTTGTAACTCAATCTCTTTTAATTCTATTCAAAGTTATTATTCAAGTATTTTGGGTTCATGTTCTTGGTATCTTGGATTGATTTTCAAGCTTCTTAGCCTTTTGTTCTTGGTTGATAGCCTTGTATTGGGGCATTATTAGAGTAAAGCTACAAGGTTCTTTAATTACAAGGATTCAAGCTTCATAGTACATTTCTAACTCAGCTTCAATTACCATTTCAAATTACATATTGTGTAGCTATCTTCTTTACTTTAAAGTGTTGTTATATAAAGCTCTTTATCAAGTTAAACTTGTCATTGTTCTTAATTTACATTATTTCCAAGTTCATAAGGTTTCTTTATCAAGTTAAACTTGTCCTAGTTCTATTGCTTACATTATTTCAAGTTCATAAGCTTTCATCTCAAGTTAATCTTGTACTTGCACTATTGTTTTTTTGTCGTAATTATTCTCAAGATTAAACCTCGTCCTTGCTTTCATTACTATTATTGCTTTTGTAGTTTGATTACGTCACTTTCATAACTTATTTCTTTGTAATAATATTGAGAATCAAATAAATCTCTCTCCCTTTTTATAAATTTGTTTAGTTAGTTTATAAATCCATTGTCATAACTTACTTCTTTGTTATAAATTGTAATCATGAATAAATTTATGTGTTTAAATAGTAAAATGTGTAGTGAGTATTTTTTAGTGCTAAGGTGTGGGTGAAACCCTCACCTCCTTCATGACATAAGTAGGTTCTTAGTAAAAACCGAACTTGGGGGTGACTTGAGTCGTTACATTGGGTTTTAAATCATGTAATCTATGACTTGCTTCCATAGATGCCATCTTAGGTTCCTCAATGAAGGATCGAGGGATGAAGTTGAGTAAAGACTCCCCGTGTTTGATTATTTTGAAAACCACGAGAATAGATGTTCAAGTTAAGGGACGTTACTAGTCTTTGTGAAAAAGCACATTGGAGCCGTTTTATGCTCACACCATGATAATAGGTTATGTTCATAGTTCCGCTCGTCATGCTAGCGTAAGAGAGTAGCATGACTCTTAGAATGACTTCCCCTTGACATTTCCCTCTACGTCCGGTTGGACCTAGGAATCCGCGCCTTCATTTAGGAAGTGAGTGGTGTATCCCTTACATTAGTCGTCTTTAACTCTTAAATTAAATTTAAATTACTCAGCATTAGTGACAATCTTGCTTCTAAAATAAAACTGACTTAAACTTACTCCTTAGACCGCCATAGTGTAAAAACGTATTTCTCGTGGGATTCGATCCTTACTTGCCCTTACTAGTATTCTAGTGAGGCTCATATGGTTTACCTTTTGTAGCCACTACGACAGAATATCAAATTTTGGTGCTATTGCTAGGGATAAAACGGTTTTTCATTAACTAGTTTTCTATTTGTGAGACTTTTGTCATAATTTCACCTTCCTTCCATATTTTTCTTGTTATTTGCTTACTTTTCATTGCTAGCTTTATTCTAGCATTGTATGCTACGCCAATCACACGGAACTCCTACCACGTCATTTATTCCAGAAATTGATAAACATTTAGTTGGTTTACGGAGACTTGTTCACGAATCTGGTGAGCTTGTAGAAGGAGGAAACTTATTTGAATCAAATTCTATATCTGAGCATTCAGATATGTCTTAGGAAACTATAACACAGAAGTCTCTCAGGGACTTTAGCCACCCTGAGGCCTTCGAATTGCGTAGTTGGATTTCATTACCCGCTACGACCGCAAACAACCATGAATTCAGTCCTCATTTGATTCGTATGATCAAAGATGCTCAATTTGGGGGAAGTCCCACCGCATGCCCTTTTGTGCATATTGATAACTTCCTCGAGTTATGTTCCACGGTGAAACATAACAATGTAACCCCGGAATTCATCCGGATGCATATGTTTCAGTTTTCACTAAGGGATAAAGCTAAATTTTGGGTCCGATCATTACCCGAGGGATCGCTCAAAACATGGGAATATGTTACCAAGGCTTTCTTGGAAAAATATTTTCCTCATGAGAAAACCTCGGAACTTAGGCGAAAAGTCTCTAATTTCGCCCTAGACAACGATGAAACTTTGGGTGAGGCATGGGAACCTTTCAAAGACATCTTACGTTCATGTCATCACCATGGTTTTAGTGAATTATTGGTGTTCATGAGTTTCTACGATGGCCTTTTGCGTAGCTCAAGGGCTAACCTTGATGCTGGGTGTGGAGGTCAACTGAAAAAGCTACCCTTGAACAAAGTTCAAGTAGCTATTGAGGAGGTTGCCAAGAACTCTGCTTGGCACACCGATAGGAGACTTTTAGTGAGGAAAAGCGTCGCTAAAACTGATGATTTTCAGGCGCTTAACTCCAAAATTGACCTCCTACACAAACAACTAGAAAAAGCGCACTACACTTATTCTAGTACTCCTTCACAAGTAATGTCTTGTGAAACGTATGGGGGTCATGACCACATGTCTTCGTACTGTGTTTCCACTATGGAAACGATAGCCTATTCTCAAGGCTATAATAATAATCAAGGTTGGAACCCCCAACCTAATTCAAACTATAATAAGGGAGGTGGTTCTCAATCAAACTTCCAACGACCAACCCCTCAACAACAACCCGACATCTATTGGCCTCCCGGCTATAACCAAGGGGGGCCGCCTCAACCTCGCCCTTCTTACCCTCCTTCCTCTCAAAAATCAGGGTTGAAACGCGCGTTGGAATCATTTATGAACCAACAAACTAAAGCTAACGCCGATAATGAGAGGAGGGTAGGTGACCTCGCCACCTCTATTCAGCAACTTCAAGCTCATAATAAAATGATTGTGTTTCAACTCACTCAAATTGCTCAAAACGTTGCTAGCTCTACTCCTAACTCCGGAACTGAGTTTCCAGGGCAAGCTGTTGTAAACCCAAGGCAGCAAGCTAAGGCTATCACTCTTAGAATAGGAAAAGAGTATGATGGCCCAGTTATGGTTGAAAGTCACCAAAAAAATGGGGAAGGGGTACCCCGGTTCTTGATGATGCTAACTTTGAATTCGAATTAGGCCCGACCAATCAAATTATTAGCAAAGAGGTACCCCCGCTAAATTCCGAAAAGGAGCAAGCTAAGGCTCCTTTGAAACCTCATGTTCCGTCACTAGAAATTTGCTAAATTTCTCGATGTCATGAAAGGACTTCATGACTAACCAATTAATTGGATGATAATTAATTAGATCACTCGTGAAACTAACAATTTAGGATATAAAACTCGTCCTCACTCCTGATAAAGGAATTTTATGGATACTTTGAACAATCAACTCTTCAATTGCACAAATAAACAATTAACTTGAATTTTTATTAATGACTCTCAAAAAGACTTATGTTGTTACATGGAATTTTTGGCTATTTATAGTAAAAAAATATCCTAACAACCTTATAAAAACACTCAAAAATCCTAACTAACTCTGAAACATCTCACAAAACAAATTAGAAAACACAGAAGCCTAAGACTTATCAAAAATCCGCCCCTCAAGATTGAGATAGGTGACCGGTTTGTGACAAGCCAAATCCAACATATTTTAGGCAATTTTTAACAAATAAATCTAACAAACAAGATAAAGATTACAAAACTTCAATCTTTTCCACAAGAAGCACGTCCAAAAAGAAGCCCAAAATTGTTTTCTTGATGGTCAAAACTCGGGCCAAGAAGAGGAAATGCATTTTCTTGAATTTTAAAGATTTTGCTTCAATGTTCAAGAACCCTTCCAAGAATGAATTATTAAATAAAGATACCTTCCAAAAATGAATCTTTTAATCAAGAAACTTTCATGAAATTAACCACCATGCTTCAAAGATAATCTTGAAGTAATATAGTAGCACTGCGACTCACACATAAAAGCAATAAAGTCCAAAATGAGAAAAACTCTATCAAATGCATTGAGAAAAACCTCATGGACTAAACCAATTTATTTCTTAAATCCACCATCCATCTTGTAAAGTGCTAATCTTTGTATTTAGACCAACATTGAAAAATCAAAGGACACACCACGAATTATTAACACCTTACTCCAGCAACAACATAATAGTGATTAATGGTAATCATTGTGATAGCTATCTATATAGCCACCACTATCATTCACAACATCATCAATCTTTACCATTGTCACCCACACTTTTGTGTTATGCATATTGATAAGTGTATTTTATTCATGTATTTTACCCCTTTTCCCGGTTTATTTTAACTCTAACCTTAGCTCTTCGGAGATATTTTGGCTAATATTTTGTTGTATGGAAAAGTTTGTGCGGTTAGTGACATTTTGCAGGATTTCAGTGTTTTTGCATTGATTCCGAGGCAATTTTATGAGCTACTACTAGATATGAAAGTTATGGGTTGGTATTGAAGTATTCAGGGAGCTATAATATAGCCTGGATGGGTTAGAAGTCAAGTTATTCTAATCGTGGTGAAAAAGAGTACTCGCCCGAGCACTTGGGCAAAATCCGCCTGGTCAGTCGGGCGGAATTTACTTAGCTTTTTCAGAACAATTAGAGCGAAAACATCGATCGCGCCTAATTGGGCGGATTTTGCCCGTGCAGTCGGGCGGATTTCGCCCAAGGCCAAAACTACACGCGTCGTGCGCTCGAATGGGCGACTTTCGCTATGTTGGTCGGGGGGGTCATCCAGATGGGCTTTTTCTCCTTTTTAGCTCGGGATTTGTAGTTTTGTTATAAATAGCTAATGTTTTAGGCTTTCCACACACTACATTACTTTACACTTTTATTACAGCCTAGGTTTTCATTCAATCTTGTCCCTAGGATTTACCTTGTGAACTCAGTCATTCAATCATTCAATAAAATCATTATTCTTGATTTTATTCAATTTCTTTTTTTGTTTTTATTTGTTTAATGTTCTTAGTTTATAATTACTAGTAGTAATTTAGTTTTAGTTATTATTCTAAGATCTTGTTTTATGCCCTAGTTCATGTTTTTGGTTTATTTGGTTTATGTTAATTAGTTTATTTAATTTAATCATGTTTCTAGTTCTATTTTTTAATATTAATTTTTTTTCTTTAGCTTTAATTATGTGGGAGTAGTTTAGTTTATAGGACTAGGGGATCTGTGGATTAGTTTCCTTGTTTAGATTTATGATTAATTAATGTGATTTATATTAATCCTGAATTCCTGTTATCAGTTTGTGTTGCTTTCAATTAAATTCTAGCCAGGTTTGATTGTTAGTTTGATATTGTCGAAATTGATGCCGAGAGGTAAGATTACCACAATTCGATCACATGGATAATAGGCAAAATGATTCTAAGTGAGAGACAACCATTAGAGGAGTTTTGAAGGAGTCTAGATTCGAGAGAATTAGTGAGCCTTAATTCTGGACGTTATAAATCTATTAGTTAATTGTTAGTCAGTTCGTTGTCAAATTGATTCATGGTGAACTGATGTCCTAGGCTTTGTTTATTGATATATTTTTTTGTTTAACTTCTTCTTAGTATTAATTAGTTCATTAACCAATTCAAAGGCCCCTTACGACGAGATAACTATTGAGAGTTAGTAGAACTTTGTTGCTGATCTATATCTTAGGTCTAAACTAAGTGCTTGGACTCAAGATAGATTGATAGGGTAGAAAAACGTAGCAAAGGAACACTCACAATGCTTCGTAATTCCGGAAATCCTAGCTTTAGATAGGAACACTCTCAATCTAAACTCTAGGGCGTTTTATTGCTTATGTGAACACTCAACACAAACACTAAAACAGTGGTGAATAATTGAAGCTTTTAACTCTCAAAATTATTCGGAAAACCTTGAAGAATTTCGTGCAAAAACCCTCACACAAAATCTCTCGTAAAACACAATGTGTATTTGTTTATAAACTTGTAATCTGAATTTTATTGAATAAAACATGGGTATTTATAGTACAAATACCTTAGGACTCCTAAACAATCTTGGATAAACTCCCTAAACTATCTAGGAAATAAAACAACTCCTAAAGACACACTAATCCTAGTAAATCCGGCCTTCACAAGATAAACATACAACTTGATAAGTATGCCACCTCATTATTGTAAGTTGATCTTATCTTGCCTAACAACTCTATCAAACTAACTAATCAAGAAAATCCCTGAGTAACTGTTGTTGGAACTGGCCAAATGCTATAGCTTCAACTTTCTGTGGATCTACCTTGATACCCTCATGTGAAACAATGTAGCCTAGAAAGCTATCTCCTTTTGCATGAAATCACACTTTTCTAGCTTCCCATAGAGCTTTTGTTTCCTTAAAGTCTCAAACACTTGGCGCAAGGGACCCATGTGTTCATCTTCGTTTTTGCTATACACTAATATGTCATCAAGGTAAACTACAACAAATTTACCAATGAAAGGACGCAATACCTCATTCAAAGTCTCATGAAAGTGCTACGTGCATTCGTCAATCAAAAAGGCATGACATCCATTCATACAACCCATGTTTGGTCTTGAAAGCGTTTTCATTCTCCCTTCCCTCATACGTATTTGGTGATAACCACTACGTAAATCCAATTGAAAATAGCTTGGAACCATACTTCATCAAAAGATCTCCAATCTGGGATAGGAAACCTATACTTCACTGTGAGTGATTCACAGCTCTACTATCAATGCACATACGCCATGTTCCATCCTTTTGGAACCAACAACGTGGGAACTGGCAAGGGCTCATGCTTCCCTCACATATCCTCGTTCCATCAACTCGTCAATTGTTCTGTAACTCTTTGTCTCCTTGGGTTGCATCTATAAGGGGCTTATTTGGGATAGGAGCTCCAGGGATCACAATCAATTTGATGTTCAATACCTCTTATTGGGGGTAATCCTTGAGGCAAATCTGCCGGAAACACATCCTCAAAATCACGAAGTAAGGCTCAATTTTGGGTGTTCAACTTCTCAAAAGTCTTCACTTTCCGGCTAGAGTAGATACGCCACGTTTTGATCAACATAACCCTTTCAAATTGTTTTTAGTGGCAAATAACACGGTTGTCAACCTTGGTCGCCTCCTTGCGCTGTTTTCTGAGTTCACTAGGGCAAGTGGAAACAAAGCCTTGGTCTTGCCATCCTTGACGACCTTGTATCGTTAGTCTTACCATCATGCACAGTTTTTCGATCAAATTGCCAAGTCTACCCAACAATATATCACACGCATCCATAGGCACACATCACACAATACTTCATATGATAGTTGCCATTGCAAAATTAATCAAGGTTGCTTACGACACCAACTTCATTGATATCATCTAACCACTTAAGTTGTATGGTTTGGGTGTCTCGTTTTTAATTGCAACTTGTTCGTCAACTTTGATGATATAACATTAGCACAACTACCACCATCTATAATGAGGTTGCATTTAGTATCGTTTACCTTGCAACGAGTGTGAAAGATGTTTTCACGTTGATCCTCATCTACGGATTTGAGTGCATACCCTTATAAGGACCAAATTGTTCTCATAAGGCTCCCCCTCTTGTTCCTCGTCACTTTCTGGGTGGCATTCTTCCATGTCACTCCCTTCTCCTCAAGATTGTTATCCTCAAGGGCATCAATCTCTTGGATTTCACGAATTGTCAAGGTTCTCAAAGTTGGACAATCCTTTTTGTAGTGACCATAACCCTTGCACTTGAAACAAGTCACTTAGGAACACCATCCTCCAAAGTTTCGGTCCTTTTGCCTTTATACATACTAGAAGTTACGTTCTTCTTAGGTTCAGCCTTGATTCATTAATTGGGTGAAGCATAGAAGTCTGAAGCTTTGATATGGCCTTGTGGTTGGTTTAGACACCTCACGCTTCCTTTGTTTTTCTAAGATCACCGCCGTTTTACTCACTTCATCAAAAGATAGATTTGGTTGCAATTCTATCTTGTCACGAATATCTAGATTTAAACCTCCAATGAAACGAGAAATCCTTTGTTCCTCCCTTTCTTCAATCTCACATTGCATAGTTAGCGTTTCAAATTCGGCAATATAATCCTCCATGGTCTTCGTACTTGTTTCAATGTAGCCAACTTAATGTATAAATCTGTTGATAATTTGAAGGAACGAATCTTTTCCTTAGGAATTCTTAAGTTTCTCCCAAGTTTCAATCTTTCTCTTGCTTCACGTTGCCTATTCTTCTAACTCCATAAACACATGGACGCATACTTAGACAACTTAGCCACGGCAATTTTATACTTCTTCTCTTCGTTGGTGCCTTTGAACTCAAAGTACCGTTCTAATGCAAGCTCCCATTCAAGGTAGGCCCAACGTCACCTTGGCATCAATTCCCCAACTTCAAACTTCAAGCCACGATCAATCATCGGGGGTCTAAGGTTACCCTCATACGAATCACTTCAGTAGATAATCCTAGGAACAAATCTTGAAGTTTTTTTGTTGTTCCGCAAGTTGATTTGAAAGTTCGACGTTCACCGTCTCTTTTGACGAACTTCCTCACTAGCCATGGGTTAAAATTACAGCTCTGATACCACTTCCCTAAACTATCTAGGAAATAAAACAACTCCTAAAGACACACTAATCCTAGTAAATCCGGCCTTCACAAGATAAACATACAACTTGATAAGTATGCCACCTCATTATTGTAAGTTGATCTTATCTTGCCTAACAACTCTATCAAACTAACTAATCAAGAAAATAACCTACAACTCATCTAAATAACTATTTAACAAGATAATTATCAGATTTTAACTATCAATTACAAGAGAACTTGTTGCCCAAGANAATTACAAGATAACTTGTTGCCCAAGAACTTGGAAAAATAGCAAAGTACTCGCCATTTTGAACGCCAACTTATACTCGCCAAGTGTTTGAACGCCATCTTACACTTGCCACTGTTGAACGCCAATCTTAC